>MU825915.1:0-18939 GCA_029204205.1 Desmophyllum pertusum
CGTGTGGTTCTAACTGGTGTGTTTCTAACTGGTGTGGTTCTAACTGGTGTGGTTCTAACTGGTTGTGGTTCTAACTGGTGTGGTTCTAACTGGTGTGAGTTCTTACTGGTGTGGTTCTAAATGGTGTGGTTCTAACTGGTGTGGTTCTAACTGGTGTGGTTCTAACTGGTTCTGCGTTCTAACTGTGTGTGGTTCTAACTCGGGTGAGTTTCTAAACTGGTGTGCGTTCTAACTGGTGTGGTTCTAACTGGTGGGTGCGTTCTAACTGGTGTGGTTCTAACTGGTGTGTTTTCACTAAACTGGTGTGGTTCTAAAACTGGTGTGGTTCTAACTGGTGTTGGTCTAACTGGTGTGGTTCGAACTGGTGTGGTTCTAACTGTGTGTGGTTCTAACTGGTGTGGTTCTGAGACTGTGTGGTTCTAACTGTGTGTGGTTCTAACTGGTGTGGTTCTAACTGGTGTGGGTTCTAACTGGTGTCGGTTCTAACTGTGTGGTTCGAACTGGTGTGGTTTCTAAACTGGTGTGGTCTCTTCTAACTGGTGTGGTTCTAACTGGTGTGGTTCTAACTGGTGATGGTTTCTAACTGGTTTGTGGTTCTAACTTGGTGTGGTTCTGAACTGGTGTGGTTCTAACTGGTGTCGGTTTTCTAACTGGTGGTGGTTCTAACTGGTGTGGTTTCCTAACTGGTTGTGGTTCTAAACTGGTGTGGTTCTAACTTGGTTTGCGATTTCTAACTGTGTGGTTCTAACTGTGTGGTTCTACCTGGTGTGCGTTCTAACTGGTGTGGTTCTGAACTGGTGTGGTGAACATGGTGTGGTTCTAACTGGTGTGGTTTCTAACTGGTGTGGTTCTAACTGAGTGTGGTTCTAACTGTGTGGTTCTAAAACTGGTGTGGTTCTAATGGGGTGTCTAAACTGGTGTGGTTCTAACTGGTTGTGGTTCTAACTGGTGTGGTTCTAACTGGTGTGGTTAACTGTGTGGGTTCTAACTAGGTTTGGTTCTAAACTGTTGTGGTTCAATGTGTGGTTCAATGGTTGTGGTTCTAACTGGTGTGGTTCTAACTGGTGTGGTTCAATAACTGTTGTTGGTTCTAACTGGTGTGGGTTCTACTGGTGTGTGTTCTAACGGGTGTGGTTCTAACTGGTGTCGGTTCTAACTGGTGTGGTTCTAACTGGTGTGCGTGTGTTCTAACTGGTGTGTTCTAATGGGTGGTTCTAACTCGGTGTGGTTTCTAACTGGTGTGGTTCTAAACTGGTGTGGTTACTAACTGGTGTGGTTTCTAACTGGTGTGGTTCTAACTGGTGTGGTCTAACTGCGTTGGTTTTCTAAACTGGTGGGTTCTAAACTGGTGTGGTTCAATGGTGTGGTTCTATAACTGGTGTGGTTCTAACTGTGTTGGTTCTAATGGTGTGTTCAAATGGTGTCGTTCTAACTGGTGTGGTTTTCTAACTGTGTGGTTTCTAACTGGTTGTTGGTTCTAACTGTGTGGTTTCTAACTGTGTGGTTCTAACTGGTGTGGTTCTAACTTGGTGTGGTTTCTAAATCTGGGTGTGGTTTTCTAACTTGGTGAGTGGTTCTAACTGGTGTGGTTTCTAACTGGTGTGGTTTCTAACTGGTGTGGTTTAATGGGCGGTTTCTAATCTGGGTGTGGTTCTAACTGGTGTAGGTTCTAACTGGTGTTGGTCCTTCTAACTGAGTGTGGTTCTAACTGGTTGTGGTTCTAACTGGTGTGGGTTCTAACTGGTGTGGTGTTTCTAAACTGGTGTGGGTTCTAACTGGCTGTGGTTCTAACTGGTGTGGTTCTAACTTGGTGTGGTGTAAATAACTGGTGTTGTTCTAACTGGTGTGGTTCTAACTGTGTGTTTCTAACTGGTGTGGCTCTTAATGGTGTGGTTCTAACTGGGTGTGGTTCTACTGTGTGGTTCTAACTGTGTGGTTCTGTTCTACTGGTGTGGTTTAATGGTGTGTTACTAACTGTGTGGTTTCTAACTGGTAGTGGTTCTAACTGTGTGGTTCTAACTGGTGTGGCTCTACACTGGTGTGGTTCTAAACTGGTGTGGCTTCTCTAACTTGGTGTTTGTTCTAACTGGTGTGGTTTCTAACTGGGTTGTGGTTCTAACTGGTGTGTTCTAACTGTGGGGTTTCTAACTGGTTGTGGGTTCTAACTGGTGTGGTTCTAAACTTGGTGTGGTTCTAACTGGTGTGGTTCTATACGTGGAACTGGTTCTAACTGGTGTGGTTCTAACTGTTGAAACTGGTTCTAATACTGGTGTGGTTCTAACTGGTGTGGTTCCTAACTGGAACTGTGGCTCTAACTGGTGTTGTTCTAACTGGTGTGGCTCTAACTGGTGTGGCTCTAAACTGGTGTGGTTCTAACTCGGTGTGGTTCTAACTGGTGTGGTTCTACGGAACTTGGTGTGGCTCTAACTGGTGTTGGTTCTAACTGGTGTGGTTCTAACTGGTGTGGGTTCTAACTGGAACTGTGGTTTCAACCTGGTGTGGTTCTAAACTGTGTGGTTCTAACCTGGTGTGGTTCTAACTGGAACTTGTTCTAAACTGGAACTGGTTCTAAAACTGGAACTGGTTCTAACTGGAACTGGTTCTAACGGAACTGGTTGCTAACTGGACTGGTTTCTAACTGGAACTGGTTCTAACCTGCGAACTGGTTCTAACTGGAACTGGCTTCTAAACTGCGAACTGAGTTCTAACTGGAACTTGGTTTCTAACTGGAACTGGTTCTAACGGGACGGGTCTAACGGAAAGTGTCTACTGGAACTTGGTTCTAACTGGAACTGGTTCTAACTGGAAACTGGTTCTAACTGGAACTGGTTCATAACTGGGAGACTGTTCTAACTGGAAACTGGTTTCTAAAACTGGAACCTCGGTTCTAACTGGAACTGGTTCTAACTGGAATGTCTAACGAACTGGTTCTAACTGGGAAACCTGGTTCTAACTGGAACTGGTTCTTAACTGGAACTGGTTCTAACTGGAACTGGTGTCTAACTGGAACTGGTTTTAACTGGAACTGGTCGAACTGGAACTGGTTCTAAAACTGGAACTGGGTTCTTAACTGGAATCTGGTTCTAACTGGATACTGGTTCTGAACTGGAACTGGTTCATAACTGGAACTGGGTTCTAACTGGAACTGGTTCTAAACTGGAACTGGTTCTAACTGGAAATGGTTCTAACTGGAACTGGTTCTAACTGGAACTGGTTTCTACAACTCGGAACTGGTTCTAACTGGAACTGGTTCTAACTCGGAACTGGTTCTAACGGGGAACTGGAACTGGTTCTAACTGGAACTGGTTTTCTAACTGGAACTTGTTTCTAACTGGAACTGGTTCTAAACTTGAACTGGTTCTAACTGGAACTGGTTCTAACTGGAAAGGGTCTACGGAAATGGTTCTTAACTGGAACTGGTTCTAACTGGAACTGGTTCTGAACTGGAACTGTGTTTCTAACTGGAACTGGTTCTAAACTGGCAACTGGTTCTAACTGGAACTGTGTTTCTAACTGGAACTGGTTCTAACTGGAAACTCGGTTCTAACTGGAACTGGGTTCTAACTGGAACTGGTTCTAACTGGAAACTTGGTTCTAACCCTTGGGGAAAAAAAAAACCTGGTTCTGACTGGAACTGGTTCTAACTGGAACTGGTTTCTAAACTGGAACTGGTTCTAACTGGAACTGGTTTCTAACTGGAACTGGTTTCTAACTTGGAACTGGTTTCTAACACTGGAACTGGTTCTAACTGAACTGTCTAACTGAATGGTGACTAACTGGAAACTGGTTCTAACTGGAACTGGTTCTAACTGGAAACTGGTTCTGACACTGGACACTGGTTCTAACTGGACACTGGTTCTAACTGGAACTGGTTCTAACTGGAAACTGGTTCTAACTGGAACTGGTTCTAAACTGGAACTGGTTCTAACTGGAACTGGTTCTAACTGGAAACTGCGTTCTAACTGGAACTGGTTCTAACTGGAAATGGGTTCTAATGGAAATGGTTCTGAACTGGAACTGGTTCTAACTGGAACTGGTTCTAACTGGAACTGGTTCTAACTGGAACTGGTTCTAACTGGAACTGGGTTAAACTGGAACTGGTTCTAACGGGAACTGGATTCTAACTGGAACTGGTTCTAACTGGAACTGGTTCTAACTGGAACTGGTTCTAACTGGACACTGGTTCTTAACTGGAACTGGTTCTAACTGGAACTGCGTTCTTAACTGGAACTAGCGTTCTAACTGGAAATGGTTCTAACTGGAAAACTGGTTCTAACTGGAACTGGTTCTAACTGGAACTGATTCTAACTGGAACTGGTTCTAACTGGAACTGGTTCTAACTGGAACGGGTTCTAACTGGAACTGGGTCTAACTGGAACTGGTTCTAACTGGAACTGGTTTCTAACTGGAACTGGTTCTAACTGTAACTGGTTCTAACTGGAACTGGTTCTAACTGGAACTGGTTCTAACTGGAACTGGTTCTAACTGGGAACTGTGTTTCTTAACTGGAACTGGTTCTAACTGGAACTGTTTCTAAATGGAACTGGTTCTAACTGGAACTGGTTCTAACTGGAAAACTGCGTTCTAACTGGAACTGGTTCTAACTGGAACTGGTTCTAACTGAAACTGCGTTCTAAACTGGAACTGTTCCTAACTGGCAAACTGGTTCTAACTGGAAACTGGTTTCTAACTGCGAATGGTTCCTAACTGGAACTGGTGATAACTGGAACTGGTTCTTAACTGGAACTGGTTCTAAACTGGAACTGGTTCTAACTGGCAAGGGTTCTAACTGGAACTGGTTATAACTGGAACTGAGTTCTAACTGGAACTGGTTCTAACTGGAACTGGTTCTACATGGAACTGGTTCTAACTGGAACTGGTTCTAACTGGAACTCGGTTCTAACTGGAAATGGTTCTCACTGGAAATGGTTCTAAAGGAACTGTTTCTAACTGGAATGGTTTCTAACTGGAAACGGGTTCTAACTGGAAACGGTGCTAACTGGAAATGGTTCTAAATGGAACTGGTTTTCAACTGGCACTGCGTTATAAACGGAACGGGTTCTAACTGGAACTGGTTTCTAACTGGAACTGGTTCTAACTGGAAACTGGTTCTAACTAGGAACTGGTTCTAACTGGAAATGGTTCTAACTGACACTGGTTCTAACTGGAACTGGTTCTAACTGGATGGTCTAACTGGAAAGGTCTAACTGGAAACTGGTTCTAACTGGAACTGTTCTAACTGCGAACTGAGTTCTAAACTGGAACTGGTTCTAACTGGAACTGGTTCTAACTGGAACTGGTTCTTCTAAACTGGAACTGGTTCTAACTGGAACTGGTTCTAACTGGAACTGGTTACTAACTAGGAACTGGTTCTAACTGGAACTGGTTCTAACTGGAACTGGTTCTAACTGAAAACTGGTTCTAACGGTGAACTGGTTCTAACTGGGAACTGGTTCTAACTGTGAATTGTTTCTAACTAGGAACTGGTTCTAACTGGAACTGGTTCTAACTGGGAACTTGATCATACTTGTGGAACTGTTTCTAACTGGAAACGGTTCTTAACTGGAACTTTTCTAACTGGAACTGGTCTCTAACTGGAATGGGTTTAATGGAACTGTGTTAACTGAACTGGTTCTAACTGGAACTGGTTCTAACCTGGAACTCGGTTCTAAACTGGAACTGGTTCGAACTGGAACTGTTTCTAACTCGGAACTGGTTCCTTAACTGGAACTGGTTCTAACTGGAAACAACTGGTTATAACTGGAACTGGTTCTAACTGGAACTGGTTCTAAACTGGAAAGGATTCTAACTGGAACTGGTTCTAACTGGAAATGGTGCTAACTGGAACTGGTTCTAACTGGAACTGGTTCTAACTGGAAACTGGTTCTAACGGAATGTTAACTGGAACTGGTTCTAAACTGGAACTGGTTCTAACTGGAACTGGTTCTAACTGGAACTGGTTCCAAACTGGAACTGGTTCTAACTGGAACTGGTTCTAACTGGAACTGGTTCTAACTGGAACTGGTTCTAACGAGAAAAGTAGTTCTAACTGGAATGGGTCTAAACTGGAACTGGTTCTAACTGGAAACTGGTTCATAACTGGAACTGGTTCTAACTGGAACTGGTTCTAACTGGAACTGGTTCTAACTGAAAACTGGTTCTAACTGTTCGAACTGGTTTTAACTGGAAACTGGTTCTACACTGGAACTGGTTCTAACGGCGACAACTGGTTATAAATGGAAACTGGTTCTAACTGGAAAAACTGGTTCTTAACTAGGAACTGGTGCTAACTGGAAACTGGTTCTAACTGGAACTGCTTCTAACTGGAACTGCGTTCTAAATGGAACTGGTTCTTAACTGGAACTGAGTTCTAACTGGAACGGGTTCTAACTGGGACTGGTTCTAACTGGAACTGGTTCTAACTGGAACTGGTTCTAACTGGAACTAGGTTATCTAACTGGAACTGGTTCTACCTGGAACTGGTTCTAACTGGAACTGGTTTCTAACTGGAACTGGTTCTAACTGAATGGTTCTTCTAAAGGATGGTTCTAACTGGAAACTGCGTTCTAACTGGAACTGGTTCTAACTGGAACTGGGTCTAACTGGACGGTTTACTGAACTGGTTATAACTGGAATCCGGTTCTACGCGGAAAAATGCGTTCTAAACGGAACTGGTTCTAACTGGAAGGGTTTTCTAACTTTGGAACTGGTTCTAACTGGAACTGGTTCTAACTGGAACTGGTTCTAACTGGAACTGGTTCTAACTGGAACTGGTTCTAAAGGAACTGTTTCTAACTGGAAATGGTCCTAACTGGCCAACTGGTTCTAACTGGAACTGGTTCTAACTGGAAACTGGTTCGAACTGGAACTGGTTCTAACTGGAACTGGTTCTAACTGGAAAATGGTTTCTAACTGGAACTGGTTCTAACTGGAACTTGTTCTAACTGGGAATGGTTCTAACTGGAACTGGTTCTAACTGGAACTGGTTCTAACTGGAACTGGTTCTAACTGGAAACTGGTTCTAACTGGAACTGGTTCTAACCGGAACTGGATTCTCAAACTGGAACTGGTTATAACTGGAAGGGTTCTAACTTGGAAACTGGTTGCCTAACTGGGGAACTGGTTCTAACTCGAAATGGTTCTAACTGGAACTGGTTCTAACTGGAACTGGTTCTAACTGGAAACTGTTTCTAACTGGAACTGCGTTCTAACTGGAACTGGTTCTAACTGGAACTGGTTGTTAACTGGGGAAATGGTTTTAACTGGAACTGGTTCTAACTGGAACTGGTTCTAACTGGTCTCCCTCCCTTAGCCCGCCCTCCCTGCGGATACTGGTTACCATCGGCACTGGTTCTACCTTGGAACTCCCTTCCCACCGGAACTGCTTCTAACTGGCACCGACCCTTATATCTGGAACCCGCTCCCCCTTTCGAGTGTACTAACTGGAAACGTGGTTCTCCTAACTGGAACTGGTTCTAACTGGAACTGTTTCTAACTGGAACTGTTTCTAACTGGAACTGAGTTTTTTTTTAACTGGAACTGGTTCTAACTGGAACTGGTTCCTAACTGGAACTGGTTTTTCTAACTGGAACTGGTTCTAAACTGGAACTGGTTTTCTAATTGGAACTTTGGTTCTAACTTGAACTGGTTTCTAACTGGAACTGGTTCTAAATGGAAACTGGTTCTTTACTGGAACTGGAAAATTGGAACTGGTTCCTAACTGGAACTGGTTTCTAACTGGAACTGGTTCTAACCGAACTGGTTCTAACTGGGGAAACTGGTTTTCTAACTGGAACTGGTTCTTAACTGTCTAACTGAACTGGTTCTAACTGGAACTGGGTTCTAAACTGGAACTGGTTCTAAACTGGGGAAACTGGTTTTAACTGGAACTGGTTCTAACTGGAACTGGTTCTAAACTGGAACTGGTTTCTAACTGGGAAATGGTTCTAACTGGAACTGGTTCTAAACTGGAACTGGTTCTAACTGGAAACTTGGTCTAACTGGAACTGGCGTTTCTAAACTGGAACGTGGTTCTAACTGCGAACGGGTTCTAACTGGAACTGGTTCTAACTGGAACTGGTTTCTAACTGGAACTGGTTCTAACTGGAAATGGTTCTAACTGGAACTAAGGTTCTAACTGGAACTGGGTTATAACTGGAAACGGTTCTAACTGGAAACTGGTTCTAACTGGCGGAACTGGTTCTAACTGGAAACTGGTTCTAACTGGGGAAATGGTTCTAACTGAGAACTGGCTCTAACTTTCAACTGGTTCTAACTGGAACTGCGTTCTAAAACTGGAAATGGTTCTTAACTAGGACTGGTTCTAACTGGAACTGTTTCTAACTGGAACTAGGGTCTAACTGCGAAACTGGTTCTAACTGCGGAAAACTGGTTCTAACTGGAACTGGTTCTAACTGGAACTGGTTTCTAACTGGAAACTGGTTCTAACTGGAACTGGTTCTAACTGGGAAAACTGGTTCTAATGGGAACTTGTTCTAACTGAAACTGGTTCTAACTGGAAAAACTGGTTCTAACTGGAACTGGTTCTAACTGGAACTGGTTCTAACTGGAACTGGTTCTAACTGGAACTGGTTCTAAACTGGAACGTTTTCTAAACTGGAACTGGTTCTAACTGGAACTGGTTCTAAATGGAACTGGTTCTAACTGGAACTGGGTCTAACTGGAACTGGTTCTAACTGGAACTGTTCTAACTGAACCTGGTTCTACACTGGAACTGGTTCTAACTGGAACTGGTTCTAAACTGGAACTGGTTCTAACTGGGAACTGGTTCGAACTGGAACTGGTTGTAACTGGAACTGGTTCTAAACTGGAACTGGTTCTAACTGGAACTGGTTCTAACTTGAACGGTTTCTAACTGGAACTGGTTCTAACTGGAACTGGTTCTAACTGGAACTAGCGTTCTAACTTCGGAACTGGTTCTAACTGGAACTGGTTACTAACTGGAACTGGTTCTAACTGGAACTGGTTCTAACTTGAACTGGTTCTAACTGGAACTGGTTCTAACTGGAACTGGTTCTAACTGGAACTGGTTCTAACTGGAAACTGGTTCTAACTGCCGAACTGGTTCTAACTGGAAATGGTTCCTAACTGGAACTGGTTCTAACTGGAACTGGTTCTAAACTGGAACTGGTTTCCTAACTGGAACTGGTTCTAACTGGAACTGGTTCTAACGGGAACTGGTTCTAAACTGGAACTCGGTTCTAACTGGAACTGGTTCTAACTGGAACTGGTTCTAACTGGGAACTGGTTTTACTAACTGGAAAACTGGTTCTAACTGGAACTGGTTTTACTAACTGGAACTGGTTCAATCACTGGAACTGGTTCTTAAACTGGAAACGGTTCTAACTGGGAAATGGTTCTAACTGGAACTGGTTCTAACTGGAACTGGTTCTAACTGGAACTGAGTACTTTAACTGTTACACTGGTTCTAACTGAAACTGGTTCAACTGGAAACGGTTCTAACTGGAAATGGTTCTTAACTGGAAACTGGTTCTAACTGGAACTGTTTCTAACATGGAACCGGTTCTAACTGAAACTGGTTCTAACTGGAACCTGCGTTCTAACTGGAACTGGTTCTAACTGGAACTGGTTCTAACTGGAAACGGTTCTAACTGGAACTGGTTCTAACTGGAACTGGTTCTAACTGGAACTGCGTCTAACTGGAACTGGTTCTAACTGGAAGCTGGTTCTAACTCGGAACTGGTTCTAACTGGAACTGGTTCCTAACTGGAATAGGTTCTAACGGGAACTGGTTCTAACTGGAATTGGTTTCTAACTGGAACTGGTTCTAACTGGAACTGGTTCTAATTGGAAATGGTCTTAACTGGAACTGGGTCTAACTGGAACTGGTTTAACTGGAACTGGTTCTAACTGGATTAATAAACGAGCAACAACTAATCATTGACACTACACAGATCTTTGTAGTTCTACGTCATCAGTATGGAACTTTTCGTGTCGAATCTCAGACGTCTCTTGAGCGATTGACGTACATGTAATATATCAAACACTCGAGACAGTGTTTGATCACATTTCCAAACACCGAGAAGAGAGTTGAAAATAAGACGCGCAGCGTAGTGCGAAGTATTTGGAAATGCGATGAAACACTGTCTCGAGTGTTTGATATATCTTCTCAATTGAAACTAAAACTAAGGAATAAGTGGATAAATAAAATCATAAATATCAATGCATGGTAATTAATATCAGATACCCAAACCACCCTCACGGTTATGATTTCTTTTGTTTTAACTTAATGAATTATTAATTAGTTTCCCCTCGGAATTCGAGAGGAAGTCAACCAGGATGACCATGTATTGTTTATTTATGATTTGAATATTTTTATGCACTTCTAGTTCCCACATCTTTTCCATTAAACGTCAAAGGATTCCTCGACAGCTCTGAGAAAATCATTGTCACCTGGGAACCAGTCCCTGCCGAGCATCATCACGGTATTATTCTTGGTTACCACGTCATGTACGGAGCACAAAATAGCAAGCTACAACAGATGACTGTGAACGCCTACAATTTGTCAGCAGCACTACCAAACCTTGAGAAATACATGTTGTATGTCATAGCAGTTACCGCGTTTACTAGCGTTGGACAAGGCCCACCAAGTCCAGCTATTGTGGTTCGATCACAAGAGAGCGGTAAGGCAAATTGAATTTAGTAAACTATGAATTTAATGCGCAGTAAGGTTGCGCAGTGCAATACTAAGGAATACCATAATTGATTCAGACGCCGAAGTTATTAGGTTCGACGCATGAGAGGTACAGCGTCTGAACCGGTCCTAATTAAAGGAGAAAGTCACTCCAGAAAGCACACGTTTTTTCTCACTGCCATTAAAAAGTAAATATGAAGATGAATTACTGACCGTAGTTTGAAGTTCCAAAGAACCTCATAACCTCGCGAAATTTGCCTTCAAAGTGTCGAAAAATTCGACTAAGGCGGCCGCCATTTTGAAGACTACTCAGCAAACCTGGCAGCATAATCGTGACGTCATTCCGTCCAACCTGAATTGGCGAGAAGTGTAAATGGACGGAATGATGTAAAGATTATGCTGCCAGGTTGCTGAGTAGTCTTCAAAATGGCGAAATGGCTCTGTTCTTTCCAGGATACCCCGCCCTTTTTTAGTGCACTTTCTTGTCTAACGTATCAAAGCTTATTATGGTTTTTATTATTTGTCCATATCAGTTCCCAGTCTCGCACCTCCAATAGTAATGGCCCATGGTACAACCTACTCGAGTATCATGGTCACGTGGAAAGCCATCCCAGAAGACCATGCGCGTGGAATTATTAAGGGTTATATTGTGAGGATTCTTGAAAACGTCCAAGATTTTAATGGCTGCAAACAGTGACTTAACTAGGATGATCCAAGGACTGGAAAAATCCAAGGTTTACAAAATTGCAGTGGCTGGTTACACTTCAAAGGGACACGGGAACTTCAGCGAGGATGTCATAGCAGTCACTAACATGGATGGTAGGTCATTAATTTCATAAATTAAAATAATTAAAATTGTATAAATTTGCATTTTATTTACTAGTTATTGGTTTCGTTTTGGTGAACAAATAACGTTCCCAAGGGACCTATATGTCTTATCGCTGTTGCGTTTCTCAGTGTGAAAATTAGGCTTTACAGTTTTTATCCGGTGGTATGAATGGAGTCGAAATCGTTGCACCTCTCTATAAATAAGCGTTACGTGACCACCAAAATGAAGACTGAATTCGAAGGAGACTAGCGTGACAAGACCCCAGAAATACATTGCATACATTATATCTCCATGGTTACGAGTATCAGTCGGAGAAACAAGTACCTGTTGAGTGCGAAATAGGCATTTCCGAGTTGCCTTTTGCCTCTGTTTCAAAACGAGTCCTGGTGCACAACCTATGTTATGGTAATTAGTTTTACCTGCACGTGCATTGTTATGCAAATCAAAAACTAGTTTCCATAACAAAGGTTGTGCACCAGGACTCGTTTTGAAAACAGAGGCAAAAGGCAACTCGGAAATGGCCTATTGAGCCCACTGTGTACGTCACCGAAGTTGCTAAGCAACATGATACATGATGTAACCTTTTTGCGCTGCTTACTCCGGAATGTTTCGATTGGATACTACTCTTTGAATGTTTTAACGAAGATTGAAAAAAAAAAACGCACTTGTTCCTCCGAACGTATTTTTTTTTTTTTTTTTTTTTGAGTAAGTAAAGACTTTATTGAGTATTACGTATGTTTATCAATCAAAACACGTGAAATTCGTTTCGGTTTTTTTTTTGTGGTCAATCAGGCCATTTTCGAGCTGCCTTTTAGCTCCGTGTCAAAATGAGTCCAAGTGCAAAACCTTTCGTGTGAAAATGAGTTTGATTTGCATGAAAATGAACTTGTGAGTAAAACTCATTTTTGCATGAAAGGTTTCGCACTTGGACTCGTTTTGAAATTGAGGCAACTTCGAAATGGCCTATTCAGTTTTCTATCGATAGATCATTCAAATTTATGTTATAATTCAATTATTTGACTATTGTTCTTTTGGATTCTACTCACAGACTGTCGCGCTCTTGGTATGGAAGACTACAACATCTCCAACTTGCAAATCACTGCATCCTCCGAGTTTGATTCTGCTCATGCGCCAAGCAACGCTCGATTAAATTTTAACCCGGCAAGTATTAACATTGCAGGATCCTGGAGCGCTGCCGGAAGTGACGTAGAGCATCCATGGCTGCAAGTTGACTTCCAAGAAAAAGTTACCGTGACAAAAGTAGCGACTCAGGGCAGACTATTAGATGTAAATCGAGGATCGTTATCTAGTTACTATCAATGGGTTGAAAGTTTCTCGTTGAATTACAGTCTCGATGGCGTTGATTTTGAAGCTTATGAACAGTTTGGAAACATTAAGGTAATATATTTGAATTATTTTCTGCACAAAGTAGATTGCAATTTGTTGAATTGGTTCGCTATTTACGTGTTTGTTGCATCATATTTTGTGTTATTTTTAATAAAGAAATAACGTGAAACGAGATTTTATTTCGCCCAATTCACAACCAAAGCCAGTTAACTGACACACTTGTGTACGTAGTCATACTCATAATTTTCTTTGTAGATCTTTCAAGGTAACTGGGATAGCCACACTGTTGTTTACAATGTGATCACTCCAACAATGAAGACACGCTACATTCGGATTCTACCAAGGACTTGGCACTTGCATGCATCCATGAGAGCGGAGTTCTACACCTGTGAATATGGTAACCAAATATTAATAATTCCTTTTCCGCGTCGTATTTTCAATTCTCTTTGCGGTGTTTGGAAATCGGATGAAACATCGTCTCTCGTGCTTGATATATTACATAAACAACACCCACACCAAATTAAAACACCACTGCTAACCAAAGATGCGCAAGAGCCCGAGAAAACCGGCTGCTCTCGCAGGCTAAGTTTAAAGGAGCTACTTCACGGATAACTTGAAAAATTCATCCTAAATGTTTCAAGTTCGTTCTTTGCAATCCGTCTCAATCTTCCCCAATATTAGCCATCCTCCATTTATTACTACCTCTTTGATGTTTTTCTATCTTTAGTAAACTGTTATTTTATGGTTTCCTTCGATTTGAACTTGATTTTCTACATCGAAAAAATGACTTCATATATCGTGACATAGCTCCTTTAATCAATCCTTTTTCTTTGTAGATTTCACGATTGAACCTGTCAATATCACGTCCTCAGTTCCAAGCTCAACAGGCGTCGGTCTCAAATGGGAGGCACTGGACCCAAACAAGTTAGGTGAAGCTGTCTCAGGATACCGAGTGGAAATCTACGATTCGCTGAGAGGAGAACGTTTTAATTACACGGTCAATTCATCCATGACAGGTGTAGACCTGAACATTTTGAAACCATTTACGCCTTATCAATTCAGAGTTTTTGGCTTTACAAACTCGTGGGAGAAAAATATCACCGATATAATCAGTTTGAAAACACAAGAAGACGGTAAGTTGAAGAAAAGTCAGGCGTAATTCTAAATCCCTGCATAGTTAATAGAGGGAAATGGTTATGAAGCCCAGCAAAGTTCTTTGTTATATGTTTTTGTTCGCTATTTTGGGGGTTGACCGTTCACAAAACCTGACAAAATACAATAGGTGGTTACGTGTGTTCAAGCAACTAACCAATAGAAACGTTTCGGTTACCTTATTCATGCATAGTGTATGAGCGCAAAACAAAAGATGTGCACGGTCATGGACCTTCCAACATAAATATTGGCTTCTTTGTTTGCCCCTTTGAAGTTTGCTGGGCTTCATAACCATTTCCCTCTATTAACTATGATCCCTGTTTCCTGGTTACGGTTTTGAAATGTGTGTCAATCTTCTGCATTATTGATCGTCGGTACTCCTTTAAGTCCTTTTACCTGCTCGCCATTTGAAGAATCAAACATTATTTTGAGTTTTTTTTATAGAATATTTTATTGAAAGAATCAAAGCAACTGCAGTATGTGATGTTATTATACGACATAGCATAGCGTGTCATATAATAAACAATTTATTCAGCGGAAAGTTGTGTAATACGGCTGGGCATTTTTACTCGTCAATGTTTATTTTTTCTCGCCTAAAGGCTCGAAAAAATAAAAACTGACTCGTACAAATACCCAGCTGTATTACACAACTTTCCGCTGAATAACCTCTTTTTATTTAATTACATTCATTGACGTCATACAAACACATACAGAGTAACCCGAGCTTCGCGAGCACCAGCGAGTGTCGTATTACATTGCTGGTTATAATATACATGTATTAATATTTAATTATTTTATATGTAAAGCAAAAAAGATATTCGATCAGGTTTACTATAACTTAAAGAGAGTAAAATTGTTACGTACACATGAAAGTGGAAAAGATGACAAAAAACAAAGTTCAATTCACCAGAATCCTTGCTTTTCAGTTTCCTCATTTTAAATACTTCGATTCAGAAGCCATATCATCGCGAGACCGCAGTCGTCGTGTCTTCGGGGAAAGTTCGTATTAACCCGAACACATCCGATAACTAATTGATTTTTGCTCCCACAGCTCCGAGTGAACCGGCTCCAAGGAACCTCAGTGTTCAACACTTCACTGCTTCAGTCCGTGACACAAGCTACTTAAATTGGAAAAAATAATTTCGAGTTCTCCTAACAGGAGTCGAACCTATGACGTTTCGCGCACATCAGTTGGACACTCTACAACGTTTAGTTTCCATTCAATTAATGTTTCTTTCTTTTCGCTTTGCTTTTTATTACAGCTCCCAGTGAGCCTCCAAGAAACCTGAGTGTTCAACACTCCACTGCTTCAGCTCTAACATTCCAACTGAAACCAGTTGACAAGTATCATATCAATGGCGTGCTCCAAGGATATAAAGTCAAATACGGTGAAAGCAAATCTCTCAATGACACTTGGAAGAGCTTTGTTATCAATGTTACTCACGCAAAGCGCAGGAAAAGAAGCATTGAGAACAAAACATTTAGCTTTAACCTTGAGGGTTTAAAACCGTACACCCCGTATACAGTCATAGTGTTGGCATTTACTGTTAAAGATGGCGTTCCTACCTTGGCAGCAAACTTTACCACGGCTGAAGACGGTATGACACATTATATGTTATAAAATAAGTGAAATATAACGTGCGTTCTGATTGGCTTAAAATCTTTGACCTATAAGTTCGGTTGTTTTATAAAATAAAATCGCAACCGTGTTCAAAGTCGAGCTCCATACACTCAGAAAGTTGATGTATGTCCACTAAAACGGCAATGGAAAAATTGGTATATGGCGATATATTCACCAATATTTCTTAGTCATTGAGTCTTCTAAGCATTCACTCTTTTTTCCATAAAGATAGTGCGAGCAATTCCCACTTGAGAACGTCATTGAGAACGTACTATTTTGTGACGTCTTTTTCCCTCTCTAGTACCAGATCACCCGCCGCCAAACGTAACCGCGTTCAACACCAGCTCGACAAGTATTAACGTCACGTGGGAGCCGATCCCTCCAGATCACGTGAATGGAATCCTCCTGGGATATCACGTGAAATACAGGAGACACGATAAAGCAAACGACAACATTACCATGGTAACGGTTAACAGCACCACTCTGCATGCAGAACTGGAAGGATTAGGAAACTACAAAGAATATTCCATCCAAGTGGCTGGATCAACAGTTGTTGGTTTGGGGAATTTCTCTGAACATATATTTGTTCGTACTGAACAGGACGGTACGTACTTGCAGTTATAAATAAACACGACATGAACAGGACAAGTACTGTCTTGAGTTCACAGAGTTCCCAACTCATATTTTCCATGCTCAAACTCATTAATAATTCATCGAATTTAAACAAAGGAAATCATAACCGTGTCGGAGGTTTGAATACCCGTTCTTAATTAGCATAGATTTTTTACGATTTTATTTCTCCGTTTACTCCTTAGTTTTTGTTTCGATTGAGAAGATATATCAAGCACTCGAGACAGTGTTTCATCGGCTATCCAAACACCTCGAATTTCGTCAAAAATACCTTCGCTGCGCTCTCTTCTCTGTGTTTGGATATCTGATGAAACACGAATATTTTTTGAAGTCCGTTTTGAATAGTGATTACTACTGTTGTGATGAATTTGTTTTAAAATAGTGATATGAAATAAAGTTTTTGTTCTCCAATCAATTTTCTTTGACTCTTCATCTCAGTTCCCGAACCGACCTCCGAAATAGTGTGGTGTAACATTAAATTGAACCAAACCGTTCCTGGCGAGTTCAACTATTTCAGTAGGAGGAGCCCTAAAGGCGAATTTTTTTGAAACCCCAACAGTTTATACAAAGTTCATCTGGTTCCATTCCTTTCCTCTCCAGTTTGCCCTACCCGAAACGCTGGACCGACCCTGAAACCATAACAACGGTTGTAATCTTATCCCGTCTGGACTCCTGGTGGTGTTTTTTTTAAACACCCCAATTGCTCGGATTTATTCGACAATCAGTGGGAGGGAGTTAGCGGGACTTGGGAGGAGGAAAAAGTGGGGAGGTACGGAGTGAAACAAGATTTCCAAAGATAAGGAAGGATTGGGAAAAAAAGGAAAAACAAAAAAATCAAATAAAAAAGATTAAAATAAAATAATTAAAAAAAAACTAAAATAAACAAATTGATTGTTTTAAAAAAAAAATTAAAATAAATATAAAAACATAAACCAAAATATCAAATATTTACACATTGAGTGTGCTTCTGCTGTCCTCTGGCGTGGTCTTGGATAAATCATTCTCGGTTTGTAGACAATTGATGATTGATGCTCCAGATATTGGACAAAAACCTCTTGACCAGCATTTTTCTTCAAGATCGTCCGCGCGGTCTGCTTTTTCACCGTGGTTTTATATTTAAAGGGAGGAAGGGAGGGAAGGAGGGAGGGGCGGGGGGAAAGGAAAAAAAAAACGCCGGGAAGGGGAAGGAGGGGGAAACCGAGTCATGGAAGTTGACCCTTTTTCATTTTAATACAAGAAAATTTTTGGAAACTAACAAGAAACAAGGAAGAAGAGAGATAGGATATCAGAGAAGAAGAAGAAGATTTAGATAAGAATACAGCATGGTGAAGAAGGGTGGGGGTGTTAGTAGGGTAGATAAGAAGAAGGGGTTGTATGTTTGTACAAACACCAGCACACAGCCCCAATCTTTTCTAATTTAGTTTGGGACTTTTATTAGAATCCCACCCATTTGCTGTGTTGGTTTATCTTTCTTTTTTTTTTTTTTGTTTTTTTTTTTTTTTTTTTTTTTTAACGTCCGCGGCCCCCCCAAAACAGTGAGATATGAGAGTGGTGAGGGTGGAGAGGGGGGGTTTTTGGGTTTTGTTTTTTTTGAGTAACGACGTTTTCCTGTTTTTTCAACTCCTACTCTCTCTTGTTTCGTTTCGACCCTGGAAACTCGCTCTATTTTGCCACTCCTCAGTGTTTTGTTTGGGACCTATACTCATTCGAAATTTTTTTTTTTTTTAACATTGCGCAAGTTTTTTTTCTTGAGATTGAGGAGATATGTCGTCAAAACGGAATCACCCCGCCGCCTTACCGACCATATCATTGGCACACCACTCCCGATTAGGTTTCCGCTGCATGTAATCCTGCATGGGGGAGGGGGGAATAGGTTAGTTATTCGCAAATGAGAGGAGGTTTTTTTAGAGGGTGTTTTTTCTTTGTTTTTTTGAGAGGCTACGCCCGTCGGTGTTTTTTTTAGAGTTAGCGTTTTTTTCCAAAGGAAAAACTCTCATGTGAGAGAGGAGCGGAGTGCCCGAGTGCCAGGAGAGTGCAGGACGCCTAGAAGTGCCCCAACCTATTCCCCCTTCCACGGTTTTCCCCTCATTCTCAGCAACTCTTCTTCATTCCCTCGCCGTTTGGTCCTGGCTTTTTTTTTGCTTTGTATTGTGCGATTTTGTTTAATACATGTGTTTTTCAATTCCCTAGCCTCCTATAACAAAAACGCTTTCGCTTTGCTAACATCATTGTGATTGCCTTTGTTGTGTTTTTTTTCGCAGCACCTTTCAATCCATCCAGGAAATTCTGACGCGGGAGAAAGAAGGATGGGGAGGGAGGGCGAGAAGGATGATAGCCAGAGAGGAAGGAGAGAAGATGAAATGGCCAGGAGAAACATGAAGCGCTTCCCCCACCACAATCTTTGTCAGTCGGGAGGTAAAGTCAGTTCGTTGTTTTTACCAAATATTCGTGGGAATTTTCTCCAGATTGGTGTGGTGAAATGCGTGGGAGAAAGAATAACTCACGGTCATAAGGCGGGTTAATATAAAAACTGGCGCAAAAGCTCCACGTACATCCTTGAAGGAGATTACACATTTATCCCCTATCTTGTGTATTAAAAAAAACGTGTTTTTCACAGTCGTTCGATAATATCTGTTAACATAACTAAAGGTCCTGAACTTAATGACTTTTTATCAAAAAGTTAAA
>MU825915.1:19439-36757 GCA_029204205.1 Desmophyllum pertusum
AAGTCTGTGGATGAAACCCTAGTGTGTGACCATTCAAATGAAAGCTATTGCGCCAGACGTAGTACTTTCATTTCGGTGCTGTTTATTATGCTGCTAAAGTTTGTGGGTGGCTAAACTTTTAAGTCTATGGATGAAACCCCTAGCTGTAGTGGACCATTCAAATGAAAGCTATTGCGCAGTATACTTTCATGTGTGTGCTGTTTATTATGCTGTACAAGGTGGTTCTAACTTTTGAGTCTGTGGATGAAACCCTAGTGTGTGACCATTCAAATAAAAGCTATTAGAAGCAGTACTTTTTTCATGTGGTTTACTTTTTATTTTATGCTGTACAAGGCGGGTTCTAAACTATTAAGTCAGTGGATGAAACCCTAGTGTGACCATTCAAATAAAAGCTAATTTGAGCCCAGTAACTTTCATGTGGTACTCGTTTGATTATGCTGTACAATGTGGTTGTAACGTTTAAGTCAGTGGATGAAAACCCCTAGTTGTGGGACCATCTCAAATGAAAAGCCTATTGAGGCAGTACTTCCATGTAGGTACTGTTTAATTATTGTGGGTTCTAACTTTTAAGTCTGTGGATGAGGGACGCTAGATGTGTGACCATTCAAATGAAAGCTAGTTGAACAGTATTGTCATATTACTGTTTATTATGGCTGTACACGGTGGGTTATAACTTTTAAGTCAGTTCATGTGTTGAAAAAAACACTAGTGGTTGGACTAATTCATATGATAGCTATTGCCAGCAAGAACAATATCATGTGGTGGATTTAGTTGTTTTAAATACTTTTGTAAAAATTGGGCAATAGCTACTTTTAAAGTTTTGAACTTTGGCCACTTTTTGGAAGTAGCAGAGAGAATAGTTTACGTGGTTATGGTCGTTTGAGGATCTCAATTATCTAGTATTATAGATCATTAAATAAATTCTAAAAAAAACTCATTAATAATTCATGAAGTTAAAAACAAAACGAATTCATAAAACCCCCGTTGGACGGCGTTTGGATACGTGGTTCCTTAATTAATTTGACCATAGATTTTGACGATTTTATTTCTCCTTTTACTCCTTAGTTTTTATATCAAACACTCGAGGGCCATGTGTTTTCATCCAGTTTTCCAAACACCTCGAAAATTCGTCAAAAATACTTCCGCATTCGCGTCCGTATTTTCAGCTCTCCTCTCGGTTATGTAAAATCGGATTTAAACCCACTGGTCTCTCGTAGTTTTTGATATACTTAACGTCCAAAATCCTGCCAATGTTTTTTTCAAACACCAGGTAAATATTCTATATATTGAAAGCACGGTACCTTCCAATGCGCCGTGTCTGTGTGGTAACAAATTGAAATCCCTTTGTTGTGTCAAAGCGCTCTGCGATCCTCTGGTCAAGGCGCTAGCCTTCGTAGAAACAACGCCACGCAGAGATTAGAATGTATAGTTGTCCTTGTCATACCGAGCGAAGGCAGGCGTCCCCAAACAAAAACGGACTCTGTCCCTAAGGTGGGTCGTGGCGTTGAATGTTATCACTGCAATATGTGTCTCTTATAGCTTGTAACTCTGAGGTAAAGTCTAAAGAAGAGAAAATACTCAGTATACTCATTTTTTTCTGTATGAAATTATTGAAAGCGAATGGAATCCCCCCCCCACCCCCCCCTTGGGTTTCCGTTGTTAATAAAGACACTTTGAAAGCCAGTATGGTCTTTTAGTAGATGGCCTTGAGTTTTACTCTACAAGATAATATGTTTCTTTGCTGCGTTATGGACGTTCATTAAATCCGCCATCTTGGAATTTCACTATTTACTCATGACATCAAAAATAAAGGCGTAAATCGATACAAAATATATTCTAAAAACGATAATGGGAATGTTTTAAAATGTACTAATAAGGCGCTGTTGCTTAAGAAAACTGGAAAAACGATTATACATTACAACAAAGAAGATTATATCTGAATATTCGAAATTTGGGTTAAACCCAGCATGTCATTAACTCCGGTTACCCTTAAGGCAACCCGTCAAAAAAACTGCGGAGCAAACGGTTGTCACATCAAAAATGTTTGGGGAAAGGGACGAATGAAACAACTACTGAAAGTTTGAACAGTTCCCATGAGTATAATCCCCTGAAAAAACTGTCCAGAACAAACTGTCATTTCTTAGTTGTTCAAACTGAGGCTGACTCTTTGAACGAAACTTGATAAACTAATGAATCAAATATTAAGACGATTTTCCGCTGGGACGTTCGAGCAAAAAGTGCAAAAAATTAAGTTACCAGAAAACAAATACTCATAGCACGGAGCCGGTTAACCTTTTGACATACAGACAGTTTGAGAAGAAATTATCGATAAATTCAACTCCCCAAGCTGAGCCCGCTGGAGCCCGAGAGAAGTCATTACAATTATTTTAATTAAAAAAGACGCTTCATGTCAGTATTTCCCCCCCAAAACAAAATGGCGTTGCATTTTTACGAGTTTTTACATTCTAGATTTTCTCGAGCAATACTGAGAATTTAATTTTCGACGGCGGGGCGAGGGGGGGCGGGGGGGGGGGCGGTTGCGGCGGTGCGGTGGGGGGGGGAGGCCACTTGGAGAATAGTGAATTAAAAGTGATTATGTTTCAAAATAGTATTCCAAAAATGTTTACCGGTGCTATGAGTAGGTTTTTTAGAGTAATTAAACTGTTTGTGCACTTATTGCTCGAACGTTTGAGCGGAATCCCGTCTTAACAGATAAAGGGCCATTTCCGACTTGGCTTTTGCCTCTGCCTTCAAAACGAGTCCGCGGTGTAAAACCTTTCCATATGGAGAAGTGAAGTTTGAATTTTGCAAGACAAATGAAAGTGCAACTGAAAACTCATATTTCATATGACAGGTTGTGCACCGCATTACCTCGCCCCCTTTTGAAACAGAGGCCAAAAGGGCAAACTCGGGAAATGAAGACCTGTTTTGTTCGACTTTCTATTTTCTTGTTTCTGAAGTAAATAAGTGAGAAGGAGTCCTGGTAACTTTTTTTTAGGACTCTATTTCACCATAAGTCCCCTTAATTCGGTATTTAAATCATCATGTACAAAAGCGGGAGTCCGATTTCTTTTAAAGGGACACTGTCACAAGGACGCATGCGCCAGTTCCTCCGCGAGTCGAACTTGAAACGGTTAGGCTGACTTTTTCAAGTTTGTAGTTGCCAAATCCAAAATGGCGTTCTCGGACTAGTGAGCGGCGGCGGACACGGTGGAAAAAGCACGTATTGTAATTCTGGACGAAAAACGAATATTCCAATACCCCAACAAGAGCCAAGAGAGAGTGGACAAAACCCCATAAACGCATTAATCTTGAAGATAACAGTTTCAAAACATGGCTTGAAGCGAAATTCGTTGCAGGTTACGAAGGATACAGTGGTACGATACTGTCTTAGCGAAATAATTTATGGTCGACAGGAAGTGAGCAGTTTTCGCGCATGCGAATCCGTGACAGTCGTCCTTTAATCACGAGTATTGATTTAGCAGACAATTTGACTCCACTCAGTACGGTACGGTTTACCTTTGCCTACGCTTGACATATTTCGCTACTTCTCTTCCTAGTTGGATCACAAAACGCAGTTTTCCCAGTGACTTCATCGCAGTGTTTACTCCTTCCCAACAAGGTGGAATCGCACAAAGTAATCTAAAAAAGTATTACAAGTACTCCAGTAACGTCCGGATCAAGACTGCAACTGAAACAAGGTCATATTGCCCGTTCCGAAGGTTCAAAAAGGGACTGTTGGCTACTTAGTTTACCAATTGTTCGAATTACGTTATTATGAAAAACTTAAGTCACATCACCAGAAAGATTGCGCATGAAAAATTTTAGTAAGTTTAACAAGTTTTGGTTATGTTACATTGGACAATAGTAAGCCAGGCTGTGAGCTGTCAAAGGTCGTTCCAAAATCTCCATACAAACGTCTCTCTAATTCAGAGAGCGGCGTCCCCCAAATCCATACAAAGTCTCTATTTTGTTCTGATTTTTGAAAGCCTTCTACACGGTTGAAATTCCAACGAAACACCCCCAAACTTGGTAAACCGACTAATTTTAATGTGATCTTTCTTGTGATGGGCTCCAATGTTTAATTAAATACAAAATTTAAAAACTCGTCCCCAGTCTCCATTTGAACTTCGGAACGGGCAATTTGCGTCGAAACTTACATGGCAAGGATCACAATTTGTCAACAAATATTTCAGTACAAAATAATAGCTTGTTGAAGGCCTTTTCGGTTTACATTTTACAGGGAGGGCATTTTCTCTCTTTCCTCTCTCCCTAGCTTAATCTAGCGGGGTATACTTCGGTAAATAATGTGACATCTCCTGTAATCCACGGTCAGAAAAAAGATGTGCGGCTGTACATTTTACCACAATACCTTGCGAACCTAACACAGCCAATAGTCAAATCTGAAAGCCATATGTTTTTGGCGAAATTCGTCACTGTACTAACAACATTGTGTATATACTAGGTTTTTGAAGTTTTTAGAACTTTTCGGTGCGTTTGTTATGAGGCGTTTTTTAGGTTTTTCGTGGCTAAGAATTCTGGGTAAATGTACCAGTCGCCATCTTTTTTCTTGGACGATGGATTGTGGGAGACGCGGTGGCCTAATGATTAACGCGTTGGATTTCCGGACCGAGCGGTCTGGGTTTCGAGCTCTGGCCTGGGTTCCTCGTGTTGTGTTCTTGGCCAAGACACTTTACAGTCTGACAGTGCCTACTCTCCCCCCAGAAGTATAAATGGGTATATACCGGCCGGCGAAAAAATGCCCGGGGATAACCTGCGATGGATATAGCATCTCATCCTAGGGGAGTATCAATATTCCTACTCGCTTCATGCAGTGATAAGCTTCGGTAGTTTTGGGCCACTAAGCTATAATGTCAGCAAAGAACACGTCATATCTACCTGCAAGTGTTAAAGAACCTCGACGTCATCTGCCAGAAAGGGTAGTGCTCTCCAGCAAATTATGTGCTAGGATTGGAAATTCGCTCTGACATTGATACACGCCCGCACTATTGATTTCCGTTGTGACTTGTTGGTCTTTAAAACAAAGCTTCGTCATCCAAGCTCCTCCCCAGCATGGGTTCCTTTACGTTTGTCACTCCGTAATAGCCTGGTGTCTTTTCTCGGGTAGCACTTTCCACTTTTTAGGACGTTGAAGGTTTCAGACCTGAATAGTAACGCTTTGGGCTTGATGGGATTAATTTCGTGCTGGATCATAGTCTGCAACAGGAGCAGGAATTAAGTCCGGGCGCGGGAGGGGGGGGGGGGGGGGGGAGGACTCCCTTATAAACGTGACGGGGGTGATCGTCGGAGATGTTGAAAGGAACCCGTAAATAGTATCAGAATCTCGTTTTGTGGGCGTGGCTCTAATTTAATCTCACCTCTAAGACAAGCAATTCCTGTCATATTCTTTCCGGGTAATACCCTAAAAGGCTGGGTTAACTCTAAGCGGTATAAAGCCACCGATTTTAACTCCTTTACGGAACAACAATCACTCCGTCACTTATATATGGAAGTTCCCGCCGGGAGTTAAGGTTCCCATACGCCTCTGGAATGACTGCGATGTCGTCACTGGCGCTGCCTGAGATGAGCTCTTATCGAATTTGATACTATGTCATGCAGTGCTAGCTGACGACATTGCAAGCATTCCAAAAGCATATGAGAACCTTTAGTGTTGGAAATTAAGGCCAGGACACATGGTGCGCACAATGTCCGAATTGCACCGTCAGACCACCCCTAATTGTCGCGCGTGTGAACGCATTTAAGGCGCAATAGACCCTTTTTAAAAATGGCTGCCAATTTAAAATTATTTTGTATGCATTTAAATTAGCCTGACTAACCTCGTTTTTGAGTTGATAATTCAAAAGAATTTTTATTCTAGAACGAGATTAGTGAGGCTAATTTAAATGCATACAAAAGAATTTTAAATTGGCAGCCATTTTTAAAAAGGGTCTATAGGTGAGAGCAAGTGTGCCTTTTTTCACGGTCCGATGGTGGTCGTCGTAAATATGATTGACGGCAGTGAAAAACGCAATCGTTCGTTGAATTTTGAACTTCGGAGTTCGCGGGTTAATGAAATTAAAGGCACAATAAAATCCGGCTTTTATAAGCTAAGCAAAATTAAATGTTAATGATTTCTATCTGAGATGAGCTAGGCACTTTGTAGTGAAAGACAACATAATGGTTCTCACTTTGCCAGCCTCGATCGTTGACGCCACCAAAAAAGATTGCGTAAATCCTATCTTGCTAAAGTTATCTGTCGGGCCGTTGTATTGTAACGAATCTAAGACTTGTGAATAGATAATATATGTTGACACACCAACCATACACTGATCGCCTTCATGTAGCAATAAGGAACCCCAGTAATTATCGCCTAAATCCTGCCTCAGATAGCCCCACACGCCATTAGCATGTCCTGGTAACTAGGAATGTGACTGATATATAGCAGAGTGAAATCTCTGGAAACGAAAATTGAATCAGCTCCAACTCATCATCAACGAAACAATAAGGGTTACTTACATGAAGACCAATAAAGAGGCGCTTGTCTGTCCTTAATGGAATAGCGCCGTTGCGACTGTCGATCGCAAGCGGTTCGGGTTACGTACCGCTTGGCCGAGGTCACTGTGTTGTGGTTCTTGGAAAAAACACTTTTCTTACTCTCAACAGTGCTCTCTTTCCAGCCTTGAGTTATATACGCCGTACCAGACGAATTTGTAAAAGGTAACCTGACGAAAAATGCTGGGGGGGTTTACCTGTGATAAGGAACTAGGCATCCCATCCAGGAGAGTAGCGATTATTTTCCTAGTCACTTCATGCATATGGAAACCGGAGTCATAACGCGCCGGCCTGCATAAGCTAACTAAGGCTTGCTAGACAGATTTATGTTTAACACGGAAGACCATAATGATGTATCGGAGACTCGCCAACGAACGGTTGATCAGCGCAATAAAACATGTAGCGGTCGTGCTTAGATACAAAGGACGCCGTACGAATTTGCAACTGCACTTACCTGGTCAAGTGTCGGGGCAAGCCTCTGGGGCGCGAGCGCCCAATAGATGCAAATTGAGATCTTCGCACAATAATCTGACACTCCCGGGATGTTAATCTTCACATTGTAGCCCCAATCACCACTGACGCTTTCAAACTTAATCTTACAAAAGCAATAGCAGAAAATGACACTTGATTTTACAAACACAACAAACATTTACCTTATTTGTCACCAAATATACTAACCTATAGAACTTGAGCACAGCAGTCAAATGGCATAATTGAAGCAACTTTTCCCCACTCATGATTTCCTTGGTTACACAGCTAGTCGCACCATGGCAACGATTACTGCTACTCTCATCTTGACCAACAATGTAGACATTCAAATCTGCCAACATCTATTCCCGACAATGTGAGTAAAAAAAAGCTGAAACAGTTCACTGCTCACAACAAAGGTACTCCACTTTCACGAAATCGGATGAGATTGCCCCATTTGACGAGGGTACGACATGCTTGTTTTAACGTACTCTGTTGCTGCAAAGACAAACAGAGGCGACAAATACGTGGACAGAGCCTTGCGAAATAGGATGGCGCAAAAATGATAGCAATACAACATTTTACTTGGCACTCCCCTTTTCGATGACAATAAAATTAAAGTAAAAATTACAATTTAAAATTAATACGATAACAAATAGCTACAATGAGAAAAATCAGGTTAAAATAACATTACTACTAAATAATCGAGTTTTAAAAAAGATTCCATTAATTTTGATTCTCTAAAGTGAAATTTAAAAGGAAGCAAAAACAATTTAAGCCGCCCATGTGTATACAAACTTACTATTCTTATTTTTTCGTGGTATGTTGTTTCATTTTCTTGCACAGTCATCTTGCATGTCGCAAACTTCGATGTCGAAATAATTTCTATCAACTTATTAAGAAATGAATCAAATTTACCTTCTCTCTCGAAACTTCAACTTCACACAACATCAAGTCTCCGTATTCCACAAGTCTTGTTATAGAAAACATATCTCTCCTACGCCAAAATGAAGCTGAGGCACAAACACGAATTATTTGCCAAGCCTTTCTGTGTTATGACATCCAAAAGAGCTTCCACATAAAGAGTTATCCTTTAAATTTGGCGCATCCATCATGATTTCCAACTCTAATCTCCAGCAAATAATCCACTGAATCGTAGTATACAAAAATGTAGACATCTCGGACTAAGATTTCCTTTTCCAAGTCCCACTTCGCCACCATGGGTCCTTCTGTGAGCTCGTCAGGCTGCACGTTTCTGTGGGAGAATTCAGGCGACTGCCATCGGTTGCTAAGGAGGAATCTTTAACTACACTTGATTGGGAAGTGGGCTTTTTGTAGGCGGCGTTGTAGTCATCTATAAAGAGAAAAAACTCTCAAGTTAAAACAAAGGAGATCATAACCGTGTCGGAGGTTTGGAAACCTGGTTTTAATTTGTTTCTCTGTTTACGCCTTAGTTTTAGTTTTGATTGAGAAGATATATCAAACACTCGAGACAGTGTTTCATCGATTTCCAAACACCTCGAATTTGTGTCCAAAAATACTCCCTACGTGTCGTATTTTCAACTCTCTTCCCGATGTTTGGAAATCGGATGAAAACGCTGTCTCTCATGTTTGAATTATTACTCGAACAGTGCTAATACGGACACTGTAGGGCACCATAAAAAGTGTCCTTATTAACTGGATGTTCTTATTTAGAGGGTTCACATGAATGAAATAATTGAAGTGCATTTTATTGGTGTAAAAAGGAAAATACTGCAGTGATTGTTGCAGTACTGTTATACTCGGTTCTTGTGTCGACGTACCATGTATAAATATAGTCACGGTTGTGTTACACAGACAAACGCGATAAACGTTTTTTTTATTTCTGACCAATCTCGTTCCCAGAGTCCTCGTTACCCGTGTCCGCTCACCGCTGGACAAGGGTAACGAGGACTCTGGGAACGAGATGATTTCTGACAGTAAACATAATTAATTACCTCACCTTTTATTAAGAAAACACTCATGACATTAGCGATTCCCCTGTTACCCCGCACTCGTCAGACGTTTCATATTTTGTGATGATGTCATGATGTCCGTCCGTAGAGGACAGACACTCCCCTCCATTCTTCAAAGCGAACGTCTTGTGTTCTTTTCTGCGTGCAGCGTTAAGACATTTACGAGTTTTTCTCTCCGAGTGGTGAAGTTTCCATCTAGGACAGGATCGGTGTGTTCTAAACTCGGTATCAGCGGCCCTGAATGTATTCTAAAACAACCAATTTGCTTGTATTCTGTTGAAGAGATTGAAATAATAAAAAAACATAAGTCAATAACTGCTATCAAGCGAGGAAACATTCGGACGACCTTCGGAAAATATTCGGGAA
Source organism: Desmophyllum pertusum (assembly GCA_029204205.1). Classification (NCBI taxonomy): domain Eukaryota; kingdom Metazoa; phylum Cnidaria; class Anthozoa; order Scleractinia; family Caryophylliidae; genus Desmophyllum; species Desmophyllum pertusum. The sequence continues at coordinate 28,820 of MU825915.1, forward strand.
TATTCGGAAATGGTAATTTTTCTATGGGATACCAGCTAGTCATGGAAGTTATTCTCAATTCTCGAAAATATGTCTGGGAGTGTGCCACTATCCTGAAGAGACTACGAAATGCTATTTTGGCGATGATAATCCAGAATAATGAGTCCAGACTAAATACAGTAAAGATATACCCAATTCCATACATTTTCCATCATATTTCATTTATTAATTTAACTTTTTTAGGTTTCATCATTGTTAAAATTATTCATTTGCCAGACAAAAGTCGATCTCTCCCACTGTGATTAGAAAACGACACCCTTTCCAGCAGAACATACGTATATAGCTTATGAAGGAGTACCCATCTTCCTTGCGGCCAGTTACTGTTTCATCCTTAGACAGGCGTTTGTTGCAAGAAGGATCGAATTTTCAGGATACAGTTGAACCTCTCTACAACATCAACCCTGGTGTATAATTAACTGGCCATTGTAGGGGCGTTTCAATAAGAGTAAAGCGTATGGATCGGCGCACGGTCGGGGGAAAAAATCCTGGCCGTTGTAGAGAGGTGGCCGTTAGTGGAGGTTCGAATACTATTGGCATATTCGAACCCTTCATCTATCATGTGTGGGAAAATACATTCGAGCTTCTCTACAACGACAAACCTGGAGCAGAATCAACTGACCGTTGTAGAGAGGTGGCCATTTATAGGAAGGTTTCAATAATCTTGAGTAAAGTGTATGGATCAGTCTCGGTCGGGACTAAAATTCCTGGCCGTTGTAGTGAGGTGTCTGTTAGTAGAGGTTCCACTGTGCTTGGTAAACAGCTTCATGCATGTTCAGATGCAGACTGAATAGATAACCAGAGCACAATCTCTTGTTAAAACAGCTTTGGCTGTATCAGGCTGAGACTATTTTTGGCATGTCACTGTAAAGCTGCTGTGTCAATATGAAGTGCTGAATAATTAAACGGTCTTACCGTAATCTCGATATAAAACATTCTCCATCTCACAGGAGTCCTCAGGAGTACTTCCTTGGCAAACATGTTTCAACTTCCAGTGAAAGTTTGGACTGCCTTCGTTTTTCCACATATACCAGGGAAGAGCTATAAACCAAAAAAATTTTGCTAAGCTACTTTAAATAAATACGTTCAAAACACACCCCTTCACTGCGTTCTGTTTATACCGTATGAGAACTATCGTACACGGGAAGAAATTTATAACGCTTTTTATTAAACTTCTAAAGTACCCTGAGTGACTGGTACAGACTGAAGAAAATTGGTGAATAGTGCATGAAACGAAATATCTCAATGCATGGGAAAAGAGGTGCGGCAGCGACGGGGTTAAAACTGAATTTAAAACGAACGTTTTTCTACATATGACAATATGTCGGCACAACACTGAAAACGTGGTGCCTTAATTATGGAAATTATCAACTTTAGCTTCCCAAACTGTAAAAATCTCTTCTCCTCAACTATTCCCGAGAAAAAGTTTAGTATAGGTTCAAATTCGAAGAGAGCGCACGATGGGAATTTCAGTCAAAACGAGAGCGAGAGTATGAACTCTAGGCGACTTTCGTCCTTGTTTGGCCAGGGATTAAAGTGCTCATAACCTTTTTTTTTTTCTTATCTGAATCTAAACATCTCCCAAGGAACTTCTGCGAAAAAAAATTTATTTTGCAATTTGCACAAAACGCGAATTTTTTTAATGAATATTTCAAATCTTTAAAATCCTATTTTTGTTTGGTATATCCGTCCCGCTGTTAAGACGGCCGACGGGCTCACATGTTCCTTAATCTACGTCACATTTCCTGCTTTGTTTTGAAGTCACGTGTTGCTTAATCTAAGTCACAGATCCTTTGTGAACCGAGAAGGACCGAGAGGAGACTAAGGCAAATGGTGAGCCAAAATGGCGGAAAATTTGAAAGTTTTATAAAATTCATAAAAAATTGCGTTTTGTGAAAATCACAATTTCTTTCGCAGATTTTCCTTGAAGATGTTTAGATTCAGATGAGAAAATAAAAAAAAGGTTATGGGCACTTAACACTTTGTATTTTACCTGCATTACTATGAACTTCCTTCATTCTCTGTTCAGGAATGATCGACTCCCAAATCCTCAAATCAGCAATCTGCAAATGGCTACCACGTAGTAAACGCGGAGAAGATGATTCCCGCCCTATCCAAAAACTTTGTATATTTATCATAAAAAGTGTAAGGAATACTCGCAGGGTTCGTTGCCTTGGCAGCTAGGACACCATTGGGATAGAAGCGTAATCCCCACTGCTTACTCCACGTGATTCCCACGTGCACCCAGCCAAGAGGGTTCTCTGGGAGTCGCAGTTCCCAGTTCTGATTGGTCGTTGAGACTGACAGGCGGTATGTGCGAGTAAACGCGTGGTAACCGAAGAGGATCCCGGGATTGTGTTCACCAACCCCTCGCGTTGCGAAAATCACGTCTATATTTTCTGTTTAGAAAGTGGAATAAAACAGATCATTTACGATGTATTTTCGGGATGTTCATTATATGGCGAAAAGAGAAAATCCCGGGAGGGGGGAACTACCATATAAAAGTGACGTAAGAAATTTTGAAAGGAACACCTAAAAAAGTTACCAGAATCTCGCTTGGTGGGTGTGACTCAAATTCATTTTTACCAATTTTACCAATTCTAAAAGAAAACTAATTTCCATCCAATTTTTTTTCGGCTTAATACCCTAATTAGATTTTAACACCCTAAGTGGAACCATACCACGAATTTTAACCCCTAAAAGATACGACGATCGCCCTGTCAATTTTATATGGAAGTCCCATCCCCCGGGGGAGAGAATATGGGACGGGAGAGAGGGTGGCGGATTTCTAAAAATTAAGCTCGTTATGTCCGGAGATTTGTAATACAGGCTCTTTGTATCGGAGTTCAGAGGTTGAATTTTCGATCATATGCATCTATCACAGATGTCCCTTACTCTCATACAGGCAAAAAAACAAAAAAAAACAATTGACTGTTGACCCCAGGAAACTTGGGCTCCACAAATAAGCTTTTGTTCAGAAGATTACTGGTGAGCCTGATCGATTGTAGCTTAACAAAAGTGATCCTGCACGATTTTGTTTCGTTTTTCACGACGTGCATGTTATACGTACTTTAAGTAACCGAGGGGAAACAATTGTTAAATTGTTCATACCCTTTTCGCAAGCAACTTCGACAGTAGCAGAGCATCCCATGTCATTCCACTTCCCGTTGTAACGGCAGTTTGCACATTCTTCGTTTCCATTAGCGTTATTAGGTTCACCAATGGACCAATCCGTAAAGTTTGGCATGGAGCCGTCATTCCACTTGAACATGTTCTTGTGGATGGCGTCACGTCGCAGAGCCAACCACCATTTCTTTCCACTCCTTCTGAGGAAGTTATTCTCCTCCGCTGAAGACACTTTGACGAGATCTGCACCTTTTTCACGACAAATTCGCATCCCGTCTGACCCAGGTCCTTTTGTAGTTTGATAACCAGTAACAGGAGCCTTGGAAATATTCCCAATCCTTAGGACATCGGGCTAATGAAAAAGAAAGAAATATTATTATAAATAAATGAACGGATGAAGGAACGGAGGAAACTGAGGAACGCTGGAACGAAGGGACGAAGGGATGAAGGAAACAAGGTACGAAGGAACGAAGTTACGAAGGAACGAAGGAACGAAGGAACGAAGGAACGAAGTTACGAAGTTACGAAGGTACGAAGGAACGAAGGAACGAAGTTACGAAGGAACGAAGTTACGAAGAAACGAAGTTACGAAGGAACGAGGGAACGAAGGAACGAAGGAACGAAGGAATGAAGGAAACAAGGAACGAAGGAATGAAGGAATGAAGGAAACAAGGAACGAAGGAACGAAGGAACGAAGGAACGAAGGAACGAAGTTACGAAGTTACGAAGTTACGAAGTTACGAAGGAACGAAGGAACGAAGGAACGAAGTTACGAAGTTACGAAGGTACGAAGGAACGAAGGAACGAAGTTACGAAGGAACGAAGTTACGAAGGAACGAAGTTACGAAGAAACGAAGTTACGAAGGAACGAGGGAACGAAGGAACGAAGGAACGAAGGAATGAAGGAATGAAGGAAACAAGGAACGAAGGAACGAAGGAATGAAGGAAACAAGGAACGAAGGAACGAAGGAACGGAGAAAGAAAGGTACGAAGGAACGAAGGAATGAAGGAACGGAGAAAGAAAGGTACGAAGGAACGACGGAACGAAGGGACGAACAAAGGAGCGAAGGAGAGAAGGAAATAGGCTAGAAAACAAGGAAAGAACGAACGAGCGAACTTTTGCACGTGGCCTAGAACGTTTTACCTCCACGGAAAAAAATGTTTTTCTTTTAAGAAAATAACTCAGAAACAGGGCTTTGACCCAATCATATGGTGCATTTTCAATATAAAATTTATAGGCGATTTTCTACAAACGTATACAAATAAAATAAAGCAACGAAGCTTTCAGTCAGAGCGCCCATTTTAAGTAGAGTCATAAACAATAAAAAACCCGAATGCTAATTAATATGTTTTCGCTATAAACCACAAATAAGAACTTGAAATAAAAAAATAAACTTTATCCCTTCATTAATTTCTCACCTATTTCGTGTATTTCCACTCTCATGCAGCAAACTTTCATTGCATTGTCTGGGATAAAATTTCAAGGAATTTGTCATAAACGGCGGAAGCAAGTCGTTCCTGACCACTGTGTTACCATCCACGTTTCCAGGAAATTCCTGGTAAAATAGAACAATAAAAATTTGGTACCAAATCCAAATCAGCAAATGTACTCTTTTACTGCGAGGCGAAATTTCGCACCAAATTTCGCAAAGTCCAGCAACCTTTCGCTCGAAAGTTTCTCAAAGCGAAGCGAAATTTCGCAGCAGTCACACAAAAAGTCTTCCGAAATTTCATCGAAAATTCGCCGAAATTTCGTACAAAGCGAAATTTCGTTCATCGGTGTTTTTATCGCTTTAAGAACTTGCTCCAACTGAATATGTAAAGACGGCGTTCAGTTACAAATAGAAATACGAAAAATTAGTCATCGTAGTTCACGTTTTCTAAATTAGGTTATTTCGCGTTGTTGCTTTGCAGAAAACGGCTAAGAAATGTACCAATATGTATAACGCACATGCAGAGCTATTGTACTGTTTATTAAACCTTTCTTGCAACGTTCTCGTTGCCGTTGCCGTGACCTTTTCACTACCTACGCTTAAACTCTCTATTAATAAGATCTTTTCACTACCTTGATATCCCCGTTCTCCTCGTAATTGACCCAGGATCCACTTGCCGTCCTATAGCTTAACGTGTACTCCTTTACAAAGCCATACTCGTCTCTAGCTCCCTGGCTTAATACGCTGCCCACGTTCAGGTCTCGACCCAGGTCTATCTGAAGCCAGTCCCCGACGCGGCCACACCAGGAGGCGTGGCAGTTAGACGCCTCGTGGAGCCGAGCCAGTTCTGGTTTAGTCATACATTTCCAGCTGGAACACGACCATTGACTGACGTCGTAAATTGGAAGAACTGTGAATAGAGAAGATACACTGAGTAACTGCTTGTCAATAAACTAAACTAACTCTTAACATTTCACCCTTGTCATGACATTTTTTGCAATGAATGACGTCATTTTGACATGATTTGACGTCATAATTTACAGGTGATTGTCAATAACGTAAACAATTAGATGGATACTTTACACAACATACAAGTTAGCCTGCGTAGCAAGCGTTCCTGTACGAACGAAGAGCTTTTTCCGCGATCGAAGAGCTTTTTCTGCATTTTGGCCGCGCGAAAATTGGGGCGAGAGCAAAAAAGTCGCTCGGGTGGGTGGGGGAGGGGGTGGGGGTTGGCGCTGATGGGAACGCTTGCAAGCGAACCCCATGATTCTCAAAAACGCCCACCGATTTTTCACGGTTGATTTCATTCGTTGATTGACAGCTTGTCAACAAATTAGCCAATAACAGATTACGGATGTAAAATTACACCCTTCAAAATAAAATGTCTGGAAAAATGCTCCAGGTCGGGAAGTCCGCGATGTCCGCGATGTCGGAGCCGCGACAGTTGGAACTCTAAGCGATATCGATCGCTGCAGAGTTTGTCGGTGTCATTTCAAAGTAAAATTTGGAACTGCATCTCAGCCAGGAAAACCTGGTTATATTTCAGTTCAGAAAATATTTTCAAACCATCGAAAAGAAAAGGAGAAATCCTTGCCGATACTGAAGTTGTGTTGACTGTGTTTAAAAACACAAAATAATCCTTGCGCTCGCAAAATTAGCAATTTAAATTTGGGGACACTACGAACTCGCACATAGTTCGATAGGTAGCCAGGCTGCTGCTTGCAAAACTCCACCGAAGCAGAGCATCATCATAACGTCTCCAAGCGGCTGCTCGAAACGCCACCGGCTGGGCATGCAGCAGTCCTTTGTCGCAAAACTGTTCGTGTCTATTCTCCGTCTCACAAAAAGCTTCTCGGAAGACGTTTCAGTACAATTTGCAACCACAGAACAGTCACAGCAAATGGACGATTAACCAACTGATGGGACACTTCTAAAGTAGTGTAGATGATTCTACCGGCACAGTGACAACAAGAATTCCTCACGAGGAGGAAATATTGGCAAGCGGCCGCAAATTGCAACAAAAAACGTGACTAAAAGTGTTTCTAAAACCCATTCAAATGGCGCTGAACTTCTGCAGACAGACATACTAGTAAACGAGACCAGGTTTCATGTTATCTACTTTATTAAAATATTGTAGTATCACAACTTACTACTATCAGGCTACTATCAATAGTATAAATTCACAGAGCAATTCACAGGGCAAACCATATTTAGTTTTAAATACAATGTTAAACAGCGGCGAACAAGCTTACTCAGCCCCGTCCAGGTTTACACGGTATGACGGCTTTCGTCTACAATATACGCAGCCAAATTTTCGTTAAATAAGGAATCTTGAATTGATAAAAACGCTTATCCATGGCGGCTTCCAACTGACGCGTAAACAATGTTGAATTTCCCTTGGTGTATTATCGTCCAAACAGTCCAGTTTTTCATTTAAATCGCACGCCGTCATCCCCATAGAATTAACCTCTACTACTTGATGATCACGTAATAATAATGTAATGGAGAAATAACAATTATACTCGCGAAGCCCGTTCCACCTTGCCTTTTACTTCGCACTCCGCACATTAAAACAAACAACTGAAAAATTAGACTCTTGCCGACATCCTGTTGGCAATACGGCCATTACATCTTTACCGTTAAACAGATGACGCAGTGCCCTTTCTTGTTCGGTTTTCAGAGTAAAAGCGAGCCCCGCTGCGCTCAGCTCTGAAAGAACTTCGCTCAAGCACGATTCGAAATCTACGACATCCGACATTTTGATCTTTTATTACTTTGATCTCAAGTCACGCTCGAAAACCTTTTTGCGCGAACATTTGACAACTACTTGTCAAACTTGTCAATCAACGTGACCACGCCGCACCAATCAGAAGCCCCGTTCGCCCACGAACGGGTTTTTGAGAATCATGGGGTTCGCTTGCAAGCGTTCCCTCAGCGCCAACCCCTTCCCTACCCCCTCCCCGCCTCCGTCTTTTTTTGCTCTCGCCCCAATTTTCGCGCGGCCAAAATGCAGAAAAAGTTCTTCGATCGCGGAAAAAGCTTTTCGTTCGTACAGGAACGCTTGCTACGCAGGCTACATACAAGTTTCATCACTACAGCGTGAATATTTTTGTGGATACATAATGAGAAGGTGGGGGTCGCCGGGAGGGTCACTTTTTGCGACTCCTTTACCGTTAACCGGCAACCCGTCACCAACCCATTAACCAATCCATTAACCAACACATTAACCAACCAGTTAACCAACCCGTTAACAAACCAGTTAACCAACCAGTTAACCAACCCGTTAACCAATCCGTTAACCAACCTGTCGCCAACCCGTTAACCAATCCGTTACCACCCG
>MU825915.1:37257-67257 GCA_029204205.1 Desmophyllum pertusum
GAAGGAATGTTACAAAGAATGCTTCGACGACGACAATAATGGCCACTTGCGCAAGCGCAGTAGCCATAAAAAAAGTTTGTCACAAAAATAAAAAAAAATAAAAAAAATAATAAAAAATAAATAAAGTAATAACATACCACTTTCAAACTGTTCTGTTTGGCCTGATCTAGCCATTACAGTTTAGTAAGCAGAATACAAGTGGTGTTTTCTATAAATGAATCCTGCTCTTTGCCATCTTGGAATATTTTTTAATGCAGTATTGACATCATTCCTATGGAACAAATAGTTTGAGATAAATAACTGGGATTAACAGCCAAGTTTTCTTCTTTAAAATCTGTCCTTAACTCTGGTTTCCATAGCATGAAGTGACTAGGGAGTATCACTACTCCCCTGGATGGGATGCTAGTCCATCGCAGGTAGCCCCCGGCATTTATGTCCTGAAAATGCGCCAGTAAACATGAAGAGTAACACTGTGAAAATAAAGCATCTTGCCAAAGAACAACACAATGGCCCTACCCAGTGCTCGCATGACCCTGCCAAACACACAGCCAAGTTTTGTCCTTATAAATACATAATCAAGAAGAAAGGTGACAAGAATAGGTCATCAAAATACAGTGTAGTGGCATGTTTTGTTGACCTATCACCAAATGTAAAGTTCTATGCTACACTAGCTACCACAAAATAATAATGGTTCACTCCACTGGGTTTAAGTAACCCTGCATCAACTTTGAGTAAGTACGACTATTGGGCTCCACATTGTTTTGTTTCATTTCGTCAAACACCTTCCACTGAGATTCAGTGTCACCTAGAAAGTAACATTATCAAATTAATAAAACAGCTAAACAATCCAACATGAAGATCACAGCAAATCAAACAGTAATTGTTTTATTTTGCCGAGAAGAACTTGAAAAATGACAGGAACCCATTCGGAAGTGAGGATGACTAACGATGGCGAGGATGAAAATGGATTACAATATGGATAAACTTGAGAGCACGAGGCTTATGTGACTGTAGGAAACCTAACAATGATAGTTTTATTTGTAGAACAGTACTCGACAAATGACAGGAACTCATTAGGAAGTGAGGATGACTAACGATGGCGAGGATGGAAATGGATTACAATATTATGAACAAACTTGAGAATGCAAGGCTTATGTGTAGCAAACCCAACAATAATAGTTTGACTTTGTAGAATAGTACTCTACAAATGACAGGAACCCATTAGGAAGTGAGGATGACGAACGATGGTGAGGATGGAAATGGATTACAATATGAAGAAACCCAACAATAATGGTTTGATTTTGTAGAACAGTACTCGAAAAATGACAGGAACCCATTAGGAAGTGAGGATGGTTGACGATGGCAAGGATGGAAATGGATTACAATGTGGACAAGCCTTTTAGTTTGTCTTTACATACAGATTAATTCAACCTTTTCAAACCTGTATGGGAGGATGGAATTATTTTATTGAATAATTTGATTTCTACTAACCATGAAAACCATATGCATGTAACAAATTGTTGTAAACAAACGCAGGGAAGGCTGGTGTTTTTCTTATTTTGTTCATGTCCTCCATCACTTCCAGTGTTTCTGAAAAGGGACACAAACACAAATCAGTTAGTTACCGCAAAAGCTCTATTTAGCCCCCCCCCCCCCCCCCCCCCTTCTCTATTAAGCCACCCTTCTCTATCCTTCCTCTTTCCGTCAGGCTGATGCAAATGACTTTTCAGCAAATTATATTTTCTGGCATTTCAGTCACTTTGTATTGAGACATGGTCTTTTATTTCATGAACTATCGTCGAGTTAGGGTATAAATGACGTTGCATTTTTAAGACGGTCATACATAGCCCATTTCTTGTTCTGTTTTAGTTTGTGGTGTAATAGTAAAGTTTGAAACATTAATGTGAATTTTCTTGAAAATTTATGATTTGAAATAAGCCCCCTCTCTAATAACCCCCCTTCTGAAATTAAATAAGCCCCCAGGGGCTTAATAGAGCTTTTACGGTACTGCATGCACTATATTTTGAATGGGACCTGTCAAGGCTACAATAATAAATGTAGTTTTGGCAGTAAATTAACTATTAGGTTTATGAGTTAATCTCCAGCCTAGAGCAAGTAAGCAACTAAGGTAAAAATAAAACAATCACAAAAGTTAAAACTAAACAATTATTAAAAGTAACAATACATTATCGATGCACTTACTTCTCACATCGCCATGTTTTGAATAATATCTCATAAATTCATACAACACTTTGAATTGAGGTTCTCCAGCACCATGTATACTGTAGGAGACAAAAATGTTTATTATAAACCTTTCACTCCCAAGAGTGACAATTAAAGTTCAAAATTGAAACAAATTTCAAATTTCATTTTGCAATATATGGAAAAACAAACAGTACCAAATGAAAGTACTGCTCATATGCTTTCATTTGAATGGTCACTCACTAGGGTTCTATCCACAGACGTAAAAGTTAGAAACACAATTATAATTGACTTAATGCTTGCCTCTGGGAGTGAAAGGGTTAAAAATGAAGTTCCGCTATAAAAGGGATGGCACCTCCTACATTTCATTCACACCTTTTGGCAGCGAAATGCTGTTTAACCCTGTTTAACATTGACCAATGTACAAGAATAGACACCAGTATTCACTTACAGTCTAATTTCCTCTGCTTTATCGTATTGACCTGTGGCCAGATGAGCTATGCAGGCAGCACCTGCAGCCCGCTTTGTAAGCCTACAGGGAACAAAACAAAGTGATAGATAAGCACTGACAGTAAAGTAAAGTGAAGTGAAGGGAAGGGAAGGGAAGGGAAGGGAAGGAAAGGGAAGGGAAGGGAAGGGAAGGGAAGGGAAGGGAAGGGAAGGGAAGAGCAGAGAAGGGAAGGGAAGGGAAGAGAAGAGAAGTGAAGAGAAGAGAAGTGTGTTGTGTTATGTTATTTTATTTTGTGTAACACACATACTGCATTACACAACATAAAAAAAGACCTTGGTGTAAAGTTAAAGAGATCAAATAACATGCTAAGGTCACGCAAGCAGAAATATTTATTCGCGAGTAGTTCAGGGGTTTAAACTCACATATATGCGACTTTAAATAGAACTATACTCTCTTTAAGTAAACAAATTGTTGAGACAACCGCGAGTAGACAAGACACTCATGTTGCTTTGGCGCATAAATTTAATTCTTGAAAAGTTACTCGCTTTTTCAATATATTTGCCTGTTTATAGTCGTAGAGATTGTCCTTTTCCCTGAAATATCCTGATTTGGAGCAATAAATCACGTCAGTAACTTGTAGGAAATCAGGTCAATAAATAGAGCTTCTGATGATTACATTCCGAATTTGGGCGCTACACGCATGTGTCTTTTGCACAAGTAGCTTGTAGTGTACCACAAGGAAAACTGTGACTAAAGTGAAAAATATATCTTGTGCCATTGCAGTAGTATTTGAAGTGTCGTTAGAAGCAAAATCTCGTAATTCAATTTTCCATACGTTTCTTTAAAATTTCCATTTGTCAGCATCTTAGGATTGAGTGATCCCATGAAAAAAGCTCCACACAAACTAATATGTTGTGTTTTTTACACAACATAAAAGGTAAAAAATATTATGCTAATTAACAGGCTAGAAAGTATGTTATTAAGAAGTTATGATAAATTATTATTATTTATAATAATTATAGCAGAGCTGCAACTTACTCAAATCCTTTTGACGACATTGTATTGAACAATTGACAAATTCGCCTCATGTTCTGTTTGAAAGCAGAAGAAAAATAGAATGACAAGCTAGTAAATACAAGGATTGCTAATATTAACTTAAGCCTAGCTTGTTATCCATTGGGGTAAAAAGGAAAAGCCACATTCAGGCCAAACTGGCCCACACTGCTGGAGCTTATCCCAGTTTCCATAGCATGAAGCTGACTAGGAGTATTGCTACTCCCCCTTGATGGGATACTAGTCCATCACAGGTTACCCCAGCATTTTGTTGTCAGTACATTTATACTCCAGGGCCGGGTTGTTCAAAGGACGACTAAGCTAATCCAGGATTAGCGCAAATTTTAATTTCAGTTTTGCAACTTTTCAGTAAGATTTTCTGTTTAAATTTTTGGTCTTTCTGTTTTGACTTTGACTAATCTTAAACTTTACAAGACATCAGCATAGAAAAACACTTTTATACAAGAGAAATTAAAAGCTTGTTTAACTTTTAATCCTGTATTAGCGTTAATCGGCTTTCGAACAACCGGGCCCTGGGTGGAGAGAGGTACTGCGAGAGTAAAGTGTCTTGCCCAAGAACACAACACAATGACCCAGGCCAGGCTTGGACCCAGACTGCTTGATCCAGAGTCCAACGCGCTAACCATTAGGCCACCGCGTCTTGGGGTAGGGTGGGGAAAATAACATATTTTGGTCTGAAACAGGGTAAGGGTTCAAGGAGCAGGCTGCATATCCATAACAAAAAATTTAGGGAGTACCCCCCCCCCCCCCCCCCCCCCGGGGTTTAAACCATACCTCTGGATCTGGATCTCACGCACAAATTATTAGCCCACCTAGCTATCAGATAGACGACTACAGAAGCAAATATTATTACTATCATGATAGAATGCAATGGCTACAATCTACTCCCAGAGACTCATCCGATACTAAGCCGCAAATTTGGCATCTTTGTATTTTTAGCCCAAAAATACTTTTATTTGTGTACAATGATGGAAAATACCCCCAGTCATGGTGCTGGTATTGATTTTCCGCTCAGTTTAATTTAAATCATTTTGAATTTGCGGCGGCCATTTTGGAGAAAGGTCTATTATTCAATATACTCTGTTTAATTGCTTAGCATTGTATGTAGTGTTTAGTGATATTATGTATTGCTTGTATTTAGTGGTGTATGTGCTTAATAAAAGTTCATTATACTGCGTACCCGGTCCTGTTTTATGGGAGCAGTTATTCCTCCTTCTGGACAATTGGCATATGCTTGCATCAGAGCACTGTATTCAATCTTTGTAGGCTCTATTAATTGCTAAAAATATATAATACATAGAGGTTATTCAGCGGAAAGTTGTGTAATACGGCTGGGTATTTTTTGAGTCAGTTTTTATTTTTTCGAGCCTTTAGGCGAGAAAAAATAAACACTGACAAGTAAAAATGCTTAGCCGTATTACACAACTTTCCGCTGAATAAATTGTTTATTATACGACATAATATCTTACCTAAACTATAGGCTTTCGACAGTGTTTTCCGTAGCGCGCGGTCAGGGGGACTAAGACCCATGTAATACGGTCTCATATCTGCTCTCGTCTTTGTGCGTATTCGCCGGGGTATTCGCACTCTAAAATGCTATGTCGTATAATAAAGTCAAATATCCGCTAACGCACACCTCCCATAAGCGGACATCTCTCGTAAGTGGACACTTGGTCATGTTCCCAGCTACATACAACTCTCGTAAGTGGACATTTGGTCATGTTCCCAGCTACATACAAACACTACATTTTAACCTCTCTAAAGCGGACACTTTTTCTGGTCCCAAGGCTGTCCGCTTACGGGAGGTTTGACTGTAAACAAAATGGACTAAAATGGTATGTAGAAATAAAATAATTATTTATAGGTTAGTTGGGGGAGGGGGGGGGGGGGGGGAAGGAGGAACCCAAAAGTAAAGGAGCCAGGAAGTCTGTGGGAGGTGGGAGAAGGGAGGGCAGGAAGCAGGATTCTCAAGGTGGCAGGAACTCAGGAAGATAGGAAAATGCCTTGCAACATTTTCAATAGAAGAGATCAAAAAGAGGTGGGAACCAGGAGTGAAAAACATGGGAAGCAGGAAGTTCAGACCCACCTGTCCCCCCCCCCCCCCCCCCCCCAGGTTATGTCAGGGAGGTGGCATGGGGGAGTGGTTTAGGGTGCTGGATTTGAAATCTGGAGTCCTTGGTTCAAATCCTCCACCCTGCCACTAACTGGATTAACTTTGCTCTCGGTAGTCCTGAATTCAACTCCTCGGCCACACTTTGTAAATAGGCAACTGGTTAGCCTCCTGCCGGACGGGATTCTTTACAAGTTTACGTTCTATTTGCCAATGATATTGCTTGTTTATTTACAATGTCCTCAATTAGCACAGCAGTGCTAAATACACTAAAAGATACAGGATGAATTGGCAGTTCTCTGAAACAACATTGAACAGTGGGAGGGAGGGATATAAAAAGGTTTGCCCTCTTGTGAGCTAAGAGATGTTTGAAAAGTGTGTTATATGCGCGAGTACCTTATTCTTACTAATTTTCGCACCTACTTAATTTCGCGAAAATGACAGAGCCATATTTTGCAAGGATTAATTTTTGCGATTTCACGGAAAAAGGACTTGAAGTGTATTAAATTTCGCGACAATGTCGCCAAATTTTTATCACCATTTATAAAATTTGTCACTCATAATCAACAGTAAAACGTTCAATTGACTAAATGAGGGAAAATCAGTCATGCAAATGGAAATTTTGACGACTGCACCAGAGATATTTGGCAGAAATTTCAAGAAAATGACGAATCAGAGGAGGAATGTGGAGATGCAAAAGTCACGGATCGAATTGTGACAATTTTTACCCTTTGTATTTCACCAAATTACAGTGTCAATGTTCTTTGTGTAATAGGTACTAAATTTCGTGCTTTTTATTTTCGCGGCACCTTTTTTGCGAGTATTTAATTTCGTGAATTTTTTTCAATCACGAAAATTAGTACTCGTGAAAATTAGTAAGAATAAGGTATCTACTTGTCTCAACGGGTTTTTCTGTGAATTTGTACACTGTAGCTAGTACTAATCAAACTAAAAAAAACCTTGTTGTTGTGGAAACAACTTAAATTCTTACCTCACGCTTTTCAAAACAAAACTGTGCTGCTTCTGCCTTTCCATCATAGCCCAACATCTGTGAAACATTAACAAAATACACAGTTTTAATCCTTTCAGAATGGAATGTAGCAGCTATGGGTAATCTGGTTAATTATATAATATTACGGTTGAATGTTGTACTCAAAATTTTCACAAACTTCAGTCAGGGAAACAAGTGTCATTTTTGGCAAATCTTTGTTGAAGTTCTCGAAGAATTTCCAATTCTTATTACTATCCAACCCAACCTCGTTCCCAGAGTCCTTGTTACTCTTGTCCAGCAGTGGAGCGGCCAACAAGGAGCTCTGGCCAATTTTTTTCATGTTCGCCATTCGCAATTCGTCTTAATCTTCCCCATTCTCAACCATCCTTGTTCATGTTTGGTTTATTATCACCTCTTTGGTGTTTTTCCCCCTTAGTAAACTATTATTTTCAGGCTTTCTTCAATTTAAAGGTGATTTTGCACTTCGCAAAAATGACTTAACCCTTTCACTCCCAGCGTCAAACCTTGAGTCAATAAATGTGGTTGTACTTTTAGAGTCTGTGGATAAAACCCCAGTGTGTGACCATTCAAATGAAAGCTAGTGAGCAGTACTTTCATGTGGTGATGTTCCTTTTCAACAATTTTGCAAAATGAATTCAAGATTTTTTACTCAGTATTGAACTTAGCACTCTTGGGAGTGAAAGGGTTAAAATATTGTGACATAGCTCCTTTAACAATCACGTAAATTCACATTTTCACGTCAAATGGACAATATTGTTTAGGTGCAATGTAATTATCATAATGCTTACCATGAGAAGTTGTTTATAGTGATATTCATCCAAATTTATTTGGTATTTCTTCATCGTCTGTACAAACTAACAGAGAGAATTCAGAAGTGATTATTAAATAAATAATTATTATTTACAAGTGTTTTAGTATAATACTGTAAATACCAACAAAGTGACTTCCAGTCTAACCCACATAAAAAAAGTGTCAAACATGTATTTAAAGCAAAATCTACAAGAGTGTGACACTCAATCTCAATCAATTCTTCAATCAGTACAAATGTCTAGTCAAAATGTCTGTGACCCCGGAAGTGAAAATTTTCATGACCCTGGACCAATCAAAATTAAGAAAAAATTTCCACAACCCCTGACCTGTTAAAATTTAGTGAAAATTTCTGACCCCAGACCTGTCGAAATTTAGTGAAAATTTTCATGACCCCGGACCTGTTGAAATTTAGTGAAAATTTCTGTGACCCCAGACCTGTTGAAATTTAGTGAAAATTTCTGTGACCCCGGACCTGTCGAAATTTAGTGAAAATGTTTGTAATGCTGGACATGTCATGTAATTCCATAGAGTTATGGTAATATGAATGAAGTTTGGGAGAATGAGAAATGCTGTTGAAACACGAGCCACACACGAGCCACAGCGAGTGTTTCCACAGGTTTTGAGCCAATCAGAGCATGCGTAGTATCTTGTTTATTTCACAAATAAAGATATACCATGTAAAGAAATTAGGCCCTTACAGTTTCAATTAGTGTATTGTACAAGAAGGAGATCTTACACTCAACAAACTACCAAATATAATAACTACTTACATCATAAAATTCATTTGACATTTTCAATGACTGAAACCGTTGCAACACAGATGTATATGCTCGTGAATCCAGTATTTTGTCTAGACCCTATGTAAGAAGAATACAGTAAGTACTAAGTTGTTGTAAGGTTAACCTAATAAACACACACAGCCATTCGAGCCAAACTGGCCCCCTGGGGGTGGGACTTCAATATATAAGTGGCAGGGGTGATTGTCGTACCTTTTAGGGGTTAAAATTTGTGGTTTGGTACTTCTTAGGGGTGTTAAAATCTAAAATGACTACCGTTAGAGTTATTCTGGTACCTTTTAGGGTATTAAGTAGGAAAAAATTATGACAAGAACTAATTTTGTCTTAGAATTGGTACCTCTTAGGGGTGAAAATGAATTGGAGCCACGCCCACAAAACGAGATTCTGGTACCTTCTAGGGTTCTTTTCAAATTTCCGACGATCACCCCCGACACCATATATATGGGAGTGCCCCCCCTCCCCCCGGGATTGGCCCACACTGCTGGTTAAGTGTGAGGGTAAGTGTCTTGCCCAAGAACAAAATACAGTGACGCTGGCCAGAGCTTGAACCCAGACTGCTTGATCCGGAGTCCAAAGCACAAACCATTAGGCTGGCCATTAGGGTAACTTTGTGAGAGATGTACATATAAATTCTTTGTTCTTTCATTGCTGTGATGACTTTATCCCTTTTACTCTGAGTCAAACCTCAATGAATTATATTAAATTAAAATTTTAACTTTTGAGTCTGTGGATGAAACCCTAGTGTGTGACAATTCAAATGAAATATATTGAGCAGTACTTTCATGTGGTACTGAATTTTGCTGTACAAGGTGGTTCTTACTTTTACGTCTGTGGATAAAACCCTAGTATGTGATCATTCAAATGAAAGCTATTGCGCAGTACTTTCATGTTGTACTGTTCATTATGTTGTACAAGGTGGCTCTAACTTTTAAGTTTGTGGATAAAACCCTAGTGTGTGACCATCCAAATGAAAGCTATTTAGTTTCATGTACCACTAAGCCAATGTGCCTCCCAAGTCTACAAAAAATTAATGTAAAATTAATTCACTTCTCACTTCTTTCAAAAGGAGTTCAACAAATTTTGCATTGTCCTTGGCTTTGTCTTGGTCACTGCTTTTAAATTTCATCCAAATTTTGGAACCTAAACATAAGCAGGGAAAAAGGATATAAATTAATCTATGTGAGGGGCATGCTGTCAGGCTGCCAATCCTGGACCGAGGTGTGGGCTGCGGCAGCTGACAGGGAAAGGTAGAGATGCTCTGTGTAGGCCTTAAAGGGGAAGTATCACAGGGATTTTGACCTTTTTTGGTCAAAACTGTGCTTCAGTACCTTTACTTATTTACAAAATAATTTTAGATCATCAAGAGAAAAAAAAAGAAAGAAAAAAAGAGAAAGAAATCAACCAAATTCTTGAAAGAGGAACAAATTATGATCTGTTCTAGTGCATTTTGGAAATGAAAATGCGAGAACTTGAAAAAGTTAGCCAAACTTTTTTCAAGCTGCAATCCATTCCGACGCAGTCCATCTATGGCCAGACACTTATCGACAGTTTTAGTACACTAGGATGGTAATTTATAACAAAATTTGACCATTATTTTTAGGTTTTCTGTTAATACAAAAACCTTTTTTTTAATGACATCAAATCCCTGTGATACTGCCCCTTTAAGTGCCACTAGGCACAAAGGAGTTGGCGAGGTGAAGGGAATGCTGTATAATCCTGAAAGTATGGGGATACATAAGTTCTTTTAGGTTTTACATATGTACAGTAGCAGCTTGTCAGATCTGGTGTTTATTACTCACCCCAGGAGGGGGGGAGGGGGTACTCCAGAGGGAGAAGAGGTGGAGGTGAGGTGGGAAGGTGCGAAGTATTATTTGGGGCTTGACATTGATGATTTCAGGAACTTTTGGGTAGGAAAATTTTGGCAACTAATTTTTTGGTAGTTAGATTTTAGTGGGGATTTTTGGGGGTATTCAAATTGAAATACTTGTGTTGTTTAAGGTTCGAACCAAAGGGTTCTTACCAAAAAAACCTTCCATGGGGATATGGATAATATTTTCTGGAACCACACAATGCCCAGGTTACACTTACCCATATGTTGAACACAATTATGTTTTTGAAGGACCTTGAGAATCTAACAAGAGAAGAATATCTTCACTAAGTAAATGAATCGTAACTAAGCTAAAGAGGCTGACTCAAGCTACAGACCTTTCTCCAACATGGCCACCGCAAATTCAAAATGATTAAAATTAAACTGAGCGGAAAATCAATACCAGCACCTGAAAGACTACCTCTGGTTTGGTAATCGTACGAAGTTTCGTTAGGTTAGCTTCTACCTGAGTCAAGAAAATAGAAGTTGAAAACTGGAAAATTTAGAGACGTTTGTATGGCTGGGGGTATACGCCATACCCCCAGTCATATACAAACGTCTCTAAATTTTCAACTTCCGTTTTCTCGACTCAGGTAGAACCTAACCTAATGAAACTTTGTATGATTACCAAACAGGAGGTGGTCTTTCAGGTGCTGGTACTGATTTTCCGCTCAGCTTAATATGAATTTGCAGCAGCCATTTTGGAGAAAGGTCTATTCTACTTGTGTTCTGTTACAGACAAGTTGGTCTTGCAGTGTGCCTACTGGAACCCGGCCACTTGAAAGACAATTAACCAATAAAAACATTCAATGCGAACAAAGGATGACTACCTTTTTAAAACACTCAGGGTTTGTTTTCACTTTTGTTTTGAATTTGCTGATATGGTAATAGCATACATGGAGTAAATTGCAAGTTTTTGAGTCTGCCATTATGACAGTGTTCAGGAATGGTCGGTGAGCAAATGCTCGGTGGGAAAATGTCAAGCTTCCTCTACTACTATTACTTATGACAACTACATCACAATCACCTCTACTCCATTGTGAGGGTCAAAATTTCTGAAAGTAAAACAAGGATTGTGTCAGAACAGTTGTGTAAAATAAATAGAGAACTTGACTAATAATTATAATTATAACAATAAGTAATAATTATAATAATTAATTTTTAAGAAAGGATTGTGTCAGAACAGTAATAATTGTGTAAAATAAATAGAGAACTTGACTAATAATTATAATTATAATAATTAATTTTTTAATAATTATATCATTAAATTATCACTAACCTAAACAGTGATTGACAATAGTCGCAAAAAACTAACCTTGTCCGCAGGGTCTTCTTGGTATTCAAAATGGCAGCGAGAGAAGACCCTGACAAACACCAGATCATGTGACCTTAAATCAACCAATGGTGAACCGCCTTCCATTTTGAATTAAATAAAAACTCCAATAGTATTTGGAGATTTTTCAGGTCATGTGATCTGGTGTTTCCCAGGGTGCTGGTCTCTCGCTGCCTTTTTGAATACCGAGATGGCCCTGGGGATGAGCTTGTAGCAAAAACGTACTAAAAATTTTTTCTAATGTCATGTGACCTAGTAACTAGCACTTCAAATACACTGTAATGAAATGTCCTTCACAAGGAAAACAGTGAGTTTTCCTACAAATTCTCATTCATCGACAAATCTAGTCCTAGCAGTATGCGGGTTGTTTGTCACACTTGAACCTAGTTATATGGCCTTAGCTCCCACGAGTCTCCTGTAGCTCAGTGGTAGAGCATCCGACCGGTGTGCGGAAGGTCATAGGTTTGACTCCTGTTGGGGGAACTCGGAATTTTTTTCCGAGTAGCTTGTGTCACTGACAGAATAATATCTCTCTCAAAACAGTGAGTATTGTTTCCCTGAGAACCTCAATGTTTCCTGACGTAGAGCCAAGGAGAACATTGAGTGTTGAGAGGAACAAAACCCATTGTTTCCCATGGAAACAGTCATTGATGAGTTACATACATATAAATACATATAAATGTACCTTTGATTAAGATAATCTTCAAAAGCATCTCCCATGCAAAGGAGATTCGTGCCTTCGTTCGTAGCATATTCAACTGAAACAACATTTCATATTAAGTTTTATTATTATACATTGCTGATACTACATGTATCTCAATTTTGACTGGCTCAAAGCACTCTTACTAATTAATTCCAGATGGCACTGTGTCAACGCGTCATACAATGTATCTACATACACTGGTATTTATGCGTGTAGGTATGATGCGTTTTTGCAGACAATGGATTTATATATGGGAATGTGTAAGTACAGAGTTTGTGTAAGTACAGAGTTTGTATGAGCCAGAGTTCAAACAGGGTTTTGTCAAGGCAGCCATAAGTGGAGCTGTCCCCTTATGAGAGTGTCCACTTGAGAGCTTCAACTGTATTTGCTGGTGTGATTGCCTTCAGAGTATGAGTGCTCACGCTAGTTTCTGATTGGATTAAATCATTCGGAAACTCTTCAAGTGTTTCCACAAAGATTTGCCAAAACCGACACTAATGTCTTGTTCCCCCGAATGTACAGGTGTTACAGGCTCAATTGGTACAGCGGCAAAATGAGTGCGCATGCGCGTCATTTCCATAGAAACATCCCGGCGTCAAAATGGCGGCAATTTAAAATTCCTGGCTTTGTTTTCATTTCACGGGGATAAGGCCGTCACGAAAGATAAGGTTTTTACCTTGAAGACAATTCCGAGAGAGACTCTTCTTTCGCATATCTTTTTTTTAGCAAACTAACTGTTGTAACTAGCAACCAATAGTGAATTTTTCGCTTGAAGTCAAGCGC
Organism: Desmophyllum pertusum; assembly: GCA_029204205.1. Taxonomy (NCBI): domain Eukaryota; kingdom Metazoa; phylum Cnidaria; class Anthozoa; order Scleractinia; family Caryophylliidae; genus Desmophyllum; species Desmophyllum pertusum. The sequence continues at coordinate 50,400 of MU825915.1, forward strand.
TCGTAAGTGAAACATGAACTCTGTGAGCGAGCGCCAAAACAGCCGAGCATGCACACTCATTTTGCCGCTGTACCAGCTCAATTGAGAACGCTGTAAAGACAAGCAAGAAAACAACTTCTCCCATGGATAACAGTAGTGTATTTGAAATGTTACTCACTAGTTGTTTCCAACTTTTCCAATTGTCCAGTTGACATAACCAGCTGCGCTAAAGACTTCAGAACTATCCTAGAGCTAGGCAAACCCTGAAAAAGACAAGTTCAAATAGCTATTCTCATTCCTTTTTTTATTTTATTTTTTATTTTTTTTATTTATTTATTAAAAAAATAAAATAAATAAAATAAATAAATAAATATTCTCATTCCTGGTTATGCAAATTTTGAGCAAAAAGGTAATAATGATGATAATGATGATGACAACGGCGATGATGATGAGATAATATAATGAGATAGGTGTCGGCCGGGCATCCCTAATGACTGAGCTACATGTACATGTACATGCATGTATAACCACACTGCAGAACTGTAAAAGATACAGTACAGTACAGCTCAGAGATATTTACGTTGGAGAAATTTACCTTGGATAAATTCATAAAAGACTCCACATGATTTGCGTCTGCTGTTTCTCCATAAGACTTCATCAAGAACCTCAAACTATGAAAGAAGACAAAAAATAGTTTATAATACGTAATACACCACCTGTAGGCAGACACCTCTCGTAAGAGGACACTTAGTCATGTACCCGCCAGCTACATACAAACACTGCATTTTTAACCTCCCAATGGTAATGGTAATGATAATGGTAATAGTATAGTATATCTTTATTGCACCTTACTCTCCAAAGGGAGGTATTGGTTTAGTTACAATAAAGGTTTGAACATTAACTAATACAAAGATAAATGACAATTAATAAAATCTTAGACAATAAATTATACTAATTACCTTGATTATGAATTGAGGATCTCTTTCCTTTTTGAAACATCAAATTAATATATTTACCTATTATTTTAGATGTATTTTCATTATCGACTCTAAGTAAATATTTAGTTTTATCGTTATCATTTAATCTTACGTAATTTGCATCGGTGTTTGAAATGAGGGAATGCAGTTCACGTCTTATGGCAGTATACCCCTGGCAATACATCAAGAAATGCTGTTCGTGTTCTATGACATTTTCTTTGCATATCAAACATGTTCGCTCTTCTACTGGAATTAATGCTCCACTATTTCATATTTTCCAGTTTGTATGCGTAATGCATGGCATCCTAATCTAAGCCTTGTCAGGCTTATTCTGTGGTAATGGTAATGATAATGGTAATGGTAATAATAATGGTAATGGTAATGGTAATAATAATGGTAATGGTAATGGTAATGGTAATGGTAATAATAATGGTAATGGTAATGGTAATGGTAATGGTAATAATAATGGTAATGGTAATGGTAATGGTAATGGTAATAATAATGGTAATGGTAATGGTAATGGTAATAATAATGGTAATGGTAATGGTAATGGTAATGGTAATAATAATGGTAATGGTAATGGTAATAATAATGGTAATGGTAATGGTAATAATAATGGTAATGGTAATGGTAATAATAATGGTAATGGTAATGGTAATAATAATGGTAATGGTAATGGTAATAATAATGGTAATGGTAATGGTAATAATAACAATAATAATGGTGATGGTAATGGTAATAATAATGGTAATGGTAATGGTAATGGTAATGGTAATGGTAATAATAATGGTAATGGTAATAGTAATGGTAATGGTAATAATAATGGTAATGGTAATGGTAATGGTAATAATAATGGTAATGGTAATAATAATGGTAATAAGTATAGGAAAATCGTATGAACGCGAGTGCAATTCGTGATTTATGGGCACGAGTGATGTTTTGAAAGTTCTCAAAATTGCACGAGCCTTTAGGCGAGTGCAATTTGAGAACTTTCAAAACATCACGAGTGACCATAAATCACTAATTGCACGAGCAGTTCATACGATTTTTTGTTTATAATATTCTCAACACAATTTTGCTGCGGCCATCACGCTACTCTGCACACGAAACGCTTCACTAGTTTCCAAAGTGCTCACATGTTTTATTTGAACGTGCAGGCAAACCAAGCGTGAACTTTTTGAAAGAATTACAGTACTATAGTTTAGAAAACAATTAACCATTAACTTGAAAGCTTATTTCAATGCCATTAAGCGGTAAAAACATCTCTACTTGTCCGGTACCGTTTATCGCAATTCCGTATTGCACTCTATAACCTATTTATGCATTCATCATTGACCAATCAGAAGCTGCATATTTTGTTGAGTATATTATAATAATGGTAATGGTAATGGTAATGGTAATGGTAATATTAATGGTAATAATAATGGTAATGGTAATGGTAATAATAATGGTAATGGTAATGGTAATGGTAATGGTAATGGTAATGGTAATAATAATGGTAATGGTAATGGTAATGGTAATATTAATGGTAATAATAATGGTAATGGTAATAATAATGGCAATGGTAATGGTAATGGTAATAATAATGGTAACGGTAATGGTAATAGTAATGGTAATAATAATGGTAATGGTAATGGTAATGGTAATAATAATGGCAATGGTAATGGTAATGGTAATGGTAATGGTAATGGTAATAATAATGGCAATGGTAATGGTAATGGTAATGGTAATGGTAATAATAATGGCAATGGTAATGGCAATGGTAATGGTAATGCCGGAGCTTATCCCGGTTTCCTTAGCACAAAGCCCACTAGGAGTACTACTCCCCCTGGATGGGATGCTAGTCCATTGCAGGTTACCCCCCAGCATTTTGTCTCCGGTACCCATTTATACTCCTGGGTGGAGAGTGAGAGTAAAGTGTCTTGCCCAAGAACACAACACAATGACCCAGGCCAGGGCTCGAACCCAGACCGCTCAATAGGCCACCGCGTCTTCCACTGTAACCATGACAACATCTAAGTTCTCCATACGATATCAATACAATGGAACCCCATTAATACGGACACCTTCGGGCCAAAAAAAGCTGGCCGTAATAACGGGGTGGCCGTAATTTGGGGTAATTCTGGTGTCATTGTAGATGTACAACAAAAGTGACTGAACGAGCACTAAAGGCAGCCTGAACCAATTTACAGGAAGATCTGAAAACAGTCAAAATAATGAAAACATGCTTATGAAAACCTGCTCATATGGAGTCATTGTGTCAATGATTTGCAATATTCAATCCATCACCGAGTTTGTGGCCGTATTGTGGGGTAAAATTACAAAGAAAATAGGCATACGGGGATCGCAAAATCTGGCCGTTGGCCGTATTACGAGGTGGCTGTATTAAAGGGGTTTTTATACAAGACATTAAGTGCGATTTCGCAGGGCCAAAAAGATAATAACGAGGTGGCCGCATTAACAGGGTGGCTGTAAGGCGGGGTTCCACTGTATATTGTCAAGCAACCAGGTAATGAGAATGTACATACACCAAGCCATCTGGTTCGAAGCCATACTCTCCCATCAAGTTCACTACATCTTGTGCACCTGTTGAGTGAGATAAAATATAATCAAACCGGTAAGAACCTGTTTATAATGACCACAAGAATGCTCATTGGTCATTACAGTGCGACTACTTGGAAAAATTAACCATGCAATCAAAATGTTAATTGAGAACAAAGGATGGCGATTTTTTTGTTAACATACAATACATGTACCAATAACGTAACCCTTTCACTCCCAGAGTCAAACCTTGAGTCAATAAAATGTGGTGAACTCCAACTTTTAAGTCTGTGGATGAAAACCCTAGTGTGTGACCATTTCAAATGAAAGCTATTGAGCAGTACATGTACTTTCATGTGGTACTGTTTGTTTGTGACAATGTTGCAAAATGAAATTGAAGTCTTTTTCCAAAGTTTACACTCTTAGGAGTGAAAGGGTTAAAAATAGAGTGATACAGTAGAAAGAATGCCTGATATAATAATAATTGGAGATTCCAGTTACCGTTTGAATTTCTTTTGTTGGCATACATGGCCATGAGAGGGTAAAAGTAGTGATCCCGCACTCTTAAGTTCTGTGGATTGAAATGAATAGTTTTTAATTAATGCATTAACTGACTGAATAGTTAATAAGTCATATGTGGGTTAACATAACTACTCTTCCCAGTAGACTGCGACACCCACAAATGTTTTTGTCGTCTACGGCATTCTCGTCCCCAGAGGCCACGATCCTTTCGTCTGTTTGGAATTTGAACTGGAGACACTGAATTCTTATCACGTGATAGCCGTTTTGTTGACCATGCGATCGGTAAAGATGATTGAATTTCAACCCATCCATCAAGAAATACATGAAAATATCACCTTGGATGTGCCCACAGATAGTGTTTTTCTTGGATAAAAATCATCAAGTTCACCCTGTAAGCAAGTTTCAGACATGAAAGAGATTTTTTATGCTGGAACGGATGCGAATCAGGCAAATGCGAGTTGAAATTTTGATTATCGCAAGTTCAACTTTACCGATCACATGGTCAACAATGTACAATGTACTTTCGAACTCACTAACCTTTTTAAGCATCTCTTTTAAAATGACAAAACAGAGTTCTGCAAATTGAAAATCAGAGAATAATTTAATTCTAATAATGATGACATAGTGTCAATGTACATTGTACAGTGTCTTCAGCATTATAATTCTGCCTTATTCATGGGTGGCCACAAATCAAAAGTTGCAGCAGTACTCTGTGTCTGAATCAGAGAAGAATTTGATTTCCTCTACATCGGCTGATTCACCCCACGTCTTTTATTTCGGAAAAGCTTTATTTAACGGTTTGTGTTCCCCGAAAGTAACGACCCCCCGAAAGTTAGCGAGCCCCAAAGGCTGCTAATTCTGAAAGTAATGAGGGTCGTTAATTATTTTGGAACTTTACGGTAATATCGTACCTGGGTTTTTAGTGCCATAGCTTTCATTTAAAGCAAATTCGTACACATTTGTAACAGCACCCAATGTCTTCTGCAGCTCTTGGATAGTGACCATTATAATATCAAGTGACTTTAAAAAAGACAGAAAAATAATAATTATATACCGTAAACCCTAGCAAATTAATTTAGTGAGGCCCATATCTATTGACCCATTGCAATCCCTCATGGAAACCTTGTCTTTAAACCTTATCTGGAACCCTGTGTATTATTGGAAGGCTTTTTGCATCTGAGATTTTGAAGGCTTACTTTTTTGGGGTGGGGCATTTCTGAAAGTGTACATGTACAGACATGTGAGGGAGAGACAGGGGGGTCTGAATTTCCCGCTTCCCGTATCTTGTATTCCCGGTTCCCACCCATTCAGTTGTGGTTTCTGCATCTTTGGGCTTTTTCTATTGCAAAATTATTAATAATTATATTAAATTTTTTCCTATTTCTTCCAGTGCACACCCTCTCTTCTCGTGTCTCCCATAGACTTCTCCCCTCCCCTCCCCCCTCACTTTACTCCCGGGTTCCCGCCCCATGTCCTCCCCTCCACCACCCCCCCCCCCCCCCCCACAGATATGTTGGCTCATTCTCATCCCAGGTTGTCGACCATTACTGAAGTGACATATTGAAGGAACCAACCTGCCCAGAAACGATGACGTGCTTAATCAAGGCGATCTCTTGCCTGATAGGATCATTCTGAGATGCGACTGCTTCTGACATGTGCGCCGCCAAGATGAGTGCAGTGACAATCTCACCACGATTGGCAACTGTCAACATTAGCTCTCTCAAATCTGTACACAAATGAAAACAAAAAATACATGTAAATATCAAATTTACATAAATTATTACAGATTTGATTAGTAATGCAAAGTACTAGTTGGACGCATGGTTAGCACACTGCCAATCTCGTTCCCAGAGTCCTTGTTACCCTTGTCCAGCGGTGGAGCGGCCAACAAGGACCTCTGGGGAAGCGATCCGCCATGACAGGATTCTTGGACTTCCGGCTCTACTGCGCATGTGTTTTGACCCCATGTTTCAACTATGGACACCAAGGTCTTACTTCTGGTCTTACTGCGCAGGTCAGGCGGATCACTCTATCCCAGAGGTCCTTGTTGGCCGCTCCACTGCTGGACAAGGGTAATGAGGACTCTGGGAACGAGATTGGCACACTGCTGGACTCCAGATCAAGTAACAACAACAACAACAACATCCTCTTTATTACTATATGGGTTCAAGCTCTGGCCAGGGTCACTAAAGGCGATCACTAAAGAATTATATTAAATTCAATATGTTGTACTTACTTCCTTCTAAAAGACTCTTTAATAATGGGTTTTTGAAGGAGCTTAAAGAAATTTGAAAAAAATATTACTGTTAGTTAGTGAATAATAATTTATTTTTAATTAATATATAATAAAATCATTAAATCTAAGAGTACTTTTAAAGGCACACTGTATTAACAATGGCTGGCGATGATGAATATATGACATATACCGGTACATGTATTTAAACTGTGATGGAAAGAACGAAAGAGAATAGAGATCTTTGCAGTTATATTATTTCAACTTAATTAAGCAGTTGAAAAGAAGGCTTTCACCAGAATCGCACAGGTCAAGGGTTCAAATCCCTTTGGAGCCCAAATTTTTTCCAGGCATTCTTTTCAACTGCTTACATTGTACATGTAAGTTGAATTATGACCGCATGCACTATGGAAAGCACTGTTAATAGCCTAGATTTTAGGAAAGAATAATAACAATTATTGTTTTATAATATTCCCCGAGACGATCACAGGGAAAATGTCGAATTTCTCCGAGGAAAATATAAAAAGACGAAAATGTTCCGCCATTTTTTGCTTGAAGACAAAACAAATTGAACTGCGCGGTATTTCCAAATAAGGTAGAGGGTATATCGCCTCTGAGAACTTGAGTAGGAACCAATCAAATTGCTTGAAAATGCATTATCCCATGGTTAGCATATTATAATGTTGTATAATAAACAATTTATTCAGCAGAAAGTTGTATAATACTGATGGGCATCTTTACTTGTGTCAGTTTTTATTTTTTTTTGAGCCGTATTATACAACTTTCCACTGAAAACCTCTTTACATAATTATATTAAATATAAATACCTCCTTTATTAGCCCAGTATATCCTCGTTTTGAAATTGTATCCAGTAAGGATAAAATCACTTTATTGTTCGGGTAGACACGCTTTGCTTGCAATCTCATCAATTATCTGATGTAGGAATTAGAACAAAACATAAGCTTGCAACTGTTAGTAGAGATTGTACAGCAATGGTAATACACCTTCCAGCCAAATTGGCCCACACCCACTGGACTTACATGTTGGAGTATTGTTTACACTCCTGTATCTAAATCTAAATCTACAAGTATGAAATGCTAACGTCACAGGCTATGTTACCTTGACTACCCTTTGCTATCTTATGGTACAGTAACTGTTTATTTTGAATTATTACGAGGTCTTGGAATTTTTCTGTAAATTACATGCTTTGCTTTGTTAACCCTGAGTCAATAAATGTGGTTCTAACTTTTGAGTCTGTGGATGAAACCCTAGTGTGTGACCATTCAAATGAAAGCTATTGCGCAGTACATTCATACAGTACTGTTTGTTTTTGACAATTTTGCAAAATGAAATTCACAATTTTTTGCTCAGTTTTGAATTTAGCACTCTTGGGAGTGAAAGGATTAATACACATTTTAATAGGCCATTTCTCAGTTGTCTTTTTACCTCACACTCTTTCAAAATGAGTCCTGGTGCACAACCTGTCATAACGGAAATGAGTTTGACTTGCATGTTCATTGTCTTCCAAAATAATTAAACTCATTTCCATACAAAGGTTGTGCACCAGGACTCGTTTTGAAACAGAGGAAAAAGGCAACTCGGAAATGGCCTACATGTAATTATTGAATCAGGCTAAGGGAAGTCCATTCCATTAATTATAATAATTTATTAATAACAACCTTCATTATAGCTTCCATGTCTCCCGTTACACCATAAGCACATAACAGTGCTGTGTAACTGTATATGTCTGGCTCCAAACCACTTTCCCTGTAAAATAAACATAATTTAAACAAATTAATGTTAAATATGGAAAAATAATTAATAAAAACAATTTAGAAATGTTTGTTTTTTCTGGAGGGAGGAACTCGCAGTACATGGTGAAAAGCCATCGGAACAAGGATGAGAACCAACAACAAACTCAACCCACATATGACGTCGGGTCTGAGATTCTAACCTGGGCCGCATTGCTGGGAGGAGAGTGCTCTCACCAATGCGCCATCCCTCAGCGTGCAAAGAAAGTCCTGTCCAATAGCCCGGGGCTAGTGAATCTTCTTGTCAGGCTAGTGGATTCTATCCTTCGCTTGCCCGACGGGGCAAGTTAAGTTTTTAGGGGGCATTTAGTTTGTGGAAAAAAGTCACAAAACTGGACGCACATTTTTTTTTTTGCGTCCACTTTTTTGCGTCCACTTTTTTGCGTCCACTTTGGTGTCAGTTGTAAATATAGAACTTAATAATTTTGTTTGAAAATCCAAAGGTACATTGTACAGTATATACATGTATCTTACATGTACAATTATGTCTGATTACATGTAGTAACATTTTATTGAACTTACCTCATGAGGTCGAACACACCCCTGGCACTCTCAAGATCCCTGGGGAAGGAAAATAAACATCAGCATCAAAAAATTTCTTAAATACAGTCGTGTAACTTCATTTGTACTTTTTCTAACCACTTCCAGTAAGGGCCTCCACAGACTGGAGAGATAGTTGTCGACAACTATTTAGTTTGTCGATCATAAAAAGTTGTCGATAACAAAAAAGACAGTGTGTGAAGCTAGTTATCGATAAGGGCCTTAGTTATCGATAACTAGCTTCACACACTGGCTTTTTTTGTTATCAACAACTAAATAGTTGTCGACAACTATCTCTCTAGTCTGTGGAGGCCCTAAGAGCACTCCCAGTAATAACAGGCTGTGAAAATTGTGAATTTTTTCCATTCATGCACGCCTACATACACTACATGTATGTACTGTAAGTGTCATCATGATGACTGCAGGATCGACTATTAAATATTGTATTGAACATCTACTGCACTATTAGCTTTCCACAAGCCTGTTTGAGGCATTCAGCTAGTGGGGAGCTAGTGGGGAGAGTCACAAAGAATATAACAAGTGGAAAAAAAGGTGAAGATACACAGCAGATTGGGCAACTCCCCTTGCATTAATTTGTTTCCAGTCACTATTCTGTGCGCTGCCTCCCCACTAACCGAACACCTGAAACATTTATGGCTAGCTTTTTACAGAATTTAATCCTCACAAAAATAAGACAACATACTGAAAATGTTGTGGTTCAAATTTGTTTTGGTTTAAAAATTTTCAAACCAGTTTTGATTTTCATTTTTCTTTGTCTAATTGTCATTAACATAATCTGAAACAAAGGAAAATAAAAATCAAACTGGTTTGAAAAATTTTAAACCAAAAATAAATTTAAACCAGTAACTTTCCTTGTGTTTGAGTATTGTTACATGGGATTTCCTTGATCCTGTTTCCAAAATGTACAGGCCGGTGAACAGTGATTTTCAGCCTGTGAATCAGTTTCTGATGCTGAGATTAATGCCTTTTGAAGGTTTGGTGATTTTCTCCACCAGTTTGTAGTTCTTTGAAGCCTACTTTATTACAATGTAATTGAACAGGGAAAAATACTAGCATAGAGTGATGTACATGTACATACCCACTTAAGCCATATGCCGTGACAAGAGACGCAAACACTTGCTCAGTAAGTGGCATCTGGGCAGCTTTTATGAACTCCAGAACTTTACTGTACAAACAAATCACAACACAATGTAAAACATCATTAATTTTACATGTATTGTGAACTACATGTACACATTGTTCTGTTCTAAAACCAAACCTTTATTCTGGGCCACAAAGGGGTTTAGGGCTCCTGGGCTACAAGCTTCCATATATTACATGTATATGACATAATTATATCACTAGTTTATTTTGTTTATGAATGTCGCCTTGTTTACTCTACCGACATAATAATGTTTGACTAGTTTATCATTAGTCATTTGGTGTTGTGTGAAATAATGAAACATAATTTTCATCCCTGCTGAAAGGGGGAGGCTTATTAGAGGTACAGACTTTACATAATATAGGGTGGGAGGGGGTTTATAGAGGGGGGGGGGGGGGGGGGGGGAGTTAATAGAGGGAGGAACTACAGAGGAATATTAATAGAGGAAATAATTATGTTGACAATTTTTGTTCAACATTACAAAATAATGTGTAGAACACTTACAATGCTCCTGCGACATCTCCTTTCTGAGCATATCCCTCAATCAACAGTAACAATGTTGTCTGTATAAATCAGAGACAATAATAAACAATTATTGGATGAGGTTGAGCATAATAGTGAGAATACCAAGGCCGAGGTTTGTGTTATCTGCCAAAGCCGAAGGCTGAGGCGGATAACACAAACCGAGGCCTTGATAATTTCGCTATTATTGTTTTATTATACATTTGAAAAGCTAAATCATCATTTCGGGCTTAACTTTGCAACATTTTGTCGCTTTTTCCTTCGCGGATTGTGGAGTATTTTAATTTGTTTTTCATTGCCGCTAATGCACATGACGTCAATTGAGATGCATGGTCTCTCGGTTTGACGCATAATTACACGCATAAATCCTAGTGTCTGTAGGTATGACGCGTAAATTACATGTACATGCACAAATCCTAGTGTCTGTAGTTATGATGCGTCAATTCGATGCCAGCATGAATTAGCTGTATGCTATGGGCCAATGAGAATAGAGTTATACAGTATAGTGAGCAAAATGTATTATTATTATTAATAGGGGTTAAACCCATGTCATGTCATGTCATGACATAACCATGTCATGGTTAGCCAGCTATTGTCGCAACAGCTGACAATTAAGTCTGTGGATGAAACCCTAGTGTGTGACTATACAGTCATGTACATGTACAAAGCTAATGAGATTATGGGATGCATCTGGAGGCTCAACTGCAAATGCAAACCTTACCGTGTTAGGTTCAACTTTGTTATTCTCCATTTGTTCCAGAACCTCGAGAGGATTAAAGTCGTGATTGTTTTGAAGGTACACATTCAACAGACCATTGTACAGCATTACATCTGGTTCAACACCTGCAAACAGCGGGAAGAACACAATTAAACTGTGCATACAGTGTACATACATAATGTAGGAAGTACAGCAAAAAATGAAAAAATAAAATAAAAAAACAATTTTAAAAATAATTTAAAATAATTAAAAATAAAATAAAAATTAAAATATAAATAAAATTAAAAAATTAAAATAAATAATAAAAAATTTTAAAAAAGTAAGAAGTACAGTACTGTAGTTACCTGAATTCACAATCGTGTCCCACAAATAATGTGCCTGTTCAATTCTTCTTTCTGGTCTTTTCGTATCTCAACTCTGAACCACAATTCCGTATAGCTTGATATGCTTGTAATGATGTGATTTGACCCTCTAAAATTAATCAAAGTGTTGGTGATTATACATGTAATAGTATATATCATGTATTCTGTAATAATGTAGTTAAAATGAAATTTAGGCAAAGTAAACTCGAGTCAATGCAGCCAGGAGTTTTTCCCTTTGGTATAGTGCAGGATGTGCATTGCAGGATGTGCAATGATTGTTGTCGTATTTTGCGGATAAATAATATTGCTACATTGCTCAAGGCGACTCGTTGCGGATTCTGGCTCCCATCCCTCCAACCTTCTTGGTTCATGGGTTTAGGTACATTTGTAAGTATCGGGTTAGGTAAGTATTTTCCACTGAATTCCTTTCAATGTGACGGTGCTGGTTGGAGGCCGCTTGTAGGGATGGTTCCCGCCCCGCTCGGAGGGTTGCCATGGATATTTCCCTGCTGTGCCTGAATTGCATCAGCCCCCTGTCAACCTTTAAGGCACCAGTTTCCCAAGCTCATCTACTGGTGATAAGTTTAACGTAATACATGTATAATAACCAATGCCATGGCATCGTAAAAATATTACCACAAATGAATAACGTTGCAAAATATCTCCAAGTTCCTGCCGCCTTGGAATCCTGCTCCCACCCTCTCTTCTCCTGTCTACCGTAGAATTCCTGCCCCTTTTACTTAAAGGTTTCGTATCGTAGGTTCTCACCCCCTGTCCCCCTCCATAATAATGAAAGTCACCAAGTAAAAGAGGGGGTATATTCGAAGGAGGGCACTTAATTGAGGGGGGTGCTCCTCGCTATAGGAGAAAGATTAAAAGAACAGATAAGCCTGGTTTACATGTGAGACACAAGCATAAGCACAAGAGTGTTCACACATGCAATAAGTATAAACACAAGGTGACATACATTGTGTGGTTCCAGAAAATATCCATACCCCCCCACGGAAGACATTTTGGTTTTCACCCCCCCACCCCTCAGGAATTTCCGTTCCAAGGGGGTCTTTGATGACCCCGCCTCCCCCCAGGAATTTCCAGTATTTTTAAACATGGACCCCCTCCCCCCCTCGGAAATTCCAAAAGGTTTTGTACCTAAAAAAATGAAGACTCAGTTACGCAAAATATACGTTACAATCCGATCGCTTTCATCAACACGCACACGGCTAACAGAGTTTACAGAAAGAACAAACAATGAACGCGAATCACAAATTTAATCCAAAGAAAGAAAGAATATCTTTCTTTCCAATCAAAAATTTAACTTACTTGTCTTGAAGTCTGATTATGTTTTTGTTTTCAAGACACTTTGCCATTGCGGCGCTTGCACGACGAAGGAAAATATTCGAAAATCGTTCGTGTTCGTAACAAAGCTGAGCAACCTGGCTTTTCCAAGAAACAATGTCCAGGGGACTGGGAAGGAGTTTTGGTCGGCCATTTTGATCCCGTTCGGTTCAGTTCATGCTTGCAACTTCAAGAGACATTTTTTCTCATTTAGAGAGGTGGTAAACTCAGAAAATAAAAGATTCATGAAAGAACAAGATGTTTTGGTTTATTTCAATGGCCAGAATGTTTGATTTGGCTTGGTTTCATTCCTCGAAAATAGAGACAAAGTACGTAAGTATTTCTTACGAATTTGTTGTGTTTGTTCAGAAGGGAACCCTCTGGAAAACAAGCTCTGCGTGAACCCCCCCTCTCCTTCGGAATTCCTGGGCCTTTAACCCCCCCACCCCCTCGGAATTTCCAGTTGTCTTCCGTGGGGGGGGGTATGGATATTTTCTGGAACCACACATTGTACATGTACGTAGGCATAGCGCCTTTAAATTTTGATCAACATTGCATCATCCAATATATAGGGTGGATCATGTGTGCGCACTTTCTTGTGCTTATGCTTGCATTATCCCGGTTTACACAAGCAGTGCAAGCACAAGAAAAAGGAAAGATTTCCTTTTCTTGTGCTTGCGTCACCTGGTTTACATGCACGTTTCTTATGCTTATGCTTGCATCATACACTATGTGTAAACCAGGCTATAATATAGTGCAGACATGTATAAAGGGTCCTTTGGATGCATTTACTGAGAAATCTGCCCTTCCATGGGTGGGGGGGGGGGGGGTGGGGGGATGGGGGAGAGAGAAGGGGTGTGGATAAAAAAATAGAATGTCTCAACTTAAGAGCTGTTGAAGGAACAAAATGTTGTATGAGTACCTGATTGCAAGTGACTGAAATAACGATCAGAAACTTGAGAGTACATGATTGTATAATTTTCCTAGCTCAATCTATAAGCTTACATGTACGTCAGGGGGGATTTTTAAGGGCAAATAAACGAAAATGTAAGAAATTAAGGTCAACTCTGTCATTCAAGGTACATCCCATGCTGACATACGCCAAAGTTTTATAAATAGACTGCGATCGTACGGAAGATCTTCGGCATAATCCACATAAAATGTACTCTGGACTCTGCGTGACACGATGGATATTTTACTTGCATAACTAGCTACAATGTACAGTTCGTACCTCGTTGTAGAATCTCTTTAACTGTTCGCAGTAGAAACTGTCCTCATCACAATTGTGCCTAGTTGTCTTACATTTCTCTCGTAATAGAAGTCTGTGTTGGGTTTTAGGCCAGGACGCGATTGTCCACGGAAACGTTGTGAATCTTTATAACCATCAGTTCTATCGGTCTCACGATCGGCTTCTCTCGCTTCGTTCGTTTCGGTGTTCATACATCTTGCGGCGCTGATACTGGGTAGACATGCTTTCAAAATATGTTCTTGGTAAAAAGATGGCGAGCTTCGTTGATAGATCGAAGGATTTCGTACAGTCTGTGCTGCTAAAAGCCTGCATGCTCTCGCAGCTCCAAAACGAAGAAGGGCCGCCATGATGTTAGAACATGTGGAGCTTGGTAACCTGGCGTCTCTCGGTTGACAGAAATTTCGACATTTTATTTTTCATTTCCTTTTATTTCTTTTTCATATTTCTTCCTTTCTTTCTTCCTTTCCTTTCGCCGCGGAAACTGCGCGAATTTTGCTTTCTCAGCAAAAACAAACAAACAAATAATTTCATATTTCCAGGGCGAGCGTTGTAAAATCAACTCATTCTTGGGAAGAAAATTTGAGAATATATCTGTGTAAAGGCTCCTGGTGGAAATTTAACGGGGGAGGGAGAGGGGGGGGGGGGGGGGCTCGAATATTATCATCACATCCTGTTTGCCAAGCTATTTTTTGTTAATGGTTTGTAAACAATGAAATTTTTCCTGAAAACATGCAAGTATCTCGGGCGTTATATACACGGCCGTTGACGAGCAAGGAGATCTGGGCGCAAGTTCCCAATCTTCCTAATCAGTCTTTTTTGGCGCCAAAAAGAGAGCTGGGATATTCCAGCACTGATAACGCAACGCTAGTTTACAAAAATCCTTGTATAGTGTCTCTGATTGGCAACCAAGGGAGGAGAGAGAGCCTGGATTCGAGGCTGTCTGGTTAGTTGTTATTGCTACTCGGTCACGCAGATGGACAGGTCCTTGCCTGAATATCAGGATTTTCAAGGGGGGGGGGGGGGGGGGGGGAGGGGGATGGCGGGCCGACGGGAGGAAGGAAGGAAGGATGGCCTGATACTCACTGGACGCACGGTGTAATTTCGTCAATTTTAGGTATACAGTCGAACCTCCGCTAACGGACACCTCCCGTAGGCGGACACCTCTCGTAAGCGGACACTTGGTCATGTTCCCAGCTACATACAAACACTATATTTTTAACCTCCCATAAGCGGACACTTTTTTTTCTGGTCCCGATCGGTGTCCGCTTAGGGAGATTCGACTGTACTAGTTATCAGTATACGGTAACATTTTGTTATATTGTTTGAGAGGGCGCTCTCGTGTCATACATTTTGGATATTTTACCACTACCAGTCCCCACCCACCCCACCCTGGACGACCATAGTCAACCTCGTCCCAGAGACCCTGGGAACGAGGTTGGCTAAGTAGTTACTATGTACGAGAGAACAACTTGTTTAGTCTGATTCGTTTATTTAAACAATTGTGGATGAAACCCTAGTGTGTGACAATTCAAATGAAAGCTATTGCGCAGTACTTTCATATGGTACTGTTTATTATGCTGTACAAGATAACTCTAACTTTTTTAAAAGTTAGAAGATGGACGAAACCCTAGTGTGTGTGTGTGATGATCATTCAAATAATAAAAAATATATTGCCGTGAGTAGCATGCAGGACTAGTACTTCCATGTGGTACAGTTTGTTTTTCAACATTTCGCACTATTTTTTTTCACTTTGAACTTGATCATTCTTTTACGTCGAGACATTTAATTTTCCCTAGTATGACACGCCTGTAGTTAACCACAATTGACCAATCACAACTCGTAAACAACACAATGAACCAATCAGAGCTTGAAGCAAATACACGTAACGTGCGCCAAGCGCGGGAAAACGCGTGCGACCAAGTCGCGATTGGTTTGGTTATGCTTCTGATTGGTTGAGAAGGTGGCGCGAGTTTTTGTTAAAACCAATCACAGAGCGAGGCGTAGTAATGCAAAACCAAAGCAATACCGGATTTCTTTCGATACTCAATTGAAAATCGCTCTAAAAATTATTAAATATCAGCAATCCGCCTCAGGAAAACTTGGTTGTGAATTAAAATAAGAGTATTCAAGTTCCTGAGCAGTTTCAACTGTTGACAAATATTTCCTGTTTGACCACTGCTTGTAGTTCTTGAGCAATTGTTTTCTTTCTTTTGATGTCTCCATACCATGTCCGCCTTTATTGCATGCATTTTCTCGTTAAAATTGTCCACCATCGCTTTCATCTCAACCATCAATTGCAACTTCTGTTTCAAACCTGTGAAATAAAACATTAAAAATTTAAACGAGAAAATAATAACATGTCGAAACTTACTTTAGCCCTATCGAGAAGTTCGTTAAATCAGAGGATTCGTTTCATTGATAAAAGGTAAAGTGGACCGCACCACCTGGAGCTTATCTCAGTTTCTATAGCACTAAGTGACCAGGAGTATTGCTACTCTCCCTGAATAGGATGCTAGTCCATCGCAGGTTTACCTACCAGCATTTTGTCGCCGGTATCATCCTGGGTCGAGAGAGGCACAGTGAGAGTAAAGTGTCTTTCTTTCCCAACTGACCGACAACACAATGACCCCGGCCAGAGCTTGAACCTGAACCGCACGACCCAGAGCCGTCCAGCGCCGGCTAACCATTAGACCACCGAGCCTCTCACAAAGTAAACAAGGCTGCTGCTTGATTGATCAAGCTTGCTCGCAGGCTAGGTTTTAAATTTTTTTCGCATTCAAGTTGCTTACTGAAGATGTTAGAAGTCCTCATAAAGAAACCACAAGTGAAAACGCGCTCAGTTAGACCATGGTTAGACCTATGCGAGAGTCCTCGAGAGGTTCGTTTTATTGGTAGAAGATAAACGTT
>MU825915.1:72257-187318 GCA_029204205.1 Desmophyllum pertusum
CTTCGATCGCTGCTACCTGTGAAGAGAGGGAGAAAATATTAAGAAATTTTGTTAAATGCGCCAACAAAGTCTTAGCTGTAAAGTCAATAATAAAATTCAAGTATATGTGAGCGTTAGTTTGTTACAGCCATTAAAAGACTTGGATTTTAATAATAAGTTGTCAGTGCAACTGGTGCCAAGGGCGGGAAAGCGCCCATAAGTCATGTTATGGTTTACAGACCCAGAGACCATAATTTTTCTCAACGGATTATGTGTCTCTAGTATAAAAGGACATTCACTGAAAACAACCTGAAACAGTGTTCTTTCAAATAAGCGCGCGCTTAAAATTCGAACGGATAAAACTCTCTCTGTGACGTCAACTATATTACTTTGTTGCGCGTCTCGAAGCGAGCTCAGTGGCGTCTTGCGGTGAAGGAACTTATGTCGGAAAAAATATGTTAACGACAGCATGAAAGCGTTATTGATGCATAAGTGTCAAACCCCAAGTTTGTCAAGAATTACGTCTCAATCTTTGAGAGACTAACAGGAAAGGTAAGTTATACAAAATTTTAACTGTTTTAAGCTCAAGAAGTCGAGATCGCAACGGTTGAAAGCGCAATTTGCAAAACTTGTTATTTCCCACAAACAGTTACGAAAAAAATGTCTTCTTTTGGTATTCAATATGCTTCGTAATTGTTTCAGTCTTGATTGAATTATTACGAGTCTTCGGCTGAAATATTCTCGATATACTGAACCAGTTGTAAAATTTAACTTTTGTTTGCATTTCTGTTGCCATGGTTATTTATTCGTGACGTATGTGCTTGCGCGCGCCTCTCCTAAAATGTCATTGCAACGCCTTTCCATTTTGCTAACGATCCGTTATTTAACAATCATTGTGATTCTAACTTATTTTCCCGCACAATTAACAAAGTAATGTCTCAGTACACTTTTCAACTGCGTGTCGAACGTAATCCAAAGTTCTTTGGTTTTGCTTTTCTACGCTCTGTAATTGGTTTAAAATAACTTGCGCCACCTTCTCAACCAATCAAATGTAAAAACCATAACCAATCGCGACTTCATCGCACGCGTTTTCCCGCGCTTGACGCCGGATACATGTATTTGTTGAGATTTCTCATTGGTTCGTTGTGTTGTTTACGTTTGTTGCATTGTGATTGTCCATTGCAGTTGCTTTGGTTTTACGACACTCAAATGAAAACGGCTCCGTAGATTTTGTAATCCGTTTCCGTCATTTTCCCTCCCCCTCCCCCCACGTCATAGAATTGGCCTACCTTGGCTCCGTAGATTTTGTAATCCGTTTCCAAGGTAACGCTTGTAATGGAGGTGGCCATGAAGCTGTTTACAATTCCAAAAATCACCAGCCCAGATAAAATCACAACAATAGCAAGACATCTTCCTACAATGGATACTGGAGAACGATCGCCATATCTGCGCAGAAAATATATGACAATCAGTTAATATATTGGACTTAAAAGAGGTTTTCTGGGAGGAGATTAAAAACGTTTTCTGGGCGGAGACTTAAGAAGATTTCTAGGCAGAGACTTAAGAAGATTTCTAGGCGGAGACTTAAGAAGATTTCTAGGCAGAGACTTAAGATTCAGTACTAATCTAGGCAGAGAATTTTCTCTGGAATCAAATTGAGTCCTGAGTCTTACCCAACTGTTGTCATGGAAACAAAGGACCAATAAAAACCCTCAGAAGCTCCCTCGACAAATGAAGGAGGAAAGTCTGGATTACACTGCGATTCCTATAGGAAAAGGAAAAAGAACAAACAATATGAGAAAACCAACGTGCTTATTTTTGAGCAAAATTATTGTTGCCGAGGCAGTTATTTTCGAGTGTTTTTAACGCTTTTATGTGTATGGATAAAACTCTAGTGTGTGCTATTGAGTAGTACATTCATGTGGTACTGTTTATTATGCTGTGCAAGGTGGTTCTAACTTTTAAGTCTGTGGATGAAACCCTGGTGTGTGTGACCATTCAAATGAAAGCTATTGAGCAGTACTTTCATGTGGTACTGTTTATTATGCTGTACAAGGTGGTTCTAACTTTTAAGTCTGTGGATGAAACCCTGGTGTGTGTGACCATTCAAATGAATGCTATTGAGCAGTACTTTCATGTAGTACTGTTTATTATGCTGTACAAGGTGCATGGTTCCAACTTTTAAGTCTGTGGATGAAACCCTAGTGTGTGACCATTCAAATGAAAGCTGTTGAGTAGTACTTTCACATGGTACTGTTTGTTTGTCAGAAATAATTTTTTCATATATGACAATTTTGATTTGGTGCAAGATAACATCCGGTGACTTACCACTGACCACACAGCTAATCCCGCTAAATACGTGATGGCCAAAGCGAGTACGATCGCTGGCCAACAGGCAGAAATATTCATCAACACAGCATTGGGCATGTCATCATGGGAGTTTGTATTCACAATGTACGCCATGCCAGGTGACTCCACTATTCCTTGATAACCAAACCTTTTAGCAAAGTGCGTCTGATCTTTGAAGCCATACACCGGGAAGAAAAAGTCTGTGGGATTAGCGATACTTTTCCTGAGTGCACGCAGATTAGGAAGCTCAGCTGACTGATTCAACCCATTTAAATTCAAGTCCACGTACGAGGTGCCATGTGATTGGCAGGTCTCACAGCACGTGACTGCTAGCTTGCTGAGGATTGGTGGAATAAGCCCGTCAGGGATGTCATTTTCAGACACTTGGACGTATGGTCGAAACTCGAACCAACTTGTTGTTAGACGTTTATAGCAGCGACAGGTCTCTGTAAAAAAGGAAGACAAAAAGTAGAAGGCTTTTACTGGTGCGGGTATAAATAAACAAACAAACAAACAAACAAACAAAAACACAAAATGAGATGAAATTTATTTATTTGTTGTTAGAGTGAAGGAGGAGCCAGAGGATTTATATTTCTTTGCGCGAAATGAGTGGCCGTAAATAGGGCATGGAGTTATTCACCATTTCAATGTACACGTCGTTGGTTGCACATCAGGAAAATATCTCTAAGCTGTTTGATTGCGGTCTCTCTTCTCATCACTTACATCCCCTTGAGAATGTATTGAGGTTGTAGAAAGCAGTAGAGTGGTTTTCAATTGAGTGTCGAAAGTAATCGCTGAATTGCTTTGGTTTTACTTTACTACCCACTATGACTGGTTTAAAAAACTCGCGCCATCTACTCAACCAATCAGATGCAAAACCAAAACCAATCGCGACTTGGTGTCGCACACGTTTTCCCGCGCTTGGCGCTGGTTACACGTATTTGCTTTAAGTTCCCATTGGTTTATTTTCTTGTTTCATTTGTTTGTGATTGGTCATTGTAATTGCTTTGGTTTTGGTTTCACGACTTCGTCACACGCGTTTTCCCGCGCTTGGCGCCGGCTACGTGTATTTACTTTGAGTTCCCATTGCCGGATTCATTGCGTTGTTAGTGTTTGTTGTGATTGGCCATTGCAATCCACCGTACGGAAAAAGATGGCGACTGTACATTTTACCACAATACCTTGCGAACCTAACACAGCCAATAGGCACATAGAAAGCCATCTTTTATGCGAAATTCGTCCCTGTACTATAAACAGCATTGTGTATGCTAGGTTTGAAGTTTTTAGAACTTTTCTGTGCGTTTTTATGAGCGTTTTTATGGGGTTTTCGTGCGCTAAGAACTATGGGTAAATGTACTAGTCGCCATCTTTTTGGGTACGGTGGATTGCTTTGGTTTTGGTTTCACGACAATCAATTGAAACCGCTCCAAGAAGTTGATTACATTCGGGAATTACAAACCTGCATAATCTGTGGCCGGTGGACCATTTCCCATGATCGTATATCCCAGCACATCAACACGATACAAAGTAAATATTTCAAGATTTTTCAACACAAGAGACAAAGTTGTCGCATTGACTCTCTCCTCTCTGATTGGCTGATCTTCAACTGGCTCCTCGCCAATCGCGACGGCCTGGTACCTTATCTTGTAACCAAGTAAAATGCCATTGATGTAGTGTGAATCGATTGGTTGCCAGGTAACGGGAATGGTCGTCAAGGTTACGTGACTTTCTGCAATGATGCTCTCTGGTGGTTTGCTAGGAACTTGTGAAAAATAAACAGATTTGTTTTGCGTTAGCGATAATAATTTCGTACATTTATAATACACGTGGATGTTATTTTCATTTCGCTTTATTTTTATTTCCTTTCTTAAGAGCAACGATATAAACAATAATCTTTGCCATATCTAACAAGAGTTGTGCTGGAACATTTTTATGGATTTAGATCAGACTGAGCCGCCATCCTGTAAAACACAACTTATAGAAAACACTTATTGCACGTAAGGTCCATACCATCTTGAGCCGTGAGAGCGGTTAGGTTATTTCCTGGTCCATATCCAATAGTAGTAAAGGCGCGAACTTGAATAGAATAGAAAGCAAACTTCTTTAAATCATCAAGAATAACAAAGTTGGCGAGTGGACCTCGCTCTCTAACTTCCACTGTGCCATTAGATGGGTTTTCATGGAATTGGACTTTGAACCCTCTTATGATGCCATTTTGGAACCGCGGAGGGATTGGACCCCATTCAACAAAAAGGCTGGTGGAGCTTGGTGCAGAGTATGTGAAGTATAATGGAGGACTTTCCGGATCTGGAAAAAAAAAATGCAGTTATTAATTATTGACGTTGCAGAGGAACGTACATGTATCTTTAGAGAAATAGGCACGTGACACTTCCCTTGATTTTGTTGCTTGAAGGAAAGGCAAAGAGGAAGCAATCTCGTTCCCATAGCTCGCGCGTTTTCAGTCAGCGGCGTTTCGATTTCTTGGTGCTGACCAAAAGGATCGCGGCCTCTGGGAACGCGATTAAAGGGAAAAAGACCGAAACTTACTGTCCTCATGTGTCCGTATAAATATGGAATTACTCAACCATCCGTCTCTAGTAGTGAAACGCCGTTACCCAAATATGGTACTCGGTAAACTTGTGCAAGTCGTTAAGTTCAGCTTCAGTAACAGATATATCGACTGACACGTTTTTTAACACGCTTGGATGGACGGAGCTTGGCGCCTCTTCATAGTAAACCATGTAACCTCGGAGAATTCCACGAATATTTGGTAGAAAAACTGAATTCCACTGAACGAAGATTGTGGTCGAGCTTGTGGCGTGTCCCGTCAGATTTCCTGGAGGTTTGAAAGGAGCTGCAAAAAGAACACAAGCATCAATGATGTTATAAAGCAAAGTTTGTAAGAAGCTCCCCCCCTATCAGACCTTAGGATTTTTTGCTTTCTCCATTATCCATAGCAAAACCATCTCCAGGGTCCACCAAAATGCACTTTTCAGAGTCTGAATTCTAATTTTTTTCTGGGGGAGGCCCCCAAACACCCCCTCTGCGCCTTTACTACTGACGTCTACTTCCAAAAATTCTCCTTCAATCTACTTCACATTTTCGGGAAAACCATGGGACCCCCCTATCAAAAATCCTGGATCCGCCCTGGACATCCCATAGAGCCCGGACCAAACGAGGATGAGAGTTGCTGAGAGTTGGCTCTCATGAGAGTTTTCTTCAATTCTCGTCGACTATCATCACCTCGGGCCAAACGAGAGCGAGAGTCGTCGACAACTCTCAAGTAAAAGTTGAGCATTTTAAAATTCGATGAGAGTCGCTGAGAGTGAAAGAGAGTTTCAGGTCAAACAAGAGAGAGAGTTTGAAGAACTCTCAAAACCTCTCATTCTCGTTTTGCCAGGACTAAAACACAGGCAATGATTTCTAATGAAAGTCAAACTAATTAGAGGATTGGCTGCCTGTGGCTTACCTTCTTCGTCTGTATCTTCTTGTATTAAGTCACTCCATGGACCGTCCCTTTAACGGTGAAAGCGACCATCTTAATGCTGTAGTTTGTCCATATCTCCAAACCGATGATATCCAACGACAGGACAGAAGCACTCAATGTGTAATTTCCAATTTTGTTTCCACTGATGTCGAATAGATCGAGCTTGTAACCGAGTCCGATGCCGTTTATGGTTTCGTAGGGGACTGGAGACCAGTGAACTTGTATAACTGTTGGCTCAATTCCTCTAGCCCTGATGTTGACTGGCGGTTCATCGGGAACTGAGATGAAGAGTCAAAGAAAATTGATTGGAGAACAACAACTTTATTTCATATCACTATTTTAAAACAAATTCATCACAACAGTAGTAATCACTATTCAAAACGGATTTCAAAAATATTCGCGAGTGCTCCAACGATTTTTGATGTAATATATCAAACATGAGAGACAGTGTTTCATCAGATTTCCAAACATCGAGAAGAGAGTTGAAAATACGACGCGCAGCGAATTATTTTTGACGAAATTCGAGGTGTTTGGAAATGCGATGAAACACTGTCTCGAGTGCTTGATATATCTTCTCAATCGAAACAAAAACTAAGGAGTAAACGGAGAAATAAAATCGTAAAAAATCTATGCTAATTAAGAACGGGTATTCAAACCTCCGACACGGTTATGATTTCCTTTGTTTTAATTCGATGAATTATTAATGAGTTTGAGAATAGAAACTCTTTGAACTCAAGACAGCATTTGTCCTGTTCATGTTATACTTCTAAGATTTCTTTATTTATAACTGCAGTACGTACCGTCCTGTTCAGTACGAACAAATACAGGCTCAGAAAAATTTCCCAAACCAACTACTGTTGATCCAACCACTTGGATGGAATATTCCTTGTACTTTCCTAATCCTTCCAGTTCTGCGTGCAGAGTGGTGCTGTTAACCGTTACCATGGTAATGTTGTCGTTTGCTTTATCATGTCTCTTGTATTTCACGTGATATCCAGGAGGATTCCATTCACGTGATCTGGAGGGATATGCTCCCACGTGACGTTAATACTTGTCGAGCTGGTGTTGAACGCGGTTACGTTTGGCGGCGGGTGATCTGGTACTAGAGAGGAAAAAAGACCGACGTCACAAAACAGTACGTTCTCAATGACGTTCTCAAGTGGGAATTGCTCGCACTATCTTTATGGTAAAAGAGTGAATGTTTAGTAGACTCAATGACTAAGAAATCTTGGTGAATATACCGCCACATGCAAATTTTCCATTGCTGTTTTAGTGGACATACATCAACTTTCTGAGTGTATAGAGCTCGTATCGGAACACGATTGCGATTTGATTTTATAAAACAACAGAACTTATAGGTCAAAGTTTTTAAGCCAATCAGAACGCACGTTATATTTCACTTATTTTATAACATATAATGTGTCATACCGTCTTCAGCCGTGGTAAAGTTTGCTGCCAAGGTAGGAACGCCATCTTTAACAGTAAATGCCAAGACTATGACTGTATACGGGGTGTACGATTTTAAACCCTCAAGGTTAAAGTTAAATGTTTTGTTCTCAATGCTTCTTTTCCTGCGCTTTGCGTGAGTAACATTGATAACAAAGCTCTTCCAAGTGTCATTGAGAGATTTGCTTTCACCGTATTTGACTTTATATCCTTGGAGCACGCCATTGATATGATACTTGTCAACTGGTTTCAGTTGGAATGTTAGAGCTGAAGCAGTGGAGTGTCGAACACTCAGGTTTTTTGGAGGTTCACTGGGAGCTGTAATAAAAAGCAAAACGAAAAGAAAAGAAACATTAACCTCACTCACAGAGTCAAACCTTGAGTCAATAAATGTGGTTGTAACTTTTGAGTCTGTGGATAAAACCCAAGTGTGTGACCATTCAAATGAAAGCTACCGAGCAGTACTTTCAAATGGTGCCGTTTGTTGTTGACAATTTTGCAAAATGAAATTCACATTTTTTTCGTCAGTTTTGAACTTAGCACTTTTGGGAGTGAAAGGGTTAACATTAATTGAATGGAAACTAAAAGTGTCAGAGCGTCCAACTGATGTGCGAAAACGTCATAGGTTCGACTCCTGTTGGGAGAACTCGGAATTATTTTTCCAAGTAGCTAGCTTGTGTCACGGACCGAAGCAGTGGAGTGTTGAACACTCAGGTTTCTTTGAGGTTCACTGGGAGCTGTGGAAGCAAAAATCAATAGTTATCGGACGTGTTCGGGTTGATACGAACTTTCCCCGAAGACACGACTGCGGTCTCGCGATGATATGGCTTCTGAATCTAAGTATTTAAAGGAGCTACGTCACGGTTGGCCAATTTTTTCAAGTTAGCCATTCGCAATCCGTCTTAATCTTCTCCATCCTCAACCATCCTTGTTCCTGTTCGGTTTATTATCACCTCTTTGGTGTTTTTCTACCTTAGTAAACTATTATTTTGACACTTTCTTCAGTTTGAAGGCGATTTTGCACCTTGCAAAAATGGCTTAAAATATCGTGACATAGCTCCTTTAAGATGAGGAAACTGAAAAACAAGGATTCAGGTGAATTGAACTTTGTTTTTTGTCTTCTTTCCCACTTTCATGTGTACGTAACAATTTTAATCTTTCTTTAAGTTATAGTAAACCTGAATATCTTTTTTGCTTTACATATAAAATAATTAAATATACATGTATATTATAACTAGCAATGTAATACGACACTCGCTGGTCCTCGCGAAGCTCGGGTTACTCTGTATGTGTTTGTAAGACGTCAATGAATGTAATTAAATAAAAAGAGGTTATTCAGCGGAAAGTTGTGTAATACGGCTGGGTATTTGTACGAGTCAGTTTTTATTTTTTCGAGCCTTTAAGCGAGAAAAAATAAACGTTGACGAGTAAAAATGCCCAGCCGTATTACACAACTTTCCGCTGAATAAATTGTTTATTATATGACACGCTATGCTATGTCGTATAATAACATCACATACTGCAGTTGCTTTGATTCTTTCAATAAAATATTCTATTAAAAAAACTCAAAATAATGTTTGATTCTTCAAATGGCGAGCAGGTAAAAGGACTTAAAGGAGTACCGACGATCAATAATGCAGAAGATTGACACCGGATCAAAACCGTAACCAGGAAACAGGGATCATAGTTAATAGAGGGAAATGGTTATGAAGCCCAGCAAACTTCAAAGGGGCAAACAAAGAAGCCAATATTTATGTTGGAAGGTCCATGACCGTTCACATCTTTTGTTTTGCGCTCATACACTATGCATGAATTAGGTAACCGAAACGTTTCTATTGGTTAGTTGCTTGAACACACGTAACCACCTATTGTATTTTGTTAGGTTTTGTGAACGGTCAACCCCAAAATAGCGAACAAAAACATATAACAAAGAACTTTGTTGGGCTTCATAACCATTTCCCTCTATTAACTATGCAGGGATTTAGAATTACGCCTGACTTTTCTTCAACTTACCGTCTTCTTGTGTTTTCAAACTGATTATATCGGTGATATTTTTCTCCCACGAGCTTGTAAAGCCAAAAACTCTGAATTGATAAGGCGTAAATGGTTTCAAAATGTTCAGGTCTACACCTGTCATGGGTGAATTGACCGTGTAATTAAAACGTTCTCCTCTCAGTGAATCGTAGATTTCCACTCGGTATCCTGAGACGGTTTCGCCTAACTTGTTTGGGTCCAGTGCCTCCCATTTGAGACCGACGCCTGTTGAGCTTGGAACAGAGGACGTGATATTTACGGGTTCAATCGTGAAATCTAGAAGAAAAAAGAGGAGCAATGTCACGATATATGAAGTCATTTTTTCGATGTAGAAAATCAAGTTCAAATCGAAGGAAACCATAAAATAACAGTTTACTAAAGATAGAAAAACATCAAAGAGGTAGTAATAAATCAAACAGGAACAAGGATGGCTAATATTGGGGAACAGGGGAGGCAGGCAGCGCCCTTTGATCTTGCCGCTTTTCCGCTATACATGATCGCACAAGTAAAGAAATCTGCCAATCATTCGAGAAACGTACCTCTACGGGAGTTTGCTGTGGAATTTTCATCCATGGTGTCCCACAATGACCAAAGTTCAGTTAAACAGCGACCGAATCGTTCCCATAGATGTTTGAACGTGGAATCGCCAAAATATTTCTGAACGAACACAAACGCACGTCATGTCCGCCATCATCCGCCATGTTTATTTTAAACAAACCAGTACTTAGTCTCGCTCGGCCAAATTTCTTAAATGTGCAATCATGTATACTAGGTCCCAGGCCTCGCTGCTAGCCCCCCCTGTTGGGGAAGATTGAGACGGATTGCAAAGAACGAACTTGAAAAATTTAGGATTAATTTTTCAAGTTATCCGTGAAGTAGCTCCTTTAAACTTAGCCTGCGAGAGCAGCCAGTTTTCTCGGGCTCTTGCGCATTTTTGGTTAGCAGTGGTGTTTTAATTTGGTGTGGGTGTTGTTTATGTAATATATCAAGCACGAGAGACGATGTTTCATCCGATTTCCAAACACCGCAAAGAGAGTTGAAAATACGACGCGGAAAAGGAATTATTAATATTTGGTTACCATATTCACAGGTGTAAAACTCCGCTCTCATGGATGCATGCAAGTGCCAAGTCCTCGGTAGAATCCGAATATAGCGTGCCTTGATTGTTGGAGTGATCACATTGTAAACAACAGTGTGGCTAT
Source organism: Desmophyllum pertusum (assembly GCA_029204205.1). NCBI lineage: Eukaryota > Metazoa > Cnidaria > Anthozoa > Scleractinia > Caryophylliidae > Desmophyllum > Desmophyllum pertusum. The sequence goes on from MU825915.1 coordinate 82,755, forward strand.
CCCAGTTACCTTGAAAGATCTACAAAGAAAATTATGAGTATGACTACGTACACAAGTGTGTCAGTTAACTGGCTTTGGTTGTGAATTGGGTGAAATAAAATCTCGTTTCACGTTATTTCTCTATTAAAAATAACACAAAATATGATGCAACAAACACGTAAATAGCGAACCAATTCAACAAATTGCAACCTACTTTGTGCAGAAAAGAATTCAAATATATTACCTTAACGTTTCCAAACTGTTCATAAGCTTCAAAATCAACGCCATCGAGACTGTTAATTCAACGAGAAACTTTCAACCCATTGATAGTAACTAGATAACGATCCTCGATTTACATCTAATAGTCTGCCCTGAGTCGCTACTTTTGTCACGGTAACTTTTTCTTGGAAGTCAACTTGCAGCCATGGATGCTCTACGTCACTTCCGGCAGCGCTCCAGGATCCTGCAATGTTAATACTTGCCGGGTTAAAATTTAATCGAGCGTTGCTTGGCGCATGAGCAGAATCAAACTCGGAGGATGCAGTGATTTGCAAGTTGGAGATGTTGTAGTCTTCCATACCAAGAGCGCGACAGTCTGTGAGTAGAATCCAAAAGAACAATAGTCAAATAATTGAATTATAACATAAATTTGAATGATCTATCGATAGAAAACTGAATAGGCCATTTCGAAGTTGCCTCAATTTCAAAACGAGTCCAAGTGCGAAACCTTTCATGCAAAATGAGTTTTACTCACAAGTTCATTTTCATGCAAATCAAACTCATTTTCACACGAAAGGTTTTGCACTTGGACTCATTTTGACACGGAGCTAAAAGGCAGCTCGAAAATGGCCCGATTGACCACAAAAAAAAAAAACCAAACGAATTTCACGTGTTTTGATTGATAAACATACGTTCGGAAGTGCGGTTTTTTTTTTCAATCTTCGTTAAAAGATTCAAAGAGTAGTATCCAATCGAAACATTCCGGAGTAAGCAGCGCAAAAAGGTTACATCATGCATCATGTTGCCTTAGCAACTTCGGTGACGTACACAGTGGGCTCAATAGGAAACTGCACGTGCAGGTACAACTAATTACCATAACAAACTGGGTTGTGCACCAGGACTCGTTTTGAAACAGAGGCGAAAGGCAACTCTGAAATACCTATTTCGCACTCAACAGGTACTTGTTTCTCCGACTGATACTCGTAACCATGGAGATATAATGTAGCAAAGTATTCTGGGGTCTTGTCACGCTAGTCTCCTTCGAATTCAGTCTTCATTTTGGTGGTCACGTAACGCTTATTTATAGAGAGGTGCAACGATTTCGACTCCATTCATACCACGGGATAAAAACTGTAAAGCCTAATTTTCACACTGAGAAACGCAACAGCGATAAAACATTTAGGTCCCTTGGGAACGTTATTTGTTCACCAAAACGAAACCAATAACTAGTAAATAAAATGCAAATTTATACAATTTTAATTATTTTAATTTATGAAATTAATGACCTACCATCTATGTTAGTGACTGCTATGACATCCTCGCTGAAGTTCCCGTGTCCCTTTGAAGTGTAACCAGCCACTGCAATTTTGTAAACCTTGGATTTTTCCAGTCCTTGGATCATCCTAGTTAAGTCACTGTTGCAGCCATTAAAATCTTGGACGTTTTCAAGAATCCTCACAATATAACCCTTAATAATTCCACGCGCATTGTCTTCTGGGATGGCTTTCCACGTGACCATGAGACTCGAGTAGGTTGTGCCATGGGCCATTACTATTGGTGGCGCGAGACTGGGAACTGATATGGACAAAAATGAAAACCATAATAATCTTTGATACCTTAGACAAGAAAGTCCACTAAAAAGCGCGGGGTATCCTGGAAAGAACAGAGTCATTTCGCCATTTTGAAGACTACTCAGCAACCTGGCAGCATAATCTTTACGTCATTCCGTCCATTTACACTTCTCGCCAATTCAGGTTGGACGGAATGACGTCACGATTATGCTGCCAGGTTGCTGAGTAGTCTTCAAAATGGCGGCCGCCTTAGTCGAATTTTTCGCAACTTGGAAGGCAAATTTCGCGAGGTTATGATGTTCCTTGGAACTTCAAACTACGGTCGGTAAGAAAAAACGTGTGCTTTCTGGAGTGACTTTCTCCTTTTAGGACCGGTTCAGACGCCGTACCTCTCATGCGTCGAACCTAATAACTTCGGCGTCTGAATCAATTATGGTATTCCTTAGTATTGCACTGCGCATCCTTACTGCGCATTAAATTCATAGTTTACTAAAGTCAATTTGCCTTACCGCTCTCTTGTGATCGAACCACAATAGCTGGACTTGGTGGGCCTTGTCCAACGCTAGTAAACGCGGTAACTGCTATGACATACAACATGTATTTCTCAAGGTTTTGTAGTGCTGCTGACAAATTGTAGGCGTTCACAGTCATCTGTTGTAGCTTGCTATTTTGTGCTCCGTACATGACGTGGTAACCAAGAATAATACCGTGATGATGCTCGGCAGGGACTGGTTCCCAGGTGACAATGATTTTCTCAGAGCTGTCGAGGAATCCTTTGACGTTTAATGGAAAAGATGTGGGAACTAGAAGTGAATAAAAATATTCAAATCATAAATAAACAATACATGGTCATCCTGGTTGACTTCCTCTCGAATTCCGAGGGGAAACTAATTAATAATTCATTAAGTTAAAACAAAAGAAATCATAACCGTGACGGTGGTTTGGGTATCTGATATTAATTAGCATGCATTGATTTTTATGATTTTATTTCTCCACTTATTCCTTAGTTTTAGTTTCAATTGAGAAGATATATCAAACACTCGAGACAGTGTTTCATCCCATTTCCAAATACTTCGAACTCCGCTGCGCGTCTTATTTTCAACTCTCTTCTCGGTGTTTGGAAATATGATGAAACACTGTCTCGAGTGTTTGATATATTACATGTACGTCAATTGTTGGCACAATTTGAAGAAGCTCGTCATTACGTTACAATATGGACAAACCGTAAACCGTGTGCGTTTTCAAGTTTAGCAAGGATTCGTGTGTTTTTTCTCTCACGAGGCTATGGCCTGAGTAAACAGACGTCTCTATTCACGCACGTAAGTCTTCCCTCGCTCAAGAGACGTCTGAGATTCGACAGGAAAAGTTCCATACTGATGACGTAGCACTACAGAGATCTGTGTAGTGTCAATGATTAGTTGTTGCTCGTTTATGAATTTAGTTAGAACCAGTTCCAGTCAGAACCAGTTCCAGTCAGAACCAGTTCCAGTCAGAACCAGTTCCAGTCAGAACCAGTTCCAGTCAGAACCAGTTCCAGTCAGAACCAGTTCCAGTCAGAACCAGTTCCAGTCAGAACCAGTTCCAGTCAGAACCAGTTCCAGTCAGAACCAGTTCCAGTCAGAACCAGTTCCAGTCAGAACCAGTTCCAGTCAGAACCAGTTCCAGTCAGAACCAGTTCCAGTCAGAACCAGTTCCAGTCAGAACCAGTTCCAGTCAGAACCAGTTCCAGTCAGAACCAGTTCCAGTCAGAACCAGTTCCAGTCAGAACCAGTTCCAGTCAGAACCAGTTCCAGTCAGAACCAGTTCCAGTCAGAACCAGTTCCAGTCAGAACCAGTTCCAGTCAGAACCAGTTCCAGTCAGAACCAGTTCCAGTCAGAACCAGTTCCAGTCAGAACCAGTTCCAGTCAGAACCAGTTCCAGTCAGAACCAGTTCCAGTCAGAACCAGTTCCAGTCAGAACCAGTTCCAGTCAGAACCAGTTCCAGTCAGAACCAGTTCCAGTCAGAACCAGTTCCAGTCAGAACCAGTTCCAGTCAGAACCAGTTCCAGTCAGAACCAGTTCCAGTCAGAACCAGTTCCAGTCAGAACCAGTTCCAGTCAGAACCAGTTCCAGTCAGAACCAGTTCCAGTCAGAACCAGTTCCAGTCAGAACCAGTTCCAGTCAGAACCAGTTCCAGTCAGAACCAGTTCCAGTCAGAACCAGTTCCAGTCAGAACCAGTTCCAGTCAGAACCAGTTCCAGTCAGAACCAGTTCCAGTCAGAACCAGTTCCAGTCAGAACCAGTTCCAGTCAGAACCAGTTCCAGTCAGAACCAGTTCCAGTCAGAACCAGTTCCAGTCAGAACCAGTTCCAGTCAGAACCAGTTCCAGTCAGAACCAGTTCCAGTCAGAACCAGTTCCAGTCAGAACCAGTTCCAGTCAGAACCAGTTCCAGTCAGAACCAGTTCCAGTCAGAACCAGTTCCAGTCAGAACCAGTTCCAGTCAGAACCAGTTCCAGTCAGAACCAGTTCCAGTCAGAACCAGTTCCAGTCAGAACCAGTTCCAGTCAGAACCAGTTCCAGTCAGAACCAGTTCCAGTCAGAACCAGTTCCAGTCAGAACCAGTTCCAGTCAGAACCAGTTCCAGTTAGAACCAGTTCCAGTTAGAACCAGTTCCAGTTAGAACCAGTTCCAGTTAGAACCAGTTCCAGTTAGAACCAGTTCCATGCCCTTAACTTCCCCACTCTACACATACTCTCTCTATCCCAGCGCCCCACCCGCCTCCTTAGTCGGAATTAACTTATATGTCTTTCTTTTCCATCCCTTCCATCATTGTGGTACCATGTAACCCAACATTGTCATAAACACGACAACTTGTTACACTTGGTGGATAATACAACCTACTGAACTCGAATTATAGTTACCATAATTATGTTGTGTGAATTTAATTATTTTCGGGATTTTTCAAATAAAACATACCATTTTATATATCCTGTTTTATATAAGTTTGGTCATATAACGCACGCACTCGATAAAACACGCGCTATACGTCACGTGCATGCTCTATGGAATTTTGCTCGCGGCATATGCTACAAGTTTGAGCGCGGGCAATTTCATGAACATTTTATAAAGGAATTATTAAGCTTGCCTCTCGTGCATTGCTGAGTTATATAAGCACTTGGGAATTTTAAAAACACTCGACAAGTGCGAGACGTACTCGGCTACGCTTCGTTCTTCTCTAGGCACTTCTCTTATGTTCAGCAAGGAATATCAGCGCAAGGACCAAATGTGGCGATCACGTCCACGCTGTTTTAATTACTTACCATCTTCTGCTGTTCTAACCAGCACTTCATCGCTTTTCTTTCCTTCTCCCTCAAGAGTGAGAGGCCTGGCACCAATGGCATACCAGGTGTATTTTTCTAGGTTTTTCAGCTGGTATCTTGGTATCCCGGATGTAGCCATGGCGATGAATTTCTGCGATGAATCGTTGAAACGATACAAAATCTGAACCCCGCAGAAAACACCATGAGTTAAGTTTCCGGGTTCATCCCAAGACACAACCACAGAAGTCGAACTGCTATTGTATGCGGTGACCTGAAGTGGCTTCATGTAAACTGTAACAAAGTTTAACAAAGCACATTCAGACATACGTCGAGCTACGTACAGTCACTTCATGTGACTCCTTGTACTTCGTTCTGTGATTGGTTTAAAAAAACGCGCCATCTACTCAACCAATCAAATGCAAAAGCTAAACCGATCGCGACTTGGTCACACGCGTTTTCCCGCGCTTGGCATCGGTTACGTGACGGCGTATTTGCTTAGAGGTTTCATTGGTTAGTTCTGCTATTTACCCTTGTTGTGATTGGTCATTGGGATTGCTTGGGTTTTGGTTTTACGTAGCTCAATGGAAACTGGTCTAAAGGACGAAACTAGATCCAGACAGAAATACTGCTTGTGTGGTCTTGTGTGATTAAAATAATCAGGTCTGATCTAATAAACTCATTTGAAATATGGCGTCCACACTGAACCAAAGTTCAATTACCATGCCTACTAAATAACTCACCGTCATTGGCTTCCATAGCAACGAATCTAACATGCGCGCTACCAAGCATGCTTGTTGACACGATGCTCGTCTCAAGTGGTTCTATTTCCTTGTACCCAGTCCCTTTGAATCGCACAGTGAAGTTCACCGCCACGTTTGTTTCGTTCCTGATAGCATCAAAAACAGTATATGTAAGTGCTGAATTGCTTCAACTCATTTTAAATAATTCATCAAGTTAAAACAAAAGAAATGATAGCCGTGTCGGAGGTTTGGATAATTGATCTTATAATTAGCATAGATTTTTACGATTTTATTTCTATGTTTCTTCCTTAGTTTTAGTTTCGATTGAGAAGATACGTCAAACAATGTGGGTTTCATCCGATTTCCAAACACCTCAAATTTCGTCAAAAATACTCCGCTGCGCGTCGTATTTTCAACTCTCTTCTCGGTGTTTGGAAATCAGATGAAACACTGTCTCTCGTGTTTGATATATTACTTCAAGAACTGTGTAGGTTATCATTTTTACTGCTGACCTCGGCCATTCAACTCCCGAGAAAATGTTCAATGGTGGCTGAAGCCGAATCTGTTCGATAAAAAGTCTGCATTTGATTAAACGCCTCCACGTACTGGACGTCTTTTACAAACATAATGACGTACTGACATTTGCAGCAAAGTAATTTTAATTACTTTAATTACTTGTGAAGAAATAGTTTAATAACTATTAAGCTATTTCTTCACAAGTCTATGGACATCGCGTACTGACCCACTAAAGAGAAAAGACCAGGATTAGTACAGAAGAGTAGACGAAAGTTGTGTTACTAAATCTTACCAGAATAAGAAGTTTTCCACTTTTGAAATGGAATTTTCTTTATAGAGGCTTTTGACCTGCAACAATGCCAAAATACAGTACAAGGCTTAACCTCTAAGCTCAAGCTCTGCACAAAATATAATTTGTCCTTCTGATCTCTATACATTTTGTGTAGTTGCATACAAGACAAAATTCAATGACAAGCCCATCTTGATAACACAAATACTCTGTAATCGGTTGACATCTCCTCTCTCAGAAGTCACTGGTCCCGAGGGCTTTTTCCAGGTTGCCCATATAGTTCACTAGCCTCCTCGCAGACGTTCTTTGGGCTCGTCACGCAATCTTTCCTCCCTTAGTGGGGAGGAAAGATTGCGTGACGAGCCCAAAAAACGTCTGCGAGGAGGCTAATAGTTCGCCGGTACCCATATATACTCCTTGGTGGAGACAGACGTATGCGTTGTTAAACTTGGAGGAGAGAGTCTTGCCCGGGAAGACAACACAATGACCCAGGCCATGGCTCGAATCCATACCGCTCGATCTGGCGATAACCATTTTAGGCCATCGCGCATCTACTGTAAAATTATATAGAGCGTCACATGACGTCACGGCGGCTATATCAGTGACTTCAATCAACGAAAACGAGTTATATTCTTATGCAAACATTATCTATTGTTTGGGACACCAGTATGTCCGCTATGAAAAAACGCTTTATAAATTTCTATCAAAAACGGCTCTTCCTGTGTTTACTGGACTTCATATAATAATCATGTAATGGATCCAAAGGTATATTATATACTAATCTTTTCATTGTTTATAGCGTTAGTTTTCTCTTACCTAAACGCAGTAACTCCGACTCGTTCTTACCTGAGTCTCAATCCAAGACGATTTGTTCCTGAACATTTCCGAACCCCTTTTCATCAACTCAGAGTGGAAAATGTCACCAGTTAACACCAAACTTACATTGACGTGAAGATTAGCACCACCTAAAGAAATAGCATATAAGATGTAAGTATTGCTTGTTCCCCTGTATGGGTTGCATATAGTCTATCATAGGTTACCCCGCAGAATTTTGTTTGGTTAACGTTACCCTAATAATTCGCTACTACCCTTACATATTTCTGGAAGTCGGAGAGAGGGACTGTGAGATTAAAGTGTCTTGCCCAACAAACACAGCCCAACGACACGGCAAGAGCTTTAACCAGGACCATTCGGAGTCCAACGTACTACATGTAATCATTTTTTGTTGCCCCTACAATTGACCCTGGGTGGAAAAATTAAAGTGTATTGTTTAAAGGCCTGGGCTCAGAGTATCGAATCTGGACTTCTAGATCCGGATTCCCGCGCGTTAAGCAATACCACACCACACCACATGCACACCACATGCACACCACACCACACCACACCATACCATACCATGCCATACCCAACAGGGAAGAAGTATAGTTGAACCTTTGTTTATATAACGACCACTTAAGGCAGAATTACCTGCATGACCGTTGTAAGGAGATTAATTTTAATAAGAGTAATTTGTATGGATTGGCACAGGCCAAGAGACGATGATCTAAGAGAAGGATTCCCCGTGCCCATGTTTTGAAGTCTATTAATAGTTTCGCTTTTATTTCCTTCTGATCGAGGCTTCGACATCACATTACTCGAACTCACCAATCAGATAACGCTTTTAAAATAGTTCAGCAATGGACTGAAAATTAAAAATAGATTTCAAAAAAGTATCATTGGAAGAGACCCATGTATGGGAGATGTTTCTCTTAGATCATCTTCTCTTGCACAAAAAAACGAAACACCCTGGCTGCTGTAAAGATGTGGTTATAGACAGGTGGCCGTATAATAATGGAGGTTCGAATGTATCAAGAAAAGGAGAGATCCGTTACACTACATGTTGAGATACTTAGCTGCATAATTTTAAATTTTCCACACACAGGTAAGATGACATTTTTCTTACCTTTGTAAAACTTGAACAATTTCTCCACCTGAAACTTGGTCAGCGTTTCTCCCCAAACTATGACATCATCAAAGGAAGCTGTCGGTAACTCGGTAGAACCTAATGTGATGTCGTTACCCGGTTTGTCAGGAATTAAGCCGTCATGACATTGATCTACCAGCAAATCCTTAATAATTTTCCCGTCACGATACACAGTGATGTGACTTGGAAATCCAGAACCCACTCTTGTCCATGTAAATATCAAATGTTTCCATACTCTTTGAGGAACTCTGAACGTCACTGTGCACCATCTTCCACCGGCTGTTACTCGGAAAGTCAGTTCAGGCCTGCTACCGTCCTCCTGATAAAGATGGATCCCTCTGTCTCCATTCGCTTGTTCCCCGGCAGCCAGGAAAGTCTGAGCAACGCCAGGGGATCTACTTTGATAGAGAAGCCACAGAGCTAGAGTCATACGAGCACTATTAATAGGAGTCGCTAAGTGCCACTTTGTGTCAGTAGCTAACCGGATGGATCCAGGCCCCCCTGCCACTTTCACAGCTCGGCCCTCGCACACCGGTGGTCGATACCAAGGAGCCGTTCTGTTGAGCCCAAGTTGTCCCTTGTTCGTCTTTAATATCGTTTGTGTCATCAAATGTCCAGAGATATATGGAGTACCGGAATAGTACGTCATCGGTGTCGACAACATCATGATCTGTTGATATGGTTCATTAAGCGAGAAAAATAATTTAGTTAGTGGTATGTTTAAGGGAACTCCGTTACAATACTGTGATTTCTTTAGCATGAAGCGACTAGGAGTATTGCTACTCCCACTGGATGAGATGCTAGTCCAGCCTACCCTCAGCTAACATTTCATCAAGTTGCCTTAACAATTCGTCGGTACCCATTTCTACTTCTACTTCTACTTCTACTTCGATCATTGTACTTCTTCTGCTACTATTTCTACTTCTTCCTCTACTTCGATCTTTCTTCTTCTTCTTCTTCTTCTTCTTCTTCTTCTTCTTCTTCTTCTTCTTCTTCTTCTTCTTCTTCTTCTTCTTCTTCTTCTTCTTCTTCTTCTTCTTCTACTACTTCTACTTTGATCATTGTATTTCCTCTACTACTATTTCTACTTCCTCCTCTACTTCGATCTTTCTTCTTCTTTTTCTTTTTCTTTTTCTTCTTCTTCTTCTTCTTCTTCTTCTTCTTCTTCTTCTTCTTCTTCTTCTTCTTCTACTTCTACTTCTACTTCTACTTCGATCATTGTATTTCTTCTACTACTATTTCTACTTCTTCCTCTACTTCGATCTTTCTTCTTCTTTTTCTTCTTCTTCTTCTTCTTCTTCTTCTTCTTCTTCTTCTACTTCTTCTTCTACTTCGATCATTGTACTTCTTCTACTACTATTTCTACTTCGTCCTCTACTTCGATCATCTTCTTCTTCTACTACTTCTACTTCTTCTTCTCCTCCTCCTCCTCCTCCTCCTCCTTCTTCTTCTTCTTCTTCTTCTACTTCTCCTACTTCTTCTTCTACTACTTCTACCTCTTCTACTTTTTCTTCTTCCTCCTCTACTTCGATCATTCTTCTTCTTCTACTACTCTTCTACTACTTCTTCTTCTTCTTCTTCTTCTCTCTTCTACTTCTTCTAATACTTCTTCTTCTTCTTCTTCTTCTACTTCTACTTCTTCTAATACTTCTACGTGTTCTTCTTTTTCTTCTTCTACTTCTACTTCTACTTCGATAATTCTACTTCTACTACCCTTATCCCTTATCCATTACCTGTTACCTTCCTTACTTTCCTTACTCCTACTCCTAAGCCCAAGAACCGACAACACAAGGACCCTGGCAAGGCTCGAACCGGACCTCTTAATCCGGAATATCGAACGCACTAACCCATCCACTAACGCGCAAACCACTTAAAGTTATGAGTGGAAGGCATTACTCATAATTATCTGGTATTTCAAGGTAAAAGTAGAGATTTTAGTTACCGTTACATTCGTAGAACTCCACTCTCATGGATATATGGCGATCCCAAGTTTTTGGCAGTACCCGGATGTAGCGCGTCAAGATGACTGGGTTGATTATGTTGTAAACAATCGTGTTCTGATCTGAGTTGGCGTTGAAAATCTACAATAATAATAATAATAATAATTAAGTTATTTTCTGCGCGTTTAAAAATCTTAACGCGCTTACAAATATGCAATCATAACTGAACTCACTAACTAACTAACTAACTAACTAACTAACTAACTAACTAACTAACTAACTAACTAACTAACTAATTAATTAACTAAGGGTAAAAATGATTATTAAAAATAAATGTTTTCAGTTTCTTTAATACAATGAGAAGAAGTGATAAGAAGCTAAATTTGCGCATTACTTAATTGATAACTATGATAGGATGGAACGTGTGGAGCACTGCGAGAGCAGTAGCCAGGCATAGGCGGGTGGCATGGAAGCAGAATATTGCGGTCGTAGGGATGGACCATTTTATTTTCTTCGTAGGGGGGGGGGGCTTGGGCAATTACCAAAAAAAATTCCTGCACAGCAAAAGTAGAGAAAAAAAATCGTGCAAAGCGAGCGAGCGAGCGAGCTCACAAGCAAAAGGCGAAAAAAAATTATTGCACAAACTCAAGACGGAAAAAAAATTTGAGCTCAGAAAAATTGCCCAACCCCCCCCCCCCCCCCCCCCCCCCCCCACAAAAAAAAAAATAATAAAATAATAAAAAATAAAATAAAATAAAATAGTCCATCCCTTATACGCCTACTGGCGCGAGGAGCGATAATGATGATGATAATTGTTAACGTAAACATTAGTTAGTCTCTTGCCAATTGTGATCAAAGGTGTCCAGTAGTCAAGGTCAGCCTCAGTACCTTACCTAAGCTGTTTAACCCGGCCGTTTATCTAAGTGGTTTTAAAAGCATTTAACAATAGTTTAAACGGTGATCTCAAGATATGAGCACTTTTAAGTCGTATTTTCTCGATACAAAACGTTTTAATTTTGCATGGTTCCTGCCGTTTAAAACCGGTGCAAAATTAGACAGATTTGTGTGGTGAAATTAGGACTTAAATGTGCTATACTCAGCCGCAAATGGGCCTTAATCACAGCACGCCATGTTGGCAAAAACAATAGCGTTTTATTCACCAAGGTCCCCCAAGCCTCGCATTCAGACGTTCACAACAAGTTTACGCGGGGTTTCAGATGCGGAAACAAAGGTTTTAATCATCTGGGATTTAAGATGGCCGTCGCGTGATTAAGGTCCATGGCAACTGGACGTTTTTCACGATGCTCTTTCCAAATACAATCCCATAACCTCACAAATTCATAAATAAAACCACAAATAAAACTGACACACGTTTTCACTCTCACCTTAACTGAGCCATCCTGTTCATACGTTTCGTAGTCGACTCCATTCATACCGTAAGATAAAGCATAACTTTTCACCCATTGAGGAAAATCTTGCCTACCTGGGTGGCTACTTTACCCAGTGTAACGTGTTTGACGAAATCCACCTGCAACCATGCGTGGTTAAAAGAACGAGCGGCCCACGCACCACCCCTGCCATTACCAGCTTGAAAGTTTAGCCGCGCATTGAAGGATGCATGTTGTCTTGAACTCCATTCAGAAGAAGCACTGATCTGTGAGTCAAGAATGTAGTAGCTCTCCATACCCAAAGGTCGACAATCTGTTATGTTGTACACGGTGGTTCTAACTTGTAAGTCTGTGGATGAAACCCTAGTGTGTGATCATTCAAATGAAAGCTATTGAACAGTACTTTCATGTGGTACTGTTGATTATGCTGTACAAGGTGGTTGTAACTTTTAAGTCAGTGGATGAAACCCTTGTGTGTGACTATTCAAATGAAAGCTATTGAGCAGTACTTTCAAGTGGTACTGTTTATTATGCTGGTTCTAACTTTTAAGTCTGTGGATGAGACCCTAGAGTGTGACCATTCAAATGAAAGCTATTGAACAGTATTGTCATATACTGTTTATTATGCTGTACACGGTGGTTATAACTTTGAAGTCAGTTAATTGTTGAAAAACTAGTGGTTGACTAATTCATATGATAGCTATTGAGCAGAACCATCATGGGGTGATTTTAGTTTTTAAATACTTTTGTAAAATTGGATGCTACTTTTAAAGTTTGAACTTGGCACTTTGGAAGTGAGAGAGAATAGTTTACGTGGTTATGGTCGTTTGGATTCAATTATCTAGTATATAGACGACTTCGGGTGACTTTCGGAAATCTTCGGAAATCTTCGGGTCATCTTCGGAAATCTTCGGAAGGGTTCGGGTCATCTTCGGAAATCGTCGGATGCCTTTGGGTGAATTTTGCACTCTTCGGCAATCCTCGGACGATCATCGTTACCATAGAAACCTAATAGGTACTCTTCAGAGTACAATTTGGGATTAATTGTACTGCTCTCGTCCAATCAGAAACGAGTAATTTTGTTGAGTGTACTATAATGTAGTATATAGATCATTCCCATTCCCATGGTCTTCTCAAACTCATTAATAATTCATGAAGTTAAAACAAACGAATTCATAACCGTGAGGGAGTTTGGAGACGTGGTCTTAATTAATTGACATAGATTTTGACGATTTTATTTCTCCGTTTACTCCTTGTTTTTATATCAAACACTCGAGACAGTGTTTCATCCGATTTCCAAACACGTCGAAATTCGTCAAAAATACTCCGCTTCGCGTCGTATTTTCAGCTCTCCTCTCGGTTATGTAAATCGGATGAAACACTGTCTCTCGTGTTTGATATATTACGTCCAAAATCCTGCATGTTTTTCAACACCAGGTAAATATTCTAATATTGAATGCACGGTACCTTCCAATGCGCTGTCTGTGTGGTAACAAATTGATCCCTTTGTTGTGTCAAAGCGCCTGCGATCCCTGGTCAGCGCTGCTTCGTAGAAACAACGCCACGCAGGATTAGAATGTATAGTTGTCTTGTCATACCGAGCGAGCAGGCGTCCCAAACAACGACTCTCCCTAGGGGGGTGAATGTATCACTGCAATACTTGTCTCTTATAGCTTGTAACTCTGAGGTAAAGTAAAGAAAGAAAATACTCGGTATCTCATTTTTTCTGATGAAATTATTAAAGCGAATGGAATCCCCTCCCCCCCTCCTTGGGTTTTCGTTGTTATAAGACACTTAGAAAGCATTATGTCTTTTGTAGATGGCCTTGAGTTTACTCTACAAGATAATATGTTTCTTTGCTGGTTATGACGTCATTAAATCCGCCATCTTGGATTTCACTATTTGCTCATGACACCAAAAATAAAGCGTAAATCGATACAAAATTAATCTAAAACGATAATGGGATGTTAAAATGTACTAATAAGGCACTGTTGCCTAAGAAAACTGGAAAGATTATCATTACAACAAAGAATTATATCTGAATATTCGAAATTTGGGTAAACCTGCATGTCATTACTCGGTTACCATGGCAACGTAAAAAACTGCGGACAAACGGTTGTCACATCAAAATGTTTAGAAAGGACGAATGAATAACTACTGAAAGTTTGAGCATCCCAGAGTATATCCCCTGAAAAACGTCCAGAAAAAACTGTCATTTCTTAGTTGTTCCAACTGAGGCTGACTCTTGATAAACTTGATAAACTATGAACAAAAATTAAACAGATAAATAGGCCATTTCCGAGTTGCCTTTTGCCTCTGCTTCAAAACGAGTCCTGGTGCACAACCTTTCATATGGAAGTGAGTTTGATTTGCAAGACAATGAAAGTGCAACTGAAACTCATTTTCATATGGCAGGTTGTGCACCATGACTCGTTTTGAAGCAGAGGCACATGACCATGTCAATCATAAAAATAGGTGGTAGTACCTTAGTAAGGTTGGCCAATTTTGAGACCGCTGTTGCTTAAGCGTGAGATTTTATGGTAGTTTGAAAGTTCGAAAAATTTAAAGGATTTGTATGGCTGGATGGCAAGGCTTGCCATCCATTTTCTGGCAACCATTTTGTACTACCACCTATTTTATGATTGACATGGTCATGTGACCGTATTATGCAAAGGGCCTATTCGGTATTTAATCATCAACAAAAGTGAGAGTCCGATTTCTTTAATCACGAGTATGGTTACAGACAGAATTTGACTCCACTCAGTACGGTACGTTTACCTTGCCTACACTTGCATATTTCCTCTTCTCTCCTAGTTGGATCACAAACGCATTTCCCGTGACTTCATCGCATGTTTCTCCTTCCCACAAGGTGGATCGCACAAAGTATCTAAAAAAGTATTACAAGTACTCAGTACGTCCGGATCAAGACTGAACTGAACAAGGTCATATTGGTTTGAGATTTCCACGATACTACGTCGTAGTGTCAATGTCTTTGCTGTATTGCCCGTTCCGAAGTTCAAAAAGGGACTGGGCACTAGTTTACCAATTGTTCAATTACGTCATATTAAAATTTAATCGCCATCACCAGAAAGATCGCATGGAAATTAGTTTAGTTTACATGTTTGGTTATGTTACATTGCATAGTAACCAGGCTGTGAGTCAAAGGTCGTCCAAATTCCATACAAACGTCTCTAATTCAGAGATGGCGTCCCCCAAATCCATACAAAGTCTCTAATTTTTCTGATTTTTGAAAGCCTTCTACACGGTTGAAATCCAACGAAACAACCCCAAACTTGGTAAACCGACTAATTTTAATGTGATCTTTCTTGTGATGGGCTCCAATGTTTAATTAAATCAAAATTTAAAAACTCGTTGCCAGTCTCCATTTGAACTTCGGAACGGGCAATTGCGTCGAAACTTACATGACAAGGATAACAATTTTCAACAAATATTTCAGTACAAAATAATAGCTTGTTGAAGGCCTTTTCAGTTTACATTTACAGAGGCATGTTCTCTCTTTCCCTAGCTTAATCTACGGGGTATACTTCAGTAAAATAATGTGACATCTCCTGTAATCCACAAGATGGCGGCTGTACATTTTACCACAATACCTTGCGAACCTAACACAGCCAATAGGCAACATCTGAAAGCCATATGTTTTTGCGAAATTCGTCACTGTACTAACAACATTGTGTATGCTAGGTTTGAAGTTTTTAGAACTTTTCTGTGCGTTTTTATGAGCGTTTTGAGGGTTTTCGTGGCTAAGAATTGTGGGTAAATGTACCAGTCGCCATCTTTTTTCTTACGGTGGATTATGGGAGACGCGGTGGCCTAATGATTAGCGCGTTGGAATCCGGACCCGAACGTCTGGGTTCGAGCTCTGGCCTGGGTCATCGTGTTGTGTTCTTGGGCAAGACACTTTACAGTCTCACAGTGCCTCTCTCCATACAGAAGTATAAATAGGTATATACCGGCCGGCGAAAAAATGCCGGGTGATAACCTGCGATGGATTCGCATCTCATCCAGGGAGTAGCAATACTCCTAGTCGCTTCATGCGGGATAAGCTTCGGTAGTTTTGGGCCACTAAGCTCGTGATATCACCTTACCTAATGTCACAAAGAACACTTCATATCTACCTGCAATTGTAAAGACCTCGACGTCATCAGCCAGAAAGGAACGCTCCCCAGCAAAATATATGCTAGGATTGGAAATTACGCTGACATTATACACGCCCGCACTATTTATTTCCGTTGTGACTTGTTGGTCTTTCAAAACAAAGCTCGTCACCAGCTCCTCCCCAGCATGGTCCTTTACGTTTGTCACTCCTGATGCCTGGTGTCTCTTCTCGGGTAGCACTTTCCAACTTTTTAGACGTTGAAGGTTTCAGAATGAATAGGAACGCTTTGCTTGATGGGATTATTCGTGCCTGGATCATAGTCTGCAACAGGAGCAGGAAGTAAGTTCCAGGCGCGGAGGGGGGGGGGGGGGGGGGAGGACTCCCTATAAACGTGACGGGTGATCGTCGAGATGTTGAAAGGAACCCGTAATGTATCAAACGCCCTCTAAGCTCGTTATAAAGCCACCGATCTTTTAAACTCCTTTACGGAACAACGATCACTCCCGTCACTTATATATGGAAGTTCCCCCCGGGAGTTAAGGTTCCCATACGCCTCTGGAATGACCTGCGATGTCGTCACTGGCGCTGCCTGAGATGAGCTCTTATCGAATTTGATACTATGTCATGCAGTGCTGGCTGAACGACATTGCAAGCATTCCAAAAGCATATGAGAACCTTTAGTGTTGGAAATTAAGGCCAGGACACATGGTGCGCACATGTCGAATTGCACCGTCTGACCACCCCTAATTGTCGCGCGTAGTGTGAACGCATTTAAGGCGCAATACATTTTAAAAAGGCTGCAACAATTTAAAGCATACAAAAGAATTTAAACGGCTGTTCTTTTTTCACGGTCCGATGGTGTGTCGTCGTAAATTATGATTGACGGCAGCGAAAAACGCAATCGTTCGTTGGATTTTGAAACTTCGGAGTTCGCGGGTTAATGAAATTAAACGCGCAATAAAAGCCGGCTTTTATAAGCTAAGCAAAATTAAATGCTAATTATTTCTATCTGAGATGAGATAGGCACTTTGCAGTGAAAGACAACATAGCATAATGGATTCTCACTTTGCCAGCTTTGATCGTTGAAGCCACCAAATAAGATTGGACTCCTTTTTCTTGCTAAAGTTAATGTCGGGCCTTTACCATCACATCTGCTGTGAAATGATATATTTTTGACCAACCATTCCACTGTTCCTCTGTAGCCATGGAACCCCAGTACTTATCGCCAAATCCTGCCTCAGATAGCCACGCCATTAGCATGTCCTGGTAACTAGGAATGTGACTGATTATAGCAGAGTGAAATCCTGGAAACGAAAATTGAAGTCTAGCTCAAGCTCCATGTCAACGAAACAATAAGGTATTACATGAAGACCAATGAGAGGCGCGGTACCATGGTCATAATGGTTAACACGTTGGACTGTCGGATCAAGCGGTCCAGGTTTGAGTCCACGCCTGGGTCACTGTGTTGTGTTCTTGGGCAAGAAACTTTACTCTCACAGTGTCTCCTCCCCACCCAGGTATAAATGGGCACTCGGCAACAAAATGCTGGTTGGAGTGCTGGGATCATTGTGTTGTGTTCTTGGACAAGATACTTTACTGCCATATTACCTCTCCCACACTGAAGTAAATGGGTACCGGCGAAATTGGCAAGGTAACTTGACACAATGCTGGCGGGGTTACCTGCGATGGACTAGCGTCCCACCGAAGAGAGTAGCGATACTCCCTAGTCACTTCATGCTATGGAAACCGAGTTAAGCGCCAACCTGAATAAGCATTAGGCTTGTAGACAGATTTTTTAACACGAAGACCATAACGATATCGGAGATTCGCACGAACGGTTAATTAGCGCAATAAACCATGTGGGTGTTCTGAGATACAATGGGTTTCGAATTTGAAACTCACTCACCTGTCAGTGTGGGCAAGCCTGGGGCGGAGCGCATGTGCAGTTGGGATTCGCACCTAATCTGACATCCCGGATGTTAATCTTTCCATTGTCGCCATCATCACTGACGCTTTCAAACTTAATCTACAAAAGCAATGAGAAAATGACACTTATTTTCAAACACAACAAACTTTTACCTTTTGTCACCAATATACTAACCTTGAAACCTTGAGCAGCATCAATGGCTACTTGAGCAATTTTCCACTCGTTTCCTTGGTTACCAGCTAGTCGCCATAGGCAAACGATGTCTCTTCATCTTGACCAACAATGTAGACATTCAATCTGCCAACATCTTCTCCCGACATGTAGTAATAAAAGCTTAAACAGTTCACTGCTCCAACAAGGTACCTCACTTCCAGAATGGATAGATTGCCCCTTTGACGAGAGTAAGACATGCTTGTTTCAACGTACTCTGTTGCTGCAAAGCAAAACGGAGACAAATACGTGACAGAGCCTTGGAAAATATGATGGCGCAAAAATTATACAATACAACATTTTACTTGGCACTCCCCTTATGGGGCTTTTCGATGGACAATAAAATTAAAGTAAAAATTACAATTTAAAATTATACGATAAAAATTACAATGATAAAAATCGGTTAAAATAAATTACTCCTAATTAATCTATGTTAAAAAACTATTCCATTAATTTTGAATTTAAGTGAAATTTAAAAGGAGCAAAACAATTTAAGCCACCCATGATACAACTCCTATTTTATTTTTTCTTGTTGTTGTTTCTTTCTTGCACAGTCATCTTGCCATGTCGCAACTTCGAGTCCGAAATATTTCTATCAATTATAAGAAATGAATCAAATTTACCTTCTTCTCGAACTTCAACTTCACACAACATCAAGTCTCCGTTATCCACAAGTCTTGTTATAGAAAACATATCTTCCTAGCAAAAGAACTGGGCAACGAATTCTTTAGCCAAGCTTTCTGTTTGAATCCAAAGAGCTTCCACATAAAGAATTATCCTTTAAATTTGGCTCATCATGATTTCCAACTCTAATCTCCAGCAAATAATCCACTGAAGCGTAGTATACAAAAATGTAGACATCTCGGACTAAGACTTCCTTTTCCAAGTCAACTCGCCACCAGGGATCTTTCTGTGAACTCGTTAGGCTGCACGTTTCTATGGGAGAATCCACGCGACTGCCATCGGTTGCTAAGGAGGAATCTTTAACTACACTTGATTGGGAAGTGGGCTTTTTGTAGGCGGCGTTGTAAGTCATCTATAAAGAGAAAAAACTCAGCAATAATTTATCAAGTTAAAACAAAGGAGATCATAACGTGTCGGAGGTTTGGAAAACCTCGGATTTTAATTTGTTTCTCTGTTTACGCCTTAGTTTCGTTTTGATTGAGAAGATATATCAAACACTCGAGACAGTGTTTCATCCGATTTCCAAACACTCGAATTTGGTCAAAAATACTCCCTATGTGTCGTATTTTCAACTCTCTTCCGATGTTTGGAAATCGGATGAAACACTGTCTCTCATGTTTGATTTATTACTTCAACAGTGCTAATACGGACACTGAAGGGCACCATAAAAAGTGTCCTTATTAACTGGAATGTTCTTATTTAGAGGGTTCACATGAATGAAATAATTGAAGTGCATTTTATTGGTGTAAAAAGGAAAATACTGCAGTGATTGTTGCAGTACTGTTATACTCGGTTCTGTGTCGACGTACCATGTATAAATATAGTCACGGTTGTGTTACACAGACCAAACGCGATAAACGTTTTTTATTTCTGACCAATCTCGTTCCCAGAGTCCCTCGTTACCCGTGTCCGCCTCCACCGCTGGACAAGGGTAACGAGGACTCTAGGAAACGAGATTGATTTCTGACATAGTAAACTTAATTAATTTACCTCACCTTTTATTAAGAAAAACATTCATGGCATGAGCGCTTCCGCTGTTACCCACGCACTTCGTCAGACGCTTCATATTTTGTGATGATGTCATGATGTCCGTCCGTAGAGGAGAGGCAATCCCCTCCATCTTCAAAGCAAACGTCTTGTGTCCTTTTCTGCGCGCCGCGTTAAGGACATTTTACGAGTTTTTTCTCTCCGAGTGGTGAAAGTCACCATCTAGGACAGGATCGGTGTGTTCTAAACTCGGTATCAGCGGCCCTGAATGTATTCTAAAACAACCAATTTGCTTGTATTCTGTTGAAGAGATTGGAATAATAAATAAGATAAGTCAATAACTGCTATCAAGAGAGGAAACATTCGGACGAACTGCGGAAAATATTCGGGAATATTCGAAAATGGTAATTTTCTAATGGATACCAGCTTAGTCATGGAAGTTATTCTCAATTATTCCTCGACATCTTTTTTCTTTTCTATTGTATCTAAATTTGTATAGAAATTGTATTAACCTTGTTTTTATTTTAACTCTTGCTCCCGCCTCGATTAGTTTTGTAACTGGTCAGCGGGAGCAAGCACTCTTGTAAATTATATTTTTAAAAATTGAATAATAAAGTTGTTGTTTGTTGTGTTAATCTGTCTGGAAGTGTGTCACTATCCTGAACAGACTACGAAATGCTATTTTGGCCATCATGATCCAGACTAATGAGTCCAGACTAAATACAGTAAAAGATATCACCCAATTCCATACATTTTCCATCATTTCATTTCGTTTCATCATTGTAAAATTATTCATTTGCAGACCTAAAGTCGATCTCTTCCACTATGATTTCAAAACCCACACCCTTTCCAGCAGAACATAATATAGCTTATGAAGGAGTACCCCATCTTCCTTGCGGCCAGTTACTGTTTCATCTTAGACAGGGCGGATGTTGGAAGAAGGATTGGAATTTTCGGGATACAGTTGAACCTCTCACAACGACAACCCTGGTGTAGAATTAACTGACGTTGTAGGGACGTTTCAATAGAGTAAAGTGTATGGATCGGCGCACGGTCGGGACAATCCTGGCCGTTATGGAGAGGTAGCGGTTAGTGGAGGTTCGAATGTATTGGATATTTGAACCCTTCATCTATTGTGGAAAAATACAGTCGAAACCTCTCTATAACGACCAACCTACGGCAGAATTAACTGACGTTGTAGAGAAGTGGTCATAGAGTGGTAAAGAGTGAAGCCACAAATTTTCAAATTATTTTTATTCAAGCCTCAAAAGCCTCATAAAGATTGCTGCTGTATGATCAGCCACAAAATTTCAACTTGTTAGCACGAATAGAACAGAAGATATAGAGGTTCAAGTTTGGTACCGTCCATACTATACAAACCTCTCTAATTTTGCGTCTGTTCTAAACTGAAGGAACAGACGCAAAATTAGAAGGGTTGTGTATGGAGAAATTAAAACCTGAAGTTGCCCATATCTCGGCCGCCAATTTGCAATGGAGAGCTAATTTCATATTTGCGCAAATTTATTTTTTGTGACGTCATAACTTCAGTACTCTATTGTACATGTAGGGAGTCTCAATAATCTTTAGTAAAGTGTATGGATCAGACTCGGTCAGGATAAAAATCCTGGCCGTTGTAGAGAGGTGTCTGTTAGTAGGTCCCACTGTGCTTGGTGACAGCTTCATGCATGTTCAGGTGCAGAAATGGATTACCAGAACGCAATCTCTTTTAAAACAGCTTTGGCTGTATCAGGCTGAGACTATTTTGCATGTCACTGTAACGCTGCTGTGTTAGTGGCTGAATATTAAGTAAACAGTCTTACCGTAATCTCTATATAAAACATTCTCCATCTCACAGGAGTCCTCAGGAGTACTCCTTGGCAAACATGTTTCAACTTCAGTGAAAGTTTGGACTGCCTTCGTTTTTCCACATATACCAGGAGAGCTATAAACCAAAAAGAATTTTTGCTAAGCCGCTTTAAATAAATACGTTCAAAACACACCCCTTCACTGCGTTTTGTTTATACCGTATGAGAACTATCGTACACGGAAGAAATTTATAACGCTTTTTATTAAACTTCTAAGTACCCTGAGTGACTGGTACAGATTGAAGAAAATTGGTGAATAGTGCATGAAACGGAATATCTCAATGCATGGGAAAAGAGGTGCCGCAGCGACGGGGTTAAAACTGAATTTAAACGAACGTTTTTCTACATATGACAATATGTCGCACAACACTGAAAAACGTGGTGCCTTAATTATGGAAATTATCAACTTTGCTTCCCAAACTCGAAAAATCTTTCTTCTCAACTATTCTCGAGAAAATTTTTAGTATAGGTTCAAATTCGAAGAGAGCGCACGATGGGAATTTCAGTCAAAACGAGAGCGAGAGTATGAACTCTAGGCGACTTTCGTCCTTGTTTGGCAGGGATTAAAGT
This sequence comes from Desmophyllum pertusum, assembly GCA_029204205.1. NCBI lineage: Eukaryota > Metazoa > Cnidaria > Anthozoa > Scleractinia > Caryophylliidae > Desmophyllum > Desmophyllum pertusum. The sequence goes on from MU825915.1 coordinate 105,021, forward strand.
GCCCATAACCTTTTTTTCTTATCTGAATCTAAACATCTCCCAAGGAACTTCTGCGAAAAAAAAATTTATTTTGCAATTTGCACAAACGCGAATTTTTTAATGAATATTTCAAATCTTCAAATCCTATTTTGTTTGGTATATCCGTCCCGCTGTTAAGACGGCCGACGGGCTCACATGTTCCTTAATCTACGTCACATTTCCTGCTTTGTTTTGAAGTCAAGTGTTACTTAATCTAAGTCACAGATCCTTTGTGAACCGAGAAGGACCGAGAGGAGACTAAGGCAAATGGTGAGCCAAAATGGCGGCAAATTGAAAGTTTTATAAAATCATAAAAAATTGCGTTTTTGTGAAAATCACAATTTCTTTCGCAGATTTTCCTTGAAAGATGTTTAGATTCAGATGAGAAAATAAAAAAAAAGGTTATGGGCACTTTAACACTTTGTAGTTTACCTGCATTACTATGAACTTCCTTCATTCTCTGTTCAGGAATGATCGACTCCCAAATCCTCAAATCAGCAATCTGCAAATGGCTGCCACGTAGTAAACGCGGAGAAGATGATTCCCGCCCTATCCAAAACTTTGTATATTTATCATAAAAAGTGTAAGAATACTCGCAGGGTTCGTTGCCTTGGCAGCTAGGACACCATTGGGATAGAAGCGTAATCCCCACTGCTTTACTCCACGTGATTCCCACGTGCACCCAGCCAAGAGGGTTCTCTGGGAGTCGCGCAGTTCCCAGTTCTGATTGGTCGTTGAGACTGACAGGCGGTATGTGCGAGTAAACGCGTGGTAACCGAAGAGGATCCCGGGATTGTGTTCACCAACTCCTCGCGTTGCGAAAATCACGTCTATATTTTCTGTTTAGAAAGTGGAATAAAACAGATCATTTACGATGTATTTTCGGGATGTTCATTATATGGCGAAAAGAGAAAATCCCGGAGGGGGGGAACTACCATATAAAAGTGACGTAAGAAATTTTGAAAGGAACACCTAAAAAAGTTACCAGAATCTCGCTTGGTGGGTGTGACTCAATTCATTTTACCAATTTTACCAATTCTAAAAGAAACTAATTTCATCCAATTTTTTTCGGCTTAATACCCTAATTAGATTTTAACACCCTAAGTGGAACCATACCACGAATTTTAACCCTAAAAGATACGACGATCGCCCGTCAATTTTATATGGAAAGTCCCATCCCCCGGGGAGAGAATATGGACGGGAGAGAGGGTGGCGGATTTCTAAAATTAAGCTCGTTATGTCCGGAGATTTGTAATACAGGCTCTTTGTTATCGGAGTTCAGAGGTTGAATTTTTCGATCATATGCATCTATCACAGATGTCCCTTACTCTCATACAGGAAAAAAACAAAAAAAACAATTGACTGTTGACCCCAGGAAACTTGGGCTCCACAAATAAGCTTTTGTTCAGAAGATTACTGGTGAGCCTGATCGATTGTAGCTTAACAAAAGTGATCCTGCACGATTTTGTTTCGTTTTTTCACGACGTGCATGTTATACGTACTTTAAGTAACCGAGGGGAAACATTGTTAAATTGTTCATTACCCTTTTCGCAAGGCAACTTCGACAGTAGCAGGAGCATCCCATGTCATTCCACTTCCCGTTGTAACGGTAGTTTGCACATTCTTCGTTTCCATTAGCGTTATTAGGTTCAACCAATGGACCAATCCGTAAAGTTTGGCATGGAGCCGTCATTTCCACTTGAACATGTTCTTGTGGATGGCGTCACGTCGCAGAGCCAACCACCATTTCTTTCCACTCCTTCTGAGGAAGTTATTCTCCTCCGCTGGAAGACACTTTGACGAGATCTGCACCTTTTTTCACGACAATTCTCATCCCGTCTGACCAGGTCCTTTTGTAGTTTGATAACCAGTAACAGGAGCTTGGAAATATTCCCAACCCTGTCAGCGACATTCGGGCTATGAAAAAAGAAAGAAATATTATTATAAATAAACTAGTAATACGTGACTCGCAGGCCCTCGCGAAGCTTTTGTTGCCTAGTAACGGGCACGCCTGCGATTTGATCTGCAAGGTTTTCCAAGAATCTCTGGCAAGGTTTCTGAGAATCGCCGGACGAACGCCGTGTTTTTGCTATGCCACCGGATTTTGGTTTCGATTGGAGTTCGCTTGTCTCTCGATATCTGTAATAAATTGTAGCGCTCTTGTACTGTTTTCCCCACTTTTCCGTCCGAATGATCTGAAACCACCCTCGCTTTTGTAGGTAAAATCTTCTTCGCAATATCGGATCGGCGAATTATTTTCAGACACAAGTCTTCACGTTCTACCATGAAAAACTAAGCCATATGTTGATCGTACTTTGAGACATTCTGAGTCGTCTTTCCTTTTCCTTGTTGTTGATAACGGATTTAATAAAGCCGGGTTTTTTTCACAAATGACCCGTATATAAATTCGTTCGATAAACAAACTTGGGTGCTTCTGGTCATTCAGAATATCGGCGAATTATATTTTAGACGCAAGTCGTGGTAGTCTGTGTCCATCTCAAATTCGGTCGATTTCGGTATTTTGAAAAAATATGTCGAAGTCAATGTCCCAACAACAAAAAAAGGAACGACAAAACAAGGGCCAGGGATGATTCAAATCCAGAAAAGAAAAGAAAAAAAAAAAGAAAAACCAGGCGGATTCGAACTCTCTGCCCCCAGTCCCGAGATCACATTTTATAGAAGTTAGCGCTTTACACCATCAGGCCACGAGCGCGCGATGTGACGTCATGCCATCCCCAATTTTCACAAACAAACATTTATGACCGTTAAAGTCCAGATGAGAATTGATCCCGCCTGCTGACTCATGGAGGACACATTTATAAACCTCACTACGCTCGGCCTAACGGCCTCGCTTCGCGAGGAATGACGGATGAAGGAACGGAGGAACTGAGGAACGCTGGAACGAAGGGACGAAGGGATGAAGGAAACAAGGTACGAAGGAACGAAGTTACGAAGGAACGAAGGAACGAAGTTACGAAGTTTGCGAAGGAACGAAGGAACGAAGTTACGAAGTTACGAAGTTACGAAGGTACGAAGGAACGAAGTTACGAAGGAACGAAGGAACGAAAGTTACGAAGGAACGAAGTTACGAAGGAACGAGGGAACGAAGGAACGAAGGAACGAAGGAATGAAGGAATGAAGGAAACAAGGAACGAAGGAACGAAGGAACAAAGGAACGAAGGAATGAAGGAAACAAGGAACGAAGGAACGAAGGAACGGAGAAAGAAAGGTACGAAGGAAACGAAGGAATGAAGGAACGGAGAAAGAAAGGTACGAAGGAACGAAGGAATGAAGGAACGGAGAAAGAAAGGTACGAAGGAACGAAGGAATGAAGGAACGGAGGAAAGAAAGGTACGAAGGAACGAAGGAATGAAGGAACGGAGAAAGAAAGGTACGAAGGAACGACGGAACGAAGGGACGAACAAAGGAGCGAAGGAGAGAAGGAAATAGGCTAGAAAACAAGGAAAGAACGAACGAGCGAACTTTCGCACGTGTCCCCTAGGAACGTTTTACCTCCACGGAAAAAAATTGTTTTTCTTTTAAGAAAATAACTCAGAAACAGGGCTTTGACCCAATCATATGGTGCATTTTCAATATAAATTTATAGTGCGATTTTCTACAAACGTATACAAATAAAATAAAGCAACGAAGCTTTCAGTCAGAGCGCCCCATTTTAAGTATAGTCATAAACAATAAAAAACCCGAATACTAATTAATATGTTTTCGCTATATACCACAAGTATCGAACTTGAAATAAAAAATAAATTTTATCCTTTCATTAATTTCTCACCTATTTCGTGTATTTCCACTCTCATGCAGCAACTCTCATGCATTGTCTGGGATAAATTTCAAGGAATTTGTCATAAATGGCGGAAGCAGTCGTTCCTGACCACTGTGTTACCATCCACGTTTCCAGGAAATTCCTGTAAAATAGAACAATAAAAATTTGGTACCAAATCCAAATCAGCAAATGTACTCTTTTACCTGCGAGGCGAAATTTCGCACCAAATTTCGCAAACTCCAGCGACCTTTCGCTCGAAAGTTTCTCAAAGCGAAGCGAAATTTCGCGCAGTCACAACAAAAGTCTTCCGAAATTTCATCGAAAATTCGCCGAATTTCGTTACAAGCGAAAATTCGTTCATCGGTGTTTTTATCCCTTTAAGAACTTCTCAACTGAATATGTCAAGACAGCGTTCAGTACAAATAGAAATACGAAAAATTAGTCATCGTAGTTCACGTTTTCCAATTAAGGTTATTTTCGCGTTGTTTGCTTTCCAGAAAACGGATAAGAAATGTACAATATGTATAACGCACCGCGCAGAGCCATTGTATTGCTTATTAAACCTTTCTTGCGACGATCTCGTTGCCGTTGCTGTGACCTTTTCACTACCTACGCTTAAACTCTCTATTAATGTGATCTTTCACTACCTTGATATTCCCGTTCTCTTCGTAATTGATCCCAGGATCCCACTTGCCGTCCTATTAGCTTAACGTGTACTCCTTTACAAAGCCATACTCGTCTCTAGCTCCCTGGGTTAATACGCTGCCCACGTACACGTCTCGACCCAGGTCTATCTGAAGCCAGTCCCCGACGCGGCCACACCAGGAGGCGTGGCAGTTAGACGCCGCGTGGAGCCGAGCCAGTTCTGGTTAGTCATAACATTTCCAGCTGGAACACGACCATTGACTGACGTCGTAAATTGGAAGAACTGTGAATAGTGAAGATACACTGAGTAACTGCTTGTCAATAAACTAAACTAACTCTTAACATTTCACCCCCTTGTCATCACATTTTTTGCAATGAATGACGTTATTTTGACATGATTTGACGTCATAATTTACACGTGATTGTCAATAACGTAAACAATTATATGGATACTTTACACAACATATAAGTTTCATCACTACAGCGTGAATATTTTTTGTGGATACATAATGAGAAGGTTGGTGTGGGTGGGAGGGTCACTTTTTGCGACTCCCCCACCGTTAACCGGCAACCCGTCAACAACCTGTTAACCAACCCGTTAACCAACCCATTAACCAATCCGTTAACAAACATTTAACCAACCCATTAACCAACACATTAACCAACCCGTTAACAACCAGTTAACCAACCAGTTAACCAACCCGTTAACCAACCCGTTAACCAACCCGTTAACCAACCCGTTAACCAATCCGTTAACCAACCTGTCGCCAACCCGTTAACCAATCCATTTAACCAATACGTTAACAACCCATTAACCACCGTTTAATTAAACCATTAACGCATCCGTTAACAAACTAGTTAACGAACGCCTTTAAACAACCCGTTAACCAACCCGTTAACCACCCCATTAACCAATCGGTTAACCAACCCGTTAACCAACCAGCTAACCACCCGTTTAAACAACCCGTTAACCAACCCGTTAACCAACCAGTTAAACCAACCCGTTTAACCAACCAATTAACCAACCCGTTAACCAACCAGTTAACCAACCCGTTAACCAACCAGTTAACCAATCCGTTAACCAACCCGATAGCCAACCAGTTAACCAGTTAACCGGTCCGTTAACCAACCCATTAACCAACCAGTTAACCAACCAGTTAACCAACCAGTTAACCAACCAGTTAACCAACCCATTAACCAATCCGTTAACCACCAGTTAACCAATCAGTTAACCAACCAGTTAACCAATCCGTTAACCTACCCGTTAACCAACCCGTTAACCAACCCATTAAAACAATCCGTTAACCAACCCGTTAACCAACCAGTTAACCAACCCGTTAACCAGCCAGTTAACCAACCAGTTAACCAAGCCGTTAACCAACCCGTTAAACCAACCCGTTAACCAACCCGTTAACCAACCCATTAACCAATCCGTTAACCAACCCTTTAACCAACCAGTTAACCAATCCGTTAACCAACCCGTTAAACCATACCATTAACCAACCCGTTAAACAACCCGTTAACCAACCCGTTAACCAACCCGTTAACCAACCAGTTACCCAATCCGTTAACCAACCAGTTAACCAACTCGTTTAACCAAACCCATTAACCAATCCATTAACCAACTCGTTAACCAACAGGTTAACTAATCCGTTAACCAACCGTTAACCAACCCGTTTAACCAACGCCGTTAACCAACCCGTTAACCAACCCGTTTAACCAATCCATTAACCAACCCGTTAACCAACCCGTTAACCAACCCGTTAAACCAACCCGTTAATCACCCATTAACCAATCCGTTAACCAACCCGTTAACCAACCCGTTATTAAACCATTAACCAATCCGTTAACAAACTAGTTTAACGAACCCGTTAAACAACCGTTAACCAACCCGTTAACCAGCCCATTAACCAATCGTTAACTAACGCCGTTAACCAACCGGTTAACCAACCCGTTAACCAACCCGTTAACAAACCCGTTAACCAACCATTAACCAACCCGTTAACCAACCAGTTAACCAACCCGTTAACCAACCCATTAACCAACCCGTTAACCAACCAGTTAACCTACCGTTAACCAACCCGTTAACTACTCCATTAACCAATCCATTAACCAACCCGTTAACCAACCAGTTAACCAGTCCGGTAAACAACCAGTTTAACCAACCCGTTAACCAACCCGTTAATCAACCATAAGCAATCCATTAGCAGCCCGTTAACCAACCAGTTAACTCACCCCTTAAACCAACCAGTTAACCAACCAGTTAACCAATCCGTTAACCAATCCTTAACCAACCAGTTAACCAACCCGTTAACCAACAAGTTAACCAATCCGTTAAACCAACCAGTAAACCAACCCGTTAACCCACCCCTTAACCAATTCCTTAACACAACATTAACCAATCCGTTAACCTACCCGTTAACCAACCCGTTAACCAACCCATTAAACAATCCGTTAACCAACCCAGTTAACCAACCAGTTAACCACCAAGTTAACCAACCAGTTAACCAACCCGTTAACCAACCAGTTAACCAATCCGTTAACCAACCAGTTAACCAACCCGTTAACCAACCCATTAACAATCGCTTACCCAACCAGTTAACCAATCGTTAACCTACCCGTTAACCAACCCGTTAACCAACCCATTAACTATCCGTTAACCAACACGTTAACCAACCCTGTTAACCAACCAGTTTAACCAACCCGTTAACCAACCATTTAACCAAGCCGTTAACCAACCCGTTAACCAACCCATTAACCAATCCGTTAACAAACAATTAACCAACCCATTAACCAACCCGTTAACCAACCGCTAACCAACCAGTTAACCAACCCGTTAACCAACCCGTTAACCAATCCGTTAACCAACCTGTTAACCAACCCGTTAACCAATCCGTTAACCAACCCGTTGACCAACCCGTTAACCAACCGTTAACCAACCGTTTAACAAACTAGTTAACGAACCCTTTAAACAACCCGTTTAACCAACCCGTTAACCAACCCATTAAACTATCCGTTAATTAAACCATTAACCAATCCGTTAACCAACCAGTTAAACCAACCCGTTAACCAACCAGTTAACCAACCCGTTAACCAACCAGTTAACCAATCCATTAACCACCCGATAGCCAACCAGTTAACCGGTCCGTTAACCAACCCATTAACGACCAGTTAACCAACCAGTTAACCAACAATTTAACCAACCCATTAACCAATCCGTTAACCAACCAGTTAACCAACTCGTTAACCACCCAGTTAACCAACCAGTTAACCAATCCGTTAACCTACCCGTTAACCAACCCGTTAACCAACCCATTAAAACAATCCGTTAACCAACCCGTTAACCAACCAGTTAACCAACCCGTTAACCAGCCAGTTAACCAACCAGTTAACCAAGCCGTTAACCAACCCGTTAACCAACCAGTTAAACAACCAGTTAACCAACCAGTTAACACAACCTGCTAACCAACCCGTTAACCAACCAGTTAACCAATCCGTTAACCAACCAGTTAACCAACCAGATAACCAACCAGTTAACCAACGCAGTTAAACCAACCCGTTAACCAACCCGTTAACCAACCCGCTAACAAACCAGTTAACCAACCGTTAACCAACCAGTTAACCAACCAGTTAACCAACGCAGTTAACCAACCGTTAACCAACCAGTTAACCTAACCCGTTAATAAAACCCATTAACCAATCCGTTAACCACCCCGTTAACCAACCCGTTAATTAACCCAGTTAACCAATCCGTTAACAAACTAGTTAACGAACCCTTTTAAACAACCCGTTAACCAACGCGTTAACCTACCCGTTAACCACCCATTAACCAATCCGTTAACCAACGCCATTAATATCAACCCCTTAACCAACCACATTAACCTGGGCCCGGTTGTTCAAAGGGTGGATAACGCTATCCACCGTATAAATCGCTATCCAGTGGATAAGTGTTAACAAACAAGTTATCCGAGCTTTGAACAACCAGGGCCCAGTTCGTTAACCAACCCACTAACCATCCAGTTGAACCAACCCGTTTAACCAACCCATTAACCAACCCGTTAACCAACCAGTAACCCCCGTTAACCAACGCGTTAATCCACCAGTTAACCAACCCGTTAACCCACCCGTTAACCAACAAGTTAACCAACCCATACGCAATCCGTTAACCAACCAGTTAATCAATTCGTTACCAACCCTTTTACCAACCAGTTAACCAACCCGTTAACCAATCCGTTAACCATCCGTTAACCAACCAGTAACCAACCAGTGAACCAATCCGTTAACCAACCCATTAACCAATCCGTTTAAACCAACCACATTTAATTCAACCCTTAACCAACCAGTTCACCAGTCCCGTTAACCAACTCACTAACCAACTCAGTGAACCAATCCATTAACGCAACCAGTAACTCAACCCGTTAACCAACCATTAACCAACCCGTTAACCCACCCAGTTAACGCTACCCCGTTAACTAACGCCGTTAACCTCACCCATTAACCAATCCATTAACCAACCCGTCAACCACGCATTTAACCACCCGTTACCAACCACATTTAACCGAACCACGGCAACCAACCGAGTTAACCAAACCCGTTAACCACACCCGTTAACCAACCATTTAACCAACCAGTTAAACAACCAGTTTAACCCAGTCCGGTAACCAACCAGTTAACCAACCCGTTAACCACCCGTTAACCAACCCTTTATTCAACCCATAAGTAAAAAAAAAAAAAAAAAAAAAAAGCAATCCGTTAACCAACCTCCGTTTAACTCAACCAGATAACCAACGCCTTAAACAACCATTAACCAACGCAGTTAACCAATCCGTTAACAAATCCCGTTAACCAACGCAGTTAACACAACCTCGTTTAGTTAACCAACCCGTTAACCAATCCGTTGACCCGACACCTGTGTAACCCCCTCCACTTATTACCAATTCCGTTAACCAACCCAGTTAACCAACCAGATCACCAACCAGTTTAACCAACCAACTCCATTAACCAACTCCGTTAGACCAACCCGTCCTCCCAACCCGTTAATCCAACCCGTTAACCAACCCGTTAACCAACCAGTTAACCAACCCGTTAACCCCCAACCCGTTACAACAAAACCCCGTTAACCAACGCCATTAACCAACCCGTTAACGCAACCAGTTAACCAACCCATTAACCAACCCATTAACCAACCCGTTAACCACCAGTTTAACCTACCCGTTAAGCTCAACCCGTTAACCTGCATTAACAATCCATTAAAACAAATCCTAATCTAACCCGTTAACCAACCAGTTAACCAGTCCGGTAACCAACCAGTATACTAACCCGTTAACCAACCCGTTAATCAAGCCATAAGCAATCCGTTAACCAACTCGTTAACCAACTAGTTAACCAATCCGTTAACCAATTCGTTAACCAACCAGTTAACCAACCCATTAACCAACCAGTTAACCAATCCGTTAACCAAACCGATAGCCAACCAGTTAACCAGTTAACCGGGCCGTTAACCGACCCATTAACCAACCAGTTAACCAACCCGTTAACCAACCGATTAACCAACCCGTTAACCAACCATTAACCAATCCGTTAACCAACCAGTTAACCAACCCGTTAACCTACCCGTTAACCAACCCGTTAACCAACCCATTAAACAATCCGTTAACCAACTCGTTAACCAACCAGTTAACCAACCAGTTAACCAACCCATTAACCAACCAGTTAACCAACCAGTTAAGCAACCCGTTAACCAATCCGTTAACCAACCCGTTAACCACCCCATTAACCAATCCGTTAACCAACCCGTTAACCAACCAGTTAACCAACCAGTTAACCAACCCATTAACCAACACGTTAACCAACCAGTTAAGCAGGTATCCAGTCCGTTAAACAACCGGTTAAACAAGCAGTTAACCAAACCGTTGACTAACCCGTTAACCAACCCGTTAACCAACCCGTTAACCAACCCATTAACCAATCCGTTAACCAATCCGGTAATCAACCAGTTAAACAAACCCGTTAACCAACCATTTAACCAACCAGTTAACCAACCCGTTAATCAATCCGTTAACCAACCAGTTAACCAACCCGTTAACAAACCAGCTAACTAACCAGTTAACCAACCAGCTAACCAACCCGTGAACCAACCCGTTAACCAACCAGTTAACCAACCAGTTAACCAACCAGTTAACCAACCCGTTAACAAACCAGTTAACCAACCCGTTAACCAAGCCGTTAACCAACCAGTTAACCAACCCGTTATAACCAATCCATTACCCAACCCGTTAACCAACTCGTTAACCAACCCATTAACCAATCCGTTAACCAACCCGTTAACCAACCAGTTAACCAACCCGTTAACCAACCTGTTAAACAACCAGTTTTAAACCAGTCCGTTAACCAACCAGTTAACCAATCCGTTAACCAACCCGATAGCCAACCAGTTAACCAGTTAACTAGTCCGTTAACCAACCCATTAACCAACCAGTTAACCAACCAGTTAACCAACCCGTTAACCAACCCATTAACCAATCCGTTAACCAACCAGTTAAACAACCCGTTAACCTACCCGTTAACCAACCCATTAAACAATCCGTTAACCAACCCGTTAAACAACCAGTTAACCAACCAGTAAACCAACCCGTTAACCAACCAGTTAACCAACCAGTTAACCAACCCATTAAACAATCCGTTAACCAACCCGTTAAACAACCAGTTAACCAACCAGTAAACCAACCCGTTAACCAACCAGTTAACAAACCCGTTAACCAACCAGTTAAGCAGGTATCCAGTCCGTTAACCAACCAGTTAAAGAAGCAGTTAACCAACCGTTTACTAACGCGTTAACCAACCCGTTAACCAACCCGTTAACCAACCCATTAACCAATCCGTTAACCAATCCGTTAACCAACCAGTTAACCAACCCGTTAACCAACCATTTAACCAACCTTTTAACCAACCCGTTAATCAAGCCGTTAACCAACCAGTTAACGAACCCGTTAACCAACCCGTTAACAAACCAGCTAACTAACCAGTTAACCAACAAGCCTAACCAACCCGTGAACCAACCCGTTAACCAACCAGTTAACCAACAGTTTAACCAACCAGTTACCCAACCCGTTAACAACCAGTTAACCAACCCGTTAACCAAGCCGTTAACCAACCAGTTAACCAACCCGTTATAAACCAACCATTACCCAACCCGTTAACCAAACTCGTTAACCAACCCATTAACCAATCCGTTAACCAACCCGTTAACCCAACCAGTTAACCAACCCGTTAACCAACCTGTTAACAAACCAGTTTTAAACCAATCGTTAACCAACCAGTTAACCAACCAGTTAACCAACCCCTTAAACAACTAGTTAACCAACCAGTTTAACCAATCCGTTAACCAATCCGTTAACCAACCAGTTAACCAACCCGTTAACCAACCAGTTACCCAATTCGTTAACCAACCCGATAGCCAACCAGTTAACCAACCAGTTAACTGGTCGTTAACCAACCCATTAACCAACCAGTTCACCAACCAGTTAACGCAACCCGTTAACCAACCCATTAACCCATCCGTTTAACCAACCAGTTAACCAACCCGTTAACCAACCATTTAACCAACCAGTTAACCAACACCGTTAATCAAGCCGTTAACCAACCCGTTAACCAACCCGTGAACCAACCAGTTAACCAACCAGTTAACCAAGCCATTAACCAACCAGTTAACCAACCCGTTAAACCAACCAGTTAACCAACCAGTTAACCAACCGTTAACAAACCCAGTTAACCAACCCGTTAACCAAGCCATTAACCAACCAGTTAACCAACCAGTTAACCAACCCATTAACAAACCTAGTTAACCAACCCGTTAACCAACCAGTTAACCAACCCGTTAACCAACCCATTAACCAACCAGTTTAACCAAACCCGTTAACTCAATCCGTTAACCAACCGGGTAACTAACCAGTTAATCAACCAGCTAATTAACCCGTGAACCAACCCGTTAACCAACAAGTTAACCAACCAGTTAACCAACCCGTTAACAAACCAGTTAACCAACCGTTAACTACACCAGTTAACCAACCCGTTAACCAAGCCGTTAACCAATCCGTTAACCAACCCGTTAACCAACCGTTATTTACCACTTAACCAATCCGTTAACAAACTCAGTTAACAACCCGTTGAACAACCAGTTAACCAACGAATTAACCAACCCGTTAACCACCCCATTAACGAATCCGTTAACCAACCCGTTAATCAACACCTTAACCAACCAGTTAACCAGTTAACCAGTCCGTTAACCACCCAAGAACCAACCAGTGAACCAACCAGTTAACCAACCCGTTAACCAACCAGTTAACCAACCAGTTAACCAACCGGTTAACCAACAGTTAACCAACCAGTTAACCTAACCCGTTAATCAACCCGTTAAACCACCCCATTAACCAATCATTAACCAACCCGTTAACCAACCAGTTAACCAACCCGTTAACCAACCTATTAACCAACCCGATAAACCAACCAGTTAACCAACCAGTTAACCAGTCCGGTAAACCAACCAGTTAATCAACCGTTAACCCAAACTTTTAACCAACCCGTTAATCAACCCATAAGCAATCCGTTAACCAAACCAGTTAACCAACCCATTAAACAACCAGTTAACCAACCAGTTAACCATCCGTTAACCAATCCGTTAACCAACCAGTAACCAACCCGTTAACAAACCAGTTAACCAACCCGTTAACCAAGCCGTTAACCAACCAGTTAATCAACCCGTTATAACCAATTCATTCCCCAACCCGTTAACCAACTCGTTAACCAATAATAATAATAATAATTATAAAAGTAATATATAATAATGATAAGAACCTTCCCAGAGTCCTTTGCAACTGGAAATTTTTCAATGCCAAATAACTTTGTAAATTGGAAGCCCAGAAGGGTGAAGCACCACAAGGTAATAGCATTTACCGTAAAATAACTCTCATATCAAACTTAGTGTGATGACGTCATTAGTCACGTGACCACGCACCGAAAATGCGTTTTTGTTTACTGTGACAACAGGCTTCTATCAATTGAAAAGCAATCAATGTAATCAGAAAGACATTGATATGGGGGCATTTTGAAATGGCCATTAGACCTCGGGCATTTGAATTTAAGGGGGCTATACAAGAGAGGAAAAAAGAGAGAGACTGGGTAACAGCCAATATCTCATCGAATGTAAGGCGCATAGTAACACAAATTTACATGTGGATAGATGTTCATGAGAAGGGACACGTTTTAGCAACTTCGTTATCGTGACGTCATAGGTCACGTGACCAGATTGCTTTGAATAATTCAAATCGCTTTAAAAGTATATTATGCTAATGAAACAGCAATTTATTCCCAATTGTGGAAGATATTTAAGTACAGTTTTTGAAAAGGCCACTATAATTTTTTTCTTTAAAATTTAAGCAGGAAAGCAGAGCAGTTTGTCATTGAGAATGCCTACGCTGAGTTATTTTTAAAGTTAAAGTTAAAATTAAACTTGGGTACAAGGTTTGAATATATGCTCTTTCTACTGACGTTGACGGTTTCTCTCCATTTTGCCTCCTTCATGGCAAAGATAGATGTATTTTCCTATTCGACCCAGTCTCTCACGATTTGGGAACCAAAGCGAGGCTATTTATTTTCGCGGCGACACAGAGGATTACGTCAGCTTGATATGACGGAGATTTGACGAAGATTTGGCGTGTTGGCGGTTTTAGCGAAGGAGAAAGTGGTTTGCAAAATCTTTGCTCATTGTTTTTCTTCGTGCTTTGTACCCAAGAGTGGCGGCTAAAACGTTCTTGGACAGTTGACAAGACAACATTTCTGGCTACATTTACTCTGGAAGTCGAGTCCATCTGTCGAAAGAAACAGCTAAGTGCTATATTTTTATTCCTTCTGATTATCGACCTTTTACGACATTTTTAACGGAGTTGAGCTCACGTAAGCTTAGCTTATAAGCTTACTTCTGTTAGCTACAAAGGTTTTTAGACCTTTTCTTGCTTCGTATTAATCATTACCTGTTTGTTTGATATTATACCAGTGCTCACTTTTGAGGAGCTTTTTAAAAAAGCCGAGCGACGGTGCGGAAAGGAAGTCAATTGACCTCAGCTATTAAGTTTGGTAAGTTTGGTCGTTCCTACTAAGTGATAAGCCTTTATGATAATTAACCTTACCATGACCTTACCTATTGTACAGTACCGCGTCAAAAAGTTAGTCGACGGTTAAGACTTAAGCTTACTTCTCGAAAGAAGAATGAGTTTGTTTTCATTTCTATCGGCGTTATAAAGTGTCTTTATCGATCAACTTCAATCAATTGAAACGATTACTTTTTCACGGAGATATTCACCCAAGAAACTGCTTTCGCTTTGTCTAAAATTACCTCAAACGATCTGTAGGCATTACAATGCCAACAAACAGATGCTTTAAACATTTTTTGGCATCATGGGGATAACTAATATTTATATATCTTCGCTGTGAAAACGAAAATCCCGGCGAGACCGTCCTGGTAGATCAATGAATATTTTCCCACTGGCATTGAATTAACTAGCCTGAGAAAACAGACGTCGTTTCGCGTCGCAACTGGTTCAATTTATTTGTGTATAATTGTCGCTTCATGGGTGCTACAACAACTGAACAAGCATCAAGCAACTCTTATTGATGGAAATTTAACGAAACCTGATCGATGTTCATAATTCATCTCATCATACATCGATGGAAAATTGAAAGTAAATAAGATTTAAGCTTAAGTTTACCTGCTTAAGTTAACTATACATGTAGGTCTATATTTTTAAAAAAATCCGGTTAAAATTTCCAAATAACGTAAAGTACTGTAATTAACTCGGTTATAGTTTGGTTATGATATTTTAAATTAGGGTCCCTCTCAATCAGTGTGCTTTGCGGTCCCATGTTATTGTTTTCATCCGGGGAAATCGATCTCTGTGTTGTTTGCAGCAAGTCCGATTTCGAAATTGTGCTAACTTGGGTTGTCTAACTGCTTTTTGTGGCCAGAACAAGGTCAGAATCCAGCAAAAAGTAGTTTTTTAACTTCAAGCTGCCATTTTAGCTGCACCCAAAAATGGCCGCCATAACAATATATATGCGCAATGGCGGCAATGCACACTGGTTGAGAGGGACCCTTTGACATTCTGAGGTTACACTAGTGTAGATGATATGATTTACGATTCACTATTGCCATGATAATTTCATTGTAGAAAATCAACTTTTGATGTAGTGCATTTATTTAGATCTTAGGTACGGGTCGCACTACAGCCAATTTTGACCAATTTTGTTTATTCAATTTTGTTTATGCAGAGGGCAGCTGCTACAGCTCACAACAAGTGTGACTGAAATCCTTCACTAGAACTGATGGCTATAATGATCTAGATGATAATGATTGCAATATTAATTTTCGTTTCCCTTCTTTGTTTTTACAGACACTGTTATGCAATGCTGTTAATCTCATTGGGTGACTTGAAAGAGCAGCCATGAAGCACATGCTGCTATATGATAATTATCATTACTTTCTAGCAGTAACACTATACTTTTAAAAAAACTAAAGCATTTTTCCTAAAAACGTTTTATTCACTATTTCAGTGACTTGCTTTCTTTCTTTTGCTTGATATTTTTTTTGCTTTAATTTTATCACTTATGTATTTCGAACTCAATTTAACCATAAATTATTGAATGTTCAATTACCTGCTTACCGTGAAAATGGTCTATATTTTGGGGGCATTTTTCTGTTTATTCCGTTTGATAAATAGGTTGATTATTACTGCGATTATGAACAAAATCAAACTGGATTCGGTTCAATTGTGTTACATTCTTTAATAGCGAACTTGCACAAAATTTCATTTTGCTCAATTGATTTTTCAGTTTGATTTTGTTTCATTAGACACCGGGACTATATCACACCTAATGTAAATAAAAATAGCCACCATTTGATGCGAAAATATGCATGGATATTTGTTTGCGGACATTATCTGTTCCTCAAAGCTCACAGTTTTCCTTGAGCTTCACTCTTGGAAATCTATTTGCTTCTCGGAACAGATAATGTCCAAGGACAAATATCCGAACATATTTTTGAAGCCAAATGGAGGCTATTGTAGTTATTATCCTTCAAATATTTTTTCACAAGGTCGCTCTGTTTGCCGTGGAAGATCTCAGTCGGCCAAGCTGTTAAACATCAAAATAATTCTGTTGGCGTTCAAAAATATTTCTAGTCTGTTCAAAACAATCAGTTTTATTTAATTTAGCAATTTATTTGAGATGAAAACTGAACCTGTGAACGTGAAACGCAAATTTTCCAAACTGGGGAATATCACTTGGGGAATATCACCCGGATATTCCCCAGTTTTGGCTGCGTCACGTGACGTGTTTAGACCAATCGCGCGCAAGAAAAAATTTTGATGGATTATAACAGTAATTATACAAGTTGTTGGAACAAGGAACTGTGTTGTAATATAGGTTTTAATCTGGCGTTAAATAATTTTTGTCTTGAGTAGTAGTTACCAAAGCAGAAAACTTGACCCGGAACTTGTCTACCAAAATATTGGCACTGATATATGCCACATCTGGGTTACTATCAATATGTGATAAAACTAAAATGTTAACAATCACCGTTGAATGAATAGATTGTTGGCAGATGATTAAATTGCGTTTTCAATGACTTGTCCATCTGAAGACGCAACTTTGTGGGGTTGGGTGTTCCAATTGAACTAACTATATCTGTACAATACATGACCTCTACTCAGGAATGGCTTCCATTTTCCTCAACATTTCCAACTGGTGGGGGTAGAACCATGTCAAAGAAACGGGTGATCACCATACCGTTTAAACATTTTGTACATGTGGTGCATTTTCTGGGCAAAAGATAGATAGAGGATGTCGCACAAGAGAGGAAAACAAACCTCTGGTACCCTGGGTCTTAATCTGTAACACAGTAAAGTTGCACAATACAGACCACTGAGAAGCTTTTCCCATGTTTCTCGCTAATTTTGGTCGAGACCATCATTCTCACTTGGATAAAGATTCCATGTGATCTATTATATTATATATTACTTTTAGCCGGTACCACTTGTAATAATAATAATAATAATAATAATCTTTATTTATATAGCGCCGTTTCTACTAAAAAACCAACAGCACTTAACAAAACTACTTATTATAAACAAATAAACATTACTTTACTGATATGATATGATAATTTACTATTATAAAAACGAATAATTATAAGGAAAGCAAAGATTTTAAAGGAACGATTAAATAAAAAAGTCTTAACTCTACTTTTAAAGGTACTTAGGCATGATATGGTTCTAATATGGTCAGGTAAATTATTCCAAAGTATAGGTGCAATTACGGAAAAAGAACGCTTTCCATAAGTTAACACATCGGTCATTGGGTTGGTTTTTTCCATAACCAACCCATTAACCAATCCGTTAACCAACCCGTTAACCAACCAGTTAACCAACCAGTTAACCAACCAGTTAACCAACCGATTAACCAATCCGTTAACCAACCAGTTAACCAACCCGTTAACCAACCTGTTAACCAAGCCGTTAACAAATCCGTTAACCTACCCGTTGACCAACCCGTTAAACCAACCCATTAAACAATCCGTTAACCAACCCGTTAACCAACCAGTTAACCAACCCGTTAACCAGCTAGTTAACCAACCAGTTAACCAAGTCGTTAACCAACCCGTTAACCAACCCGTTAACCAACCCGTTAACCAACCCATTAACCAATCCGTTAACCAACCCTTTAACCAATCAGTTAACCATCCGTTAACTAACCCGTTAACCAACCCATTAACCAACCCGTTAACCAACCCGTTAACCAACCCGTTAACCAACCCGTTAACCTACCAGTTACCCAATCCGTTAACCAACCAGTTAACCAACTCGTTAACCAACCCATTAACCAATCCATTAACCAACTCGTTAACCAACAGGTTAACTAATCCGTTAACCAACCCAACCCGTTAACCAACCAGTTAACCAACCAGTTAACCAACCAGTTAACCAACCGGTTAACCAACCAGTTAACCAACCAGTTAACCTAACCCGTTAATCAACCCATTAACCAATCCGTTAACAAACTAGTTGACGAGCCCGTTAAACAACCCGTTAACCAACGAGTTAACCAACCCGTTAACCACCCCATTAACCAATGCGTTAACCAACCCGTTAATCAATCCCTTAACCAACCAGTTAACCAGTTAACCAGTCCGTTAACCAACCCACTAACCAACCAGTGAACCAACCCGTTAACCAACCCATTAACCAACCCGTTAACCAACCAGTTAGCCTACCCGTTAACCAACCCGTTAACCACCCCATTAACCAATCCATTAACTAACCCGTTAACCAACCAGTTATCCCATCCGTTAACCAACCCATTAACCAACCCGTTAACCAACCAGTTAACCAATCAGTTTAACCAGTCCGATAACCAACCAGTTAACCATCCCGTTACCCAACCGTTAACCAACCCGTTAATCAACCCATAAGCAATCCGTTAACCAACCCGTTAACCAACCAGTTAACCAACCCCTTAAACAACCAGTTAACCAACCAGTTAACCAATCCGTTAACCAATCCGTTAACCAACCAGTTAACCAACCCGTTAACAAACCAGTTAACCAACCCGTTAACCATTCCGTTAACAAACCAGTTAACCAACCCGTTATAACCAACCCATTACCCAACCCGTTAACCAACCCATTAATTAACCCATTAACCATCCGTTAACAAACTAGTTAACGAACCCGTTAAACAACCCGTTAACCAACGAGTTAACCAACCCGTTAACCACCCCATTAACCAATCCGTTAACCAACCCGTTAATCAACCCCTTAACCAACCAGTTAACCTGTTAACCAGTCCGTTAACCAACCCACTAACCAACCAGTGAACCAACCCGTTAACCAACCAGTTAACCAACTCGTTAACCAACCCATTAACCAACCCGTTAACCAACCCATTAACCAACCCGTTAACCAACCAGTTAACCTACCGGTTAACCAACCCGTTAACCACCCCATTAACCAATCCATTAAAGTGCCTATAACCCCAAAAATTATTTTTGCCCCAAATGAATGTTTATATTATACTAAGCAAAAGTCCGTAAAATTTTTTGTTTTGGTTAAAACGGCAATTTTCTATGGGCCGTCAAAGTGAGGGTTGTTTTTCCCATGGCCGAGTCAAAGGGAGACTGAGACTAGTGACGTCATTCCAGGCCATTGGCGCCAGTTTTGAACTGGAAAGCAGAGGAATTGATCTTGATGGGTATTACAGAATTTTCGTAGAATGTCAATGTAATAACTTTTTCTGGGTAACCTGAAATATTTATACGTTTGTTTAATGCATTACGCTATTTTTTACGAGAGCTGTGGAATTGATTCGGACTATGAATTCGCTATGTCTATACGCTTTGTATCGAGCCGAACTCACAGAAATGTCACGCAACCCAAGGACACTTCTACAAACACGAGACTAAAGTAGCTTGAATACTTGAAAAATAATTTCTTACAACTTGTGTTAAAAATATAATATTATGAATTAGGTAGGGAAAAGATTATCATGTAAATTGCTTGAGAGACCGTCCGCGAGCCGAAATAAACACCAGTCCACGCGGTGCCGCTCAACAGGGAAATTATGACATTCACACGGCACACGCAGCTGAATTGAATGAACAGAATCGCTTCACAGGTTTAAACAACGATGGAAAATACTGAATTGGCTTAAGTATTTGCATGGAAGTTCTAGAACGAAAGTCTGGACTCATGTATGAATTATTTGCAGTGGATACTCGTACGGAAGCCGTGCGCTATTCAGACAGTAATCTTCTGAAGCTTCTGTTCGAAGTTATTAAATACGATTCAATTGGGAATATCTTACTTTGCTTTTAAATGATTTAGCTTAGCAGTTTCATGAAATAATGCTAAAGCCCGAAGATGTCGAATTTTTTCGGTGAGAATCTGTCCTCCTTTGATGTCGCCAGATCAGTAAAGTATAAACAAAATGAAAAATGCCGCCGGATTGTTCGCGTAGTATAAACACTGTATAAATTAAACAGACTGAGCAAATTAGTCTGAATTAAATCAGCCGTGCTCACTGTACTAGAATCGCTTAATGCATCTTAACAAAGATAATATTTTGGTTCAGCAAGAATAAATTATTACCTTGAATTCTACGAAAATTCTGGAACCCGAACGAAGCAAATTGAAGTCCTGTCCTTATAAGCTTTATAATAATTTGTACAAAGACAGAAACTCTAATTTCATCTTTACTCAATCTTCGCTGCAGACTCGCCGATCGATCAACCCAGAAAACTTGACCATGAAATCTTGATCTCTGAAGTGCTAAGAGCAACGGCAACGGCAAAGAACGGCTCGGCTCAATTTTGCACGCATTTCTAGCTCAGAACGAAGACACTGACTCAAGGTTCGCGAGCGATCGATTGATGGCCTGGAATGACGTCACGAATTGGGCTAGATCCAGTAATTTCAGATGGTTCTGCTACTCGGTCATGTTTTTAAATAATGCGATTTTCCGAGACTTTGAAAATTCATAAAAAATCGCGGTTTCAACCAAAAAGATTTTTTCTTTTCGGCGTTCTGCTCAGAAAAATGTATAGATTTTTTAGAACAAAAAAAGTTTTTGGGGTTATAGGCACTTTAACCAACCCGTTAACCAACCAGTTAATCAACCCGTTAACCAACCCATTAAACCAACCCGTTAACCAACCAGTTAACCCACCCGTTAACCAACCCGTTAATCAACCAGTTAACCAACCCGTTCACCCACCCGTTAACCAACCAGTTAACCAACCCATACGCAATCCGTTAACCAACCAGTTAACCAATCCGTTAACCAACCCCTTAAACAACCAGTTAACCAACCAGTTAACCAACCAGTTAACCAATCCGTTAACCCAATCCGTTAACCAACCAGTTAACCAACCCGTTAACCAACCAGTTAACCAACCCCTTAAACAACCAGTTAACCAACCAGTTAACCATTCCGTTAACCAACCCGTTAACCAACCAGTTAACCAACCAGTTCACCAATCCGTTAACCAACCCATTAACCAATCCGTTAACCAACCCGTTAATCAACCCCTTAACCAACCAGTTAACCAGTCTGTTAACCAACCCACTAACCAACCATTGAACCAACCCGTTAACCAACCAGTTAACCAACCCGTTAACCAACCCATTAACCAACCCGTTAACCAACCAGTTAACCTACCCGTTAACCTAACCCGTTAGCCACCCCATTAACCAATCCATTAACCAACCCGTTAACCAACCAGTTAACCAAGCCGTTAACCAACCAGTTAACCAAACCCGTTAACCAACCAGTTAACCAACCCGTTAACCAACCATTAACCAACCCGTTAACCAACCAGTTAACTTACCCGTTAAACTAATACGTTAGCCACCCCATTAACCAATCCATTAACCAACCCGTTAACCAACCCATTAACCAACCCGTTAACCAACTTGTTAACCAACCCGTTAATCAACCCATAAGCAATCCGTTAACCAACCAGTTAAACCTACCCGTTAACTAACCCGTTAGCCACCCCATTACCCAGTCCATTAACCAACCCGTTAACCAACCAGTTAACCAACCAGTTAACCAACCCGTTAACCAACCCGTTAAACCAACCCATTAACCAACCCGTTAACCAACCAGTTAACCTACCCGTTAACTAACCCGTTAGCCCACCCCATTAACCAATCCATTAACCAACCCGTTAACCAACCAGTTAACCAACCCGTTAACCAACCAGTTAACCAACCAGTTAACTAACCAGTTAACCAACCAGTTAACCAACCAGTTAACCAACCAGTTAACCAACCAGTTAACCAACCAGTTAACCAACGAGTTAACCAACCCGTTAACCAACCCATTAACCAACTTGTTAACCAACCAGTTAACCAACCAGTTAACCAACCAGTTAACCAATCCGTTAACCAATCCGTTAACCAACCCGTTAACCAACCAGTTAACCAACCAGTTAACCAACCCGTTAACCAACCCATTAACCAACTTGTTAACCAACCAGTTAACCAACCAGTTAACCAACCCGTTCACCAATCCGTTAACCAACCAGTTAACCAACCCGTTAACCAACCCGTTCACCAATCCGTTAACCAACCAGTTAACCAACCCGTTAAACCACCCGTTTACCAACCAGTTAACCAACCCATACACAATCCGTTAACCAACCAGTTAACCAATCCGTTAACCAACCACTTAAACAACCAGTTAACCAACCAGTTAACCAATCCGTTAACCAACCCGTTAACCAACCAGTTAACCAACCAGTTAACCAATCCGTTAACCAACCCATTAACCAATCCGTTAACCAACCGTTAATCAACCCCTTAACCAGCCAGTTAACCAGTCCGTTAACCAACCCACTAACCAACCAGTGAACCAACCCGTTAACCAACCAGTTAACCAACCCGTTAACCAACCCATTAACCAACCCGTTAACCAACCAGTTAACCTACCCGTTAACTAACCCGTTAACCACCCCATTAACCAACCCGTTAACCAACTAGTTAACCAACCAGTTAACCAGTCCGGTAACCAACCAGTTAACCAACCTCTTAACCAACCAGTTAACCAGTTATCCAGTCTGTTAACCAACCGGCCACTAACCAACCAGTGAACCAACCGTTAACCAACCCGTTAACCAACCCGTTAACCAACCCGTTGACCAACCGTGAACCAACCCGTTAACCAACCCGTTAACCAACCCATTAACCAACCCGTTAACCACCCCATTAACCAGTCCGTTAACCAACCCGTTAATCAACCCCTTAACCAACCAGTTAACCAGTCCGTTAACCAACCACTAACCAACCAGTGAACCAACCCGTTAACCAACCCGTTAACCAGACCGTTAACCAACCCGTTAACCAACCATCAACCAATCCGTAACCAACCCGTTAACCAACCAGTTAACCAACCCATTAACCAACCAGTTAACCAACCCGTTAACCAATCCGTTATCCAACCCGTTAACCACCAGTTAACCAACCCGTTAACCAACCAGTTAACCAATCCGTTAACCAACCCGTTAACCAGTTAACCAGTCCGTTAACCAAGCAGTTAACCAACCAGTTAACCAACCCGTTAACCAACTAGTTAACCAACCCGTTAACTAATCCGTTATCCAACCCGTTAACCGACCAGTTAACCAACCCGTTAACCAACCAGTTAACCAACCCGTTAACCAACCCATTAACCAACCGTTAACCAACCAGTTAACCTACCCGTTAACCAACCCGTTAACCACCCATTAACCAACCCGTTAACCAACTAGTTAACCAACCAGTTAACCAGTCCGGTAACCAACCAGTTAACCAACCTCTTAACCAACCAGTTAACCAGTATCCAGTCTGTTAACCAACCCGGCACTAACCAACCAGTGAACCAACCCGTTAACCAACCCGTTAACCAACCCGTTAACCAACCGTTGACCAACCAGTGAACCAACCCGTTAACCAACCGTTAACCAACCCATTAACCAACCCGTTAACCAACCCATTAACCAGTCCGTTAACCAACCCGTTAATCAACCCCTTAACCAACCAGTTAACCAGTCCGTTAACCAACCACTAACCAACCAGTGAACCAACCCGTTAACCAACCCGTTAACCAGACCGTTAACCAACCCGTTAACCAACCCATCAACCAATCCGTAAACCAACCCGTTAACCAACCAGTTAACCAACCCATTAACCAACCAGTTAACCAACCCGTTAACCAATCCGTTATCCAACCCGTTAACCGACCAGTTAACCAACCCGTTAACCAACCAGTTAACCAACCGTTAACCAACCCGTTAACCAGTTAACCAGTCCGTTAACCAAGCAGTTAACCAACCAGTTAACCAACCCGTTAACCAACTAGTTAACCAACCCGTTAACTAATCCGTTATCCAACCCGTTAACCAACCAGTTAACCAACCCGTTAACCAACCAGTTAACCAATCCGTTAACCAACCCGTTAACCAGTTAACCAGTCCGTTAACCAACCAGTTAACCAACCAGTTAACCAACCCGTTACCAACCTTTTAACCAACCATTAACGAACCTGTTAATCAACCCGATAACCAACCCATTAACCAACCAGTTAAATACGTTAACCGTTAACCCACCTCCCCCCCCCCCCCACCCCTCTTCAGTCAGGCCTAGGAACGCGTATTACTACAAATACGATATAACAATATTCAATACGGAAAAAAATATTTATTTTAAATCGATTTTTGAAGAATAAATTGACGATACCTGTCTTACCTCTTTCGCAAACGAAGTTTAGTTTATCTGTACAATCTCTAGTACGCCATTCAGTATGTTTATTTTTCATAAGAACGCAATCTTCTCTGCCATCTTCATAAATAGGCTGGCCATCTTTCCAGTTTAGGAAAACTGGTTCCGTGCCATCGTCGATCCAGTTCAACCGGTTATTCGCAACTTCTCTGAGACCTATCCAACTGTTTAAGATTTTGTTATTGAAAATGAACTCATTTTCTTGTTTGGATCCGATGTTGGCCAGGTTTGCAGACGTCTTTGAGCAGTATGTTTGCGAGTCGCTCCAGGACAATGGAGTCGATGAGAAATAATAGCAAGAACCTTGAAAGTGCTTCCAATTAGGAGGGCAGTAGTCTGTTTTTTGTAAAATAAAAAAATAAAAAAATAAAAAACAAGGAACTTTAAGTAAGGATTCATTTGGCTAAACGGCAACTTGCACGAGAGAAATTTAGAAAACACGAGCCGCAAACTTGTTTTCTGCGTGTCTTACAGTGGAGATGACGCTACCGTTGCCACTCGACAAAGTTTTTGATTAATTTTCGACATCTTTTGACAACTTTGATGGGTTCCGTTTTGTGGCGCCACATTTGAACTAGACTAGATACTAAAACCATTCCAATTTCACAATTCCGCCTCCAACACTCTTTGGATTTTGACTGGTCAAGTCAAACGGAACCCATCCGAAAGTCGTCAAAAAGTTGTCAAAAATATGTCAAAAATTAATCAAAAACTTTGTGGAGTGGCAACGGTAGCGTCATCCGTTCACTGTAACTAAGTTGAGGCCAGACTGTTAGCCTGCGTAGCAGGCACTGGAGTGAGAAAGAGCGCGAGTTTTTAGGGGCACCCGCGTGGAAAGAGACGCGCGAGGAAGAATTCAAGAACGGAAAGAGCCCTTTTCTCGCCTCGCGCGTTTTCTCACTTTCCCGCGCGCGCGCTCTATTTCTCCAGCGCCTGCTACGAAGACTACCGGTCTGTAGATGGAACTAACCTTTCAATACACCCACTCTCATGCAAGCCGTCGTGTTCCACGCTTTCACCGTGAATCGTACATATCTTGCAGTGTATGGACTGGCAAAATAATCTGATGATCCATTTGAAATCTGTGAATAAGATGGTAACTTGTTAAAGAAATCTAAGGCTATAAAGACAATTAATTGAAAATTAATGAAACCTAGCATGCGACTGTCTGTAGCTCGCGCTGCTGGCATCATGCAAAATTCGTATACAACTCCTGCCTGTGGCTACGATTTGTCGTAGGGTTTTATCAAGGCCGATTTAGACGGTGCGATTTTGTCGCATGCGACATGCTTACGACAAACCTAAGACACTAATAAAGCCTGGTTCACACTTGTGACATAAGCATAAGCGCAAGCAACATACGCAGACGCAGTGACGTGTTGATCATTAGTGCCTTTTGTTAGAACAAATCCTGCAAAGATCAACACGTTACTGCGTCTGCGTATGTTGCTTGCGCTTATGCTTATGTCACAAGTGTGAACCAGGCTTAATTGCAGCAGTTTTCAATTGAGAGTCAAACGTAATTCGGGTTTACTAGCTACGCTCTATGACTGGTTTAAAAAACTCGCGCCACCTACTCAACCAATGAGATGCAAAACCAACTGACCAATCGCGTCACACGCGTTTCACCGCGCTTGCCGCTGGCTACGTGTATTTGGTTTGAGTTTTCATTGGTTCATTGTGTTGTTTACGTTATTGTGATTGGCCATTGTAATTGCTTGATTTTAGTCTGACGACACTCAATTTAAAACCGCTCTATAATGGGAATTTGTTCCAACAACGGAGGTTTCCTTTTAATCTATAACGTTAATGATGACCGAAATTAGACGTTCGCTATAACGTGCAGGCTGTAAAATTATTACAAACCACTTCAAACAGCCATGTGTCCTCAGAGGCGCCATCCACGCGAAGGCTGATGGTATATTCAGTAACTTTACTGTCTGAGTCATGTGATCCTTGTACGACTACTCCATATATGGTGTTATCTGATCCCAGGTCCAATTCTAACCATTCATTAGCTCGGCTGTAATACGCACACCACGAGCCTTGCTTGTTGTTTAAAATGGAGTGTTTTGCTTGTCTGAGTCCATTGGTATCGTACAGACTAGTGCTTGCAGTTATTTGAGAGTCTGGGAGTATTTCTGGTGAGCTTATACCATACGCATGCGTTGGAACTGTGGATAAATGCACAACGTAGATGTGGTAATAAGAAACATGATTCTCAAACTCATTAAACTTCATCAAGTTAAAACAAAGGAAATCATAAACGTGTCGAAGGTTTGGCTACCTGGTTTTAAGTAGCAGAGATTTTTACAATTTTATATTTCTCCGTTTACTCCTTAATTTTTGTTTTGAGAAGATATATCAAACAATCGAGACCGTGTTTTATCCGATTTCCAAACACCTCGAATTTCGTCAAAAATGCTCTCGGCTGCGATTTGTATTTTCAACTCTCTTTTCGGTGTTTGGAAATCGGATGAAACACTGTCTCTTGTGTTTGATATTTGATATATTATTTTACACCTTTCGTACCCAAAAATCCTTGTGGAATTTTTTTCGGAAATTCTGAAGTATTTCCAGAGCAGAGGCGAATAAATGAAGATATGCTGTCAAGTGGCGTCGAGTTACTCAGAAAGAAAAATTGCGAGTCAAACCCATCTTCATTTATTCACATTGTCTAAGTAACCAAGAGGTGCTATATTGTTCTATTCCCGGTTAGATAACTCAACGTTTGGAAAGCTTAGTGCCTTACACCATTACGCCACGAGCGCCCCGTGTGACGTCATTTCCGCCACAGACCTTCGCCACAAATATGACCGTAAACTCCAGACGAGATTTGAACCCGCCTGAGCTCTTTGACGGACAAAATTATAAACCTCGCTTCACGAGGAATGATATCGCCAATTTCAACACCCTCTCCCAAGAAAATATCTATCACACCTCCCTGGTCTGTGAATCCCTGGGCTACTTTCTTACCTACAAAATAGAATGCTTCCAAGTCATCGACTAGAAAGTATTTAGTGCCGGCCAACAGGTTATCTCGTTCCTCTGACGTGAAGGAGGACCATTGACTTGGAAACTCATAAGACTTGTCAAGATCTGAAGATGACTGCGCAGACTCAGTAGGTTTGGAATTTATAATGATATCACCGTCACCAAATATGGGGCCAAACTCGCTGTCTTGCCTGGCTGCCTTGTCTAATTTGTCGCTTTTAAGATCCATTTTAAAAGGAAGCAATCCACGTAAATTCTTCAAGCTGAAGATGAATGCTTTTGAGCTATGTATGAAGCCATCATTTCCTGCAAATGAAAAAGTGTACAAGTCATCATCAGAGTTTACTACGTGTTGCTTAAACTCCGTAATATTTATACCGAGGATATTCCATAAGCTACTATGATGGTATGAATGAATGAACGAACGAACGAATGAATGAATCAATTACTGTGCGAATCAAAAAAGCGTGAACACTTTGATTTAACTTTGACATGATCCAACCGCAAGAATAGTCAGGGAACTCAAATTTAGACTTTGTTTTTGCAGAAAAGCTTTGCGAAAATAGCAATAAAATAAATATAGGGAAAAAATAGACCACTTTTGGCTAAGGAAAATCCAAGCTTAAATCAAAGTGTTCACGCTTTTCTGATTCGCACAATAATGAATCAATCAATGAAATAATGAATGAATGAATGAACGAACGAATGAATGAATGAATGAATGAACGAATGAACGAATGAATGAATGAATGAATGAATGAAATTAATAATGAATAATTTTATTTAAGTAATTTATTGAACAGAAATACCATTATACGCACTCACCTCCCCAATTCTTGTCAAGAAATCCACCAAACATATTCTGCTGTAGGCGAATGAGTATCACTGTTGGTCCTTTCCCGTCGCACGCGGTGTGGAATTGGTTACCATGCCAACCAGGAAGAGCCTTGAAGCAGCGCAACCATTTTCCTTCTTTCGGGAGAACAGCGTCCAGCCATGTTCCCAGAATATTATCGTGCTCATCCTTAAAGCCGGGAATATTTGTAATGAAGCGAGCTGCAAGGTGATATACTAAACTTGGTTTCATTTGATATTATAAAACAACTGCAAGACTCGCGGGTAAATTTCCTTACCGAGCAGGGGCTCATGGGAGCGAGATTTGACCTCCGGTGCGTCCGTCAATTTTTGACGCGAACATTGATGCGGAAACGTATGACAAAAAAAAAACGTTTTCCAACTGCTCATGTATACCGTTAGGGGGAATTAGCTACAGTTTCGGACACTTTTTCTGCTTCCGCCTACGGGAGCTTCGACTATACAGTCGAACTCTATGAGCGGATGCTCTCGGAAGCGGACAGCTCTACTTACGGCCACCTTGACAAAACCCCGTTTGAACTCTAGCTCATACAAACTCTGTATTTACACATTCCTGTAAGCGGCCAGCGCTAGTTGCGGACACTTTTCTGCTTCCCGAGGGTGTCTGCTTACGGGAGCTTCGACTGTATTTAAAATAGCGCAAAGGAAAACCAATACACTTACGTCTGTGACGTAACCAGAAACTCAGCGATAGACCTTGATGGCAAAGATTTGGATCACTAAGACATTCTGAATTGTAACTTCCAAAATCAACAGAGTCAAAGGCTGTTATGCTGGCCACTCCTTTCACTGGGTACCAGTTATCGCTTGAAAATACTCCTCTTCTGCCGGACAGACCATCGTACGTTCGCTTGGGAGCTGCGTTTTCAAAGGTCCAATGGAATGACTCTACATGAGAAACAGTAACGGTGTGGTTAACCATAGTTAATAGAGGGAAATGGTTTATGAAGCCCGGCAAACTTCAAAGGAGCAAACAAAGAGGCCAAGATTTATGTTGGAAGGTCCATGACCGTGCACATCTTTTGTTTTGCGCTCATACACTATGCATGAATTACGTAATCGCAACGTTTCTATTGGTTAGTTGCTTGAACACACGTAACCACTTATTGTATTTTGTCAGGTTTTGTGCACGGTCAACCCCCAAAATAGCGAACAAAAAGATATAACAAAGAACTTTGCTGGGCTTCATAACCATTTCCCTCTATTAACTATGGGTTAACTAACGTAATGCAGGTAATTGGGGCCGTTCTTCCCTTTCCCACAAATCACGGTCTCAGTTGCGCGAACCCAGTCTGTTTTTTTTAATGGAAACGCAAGGTGCATGAAACAGTGACGGTTCCACCACCGCAGTCAAACGTCGTAACAACAAACAAAAATAAACTACATTGACAAACCACAACATTACACCATGTTTTAAACACGCCTAACTTGTTTGGTAAACGTCCAAAAAAATGGTAAAGCAACAGAATGCTGGAAATATACTGAACTTTGTGTTTGAAAAGACTAAACTTCTCATTTTACCTAGTATATTTTGTTTCTTTCGCAAATTACTATCACGGTTTTGATTTTTCTCGCAAATTTTTCGTGACACCGGATTGTTCCAATGGTTTTCCTTTAAAATTTTGCGCGGGAAATTGGCGCGCGGGCGACAAAAATTTACGCCTTTGTGCATCATCGAGCATTTGACCGCAGCGACGATGGATCCAAAATCTCCCCGGCCCTCCCCTGAATAGTGATAGATAAACTGATTTATGAAAATCTTTTCTGTCTATCTTGATCTTAAACACAAAATAGAAGTCTGTTGATTTAGACTGTACGACTTTTAGTTATGATTGTTGCACGTTTATCATGTTGCATGTTTTCATGTAGATCAAACCAACCAACTTGCTAACGATTGATTGACGTATTAAGGACGTGTGCGCATAAAAAAGAGCCAAGTGGTGTTGTAAGTATGTCGCATAGACCGGTTTTCAATCGAGTGTCGAAAGTAATACGCGTTGGCGTTGGTTTTGCTTTACTACGCTCACTGATTGGTTTGAAAAAACTCGCGCCACGTTCAGTCTTAACCAATCAAATGCCAAACTAAAAACCAATCGTGACATGGTCGCACGCGCTTTCCCGCGCTTGTCGCGGGCTACATGTTCGAGTTCTAATTGGTTCCTTGTGTTGTTTTCGTTCCGTTGTGATTGGCCAGAGTGATTACTTGATTTTGATTTTGATTTTGGTTCTACTGCACTCAATTGAAAACCGCTCTATCGTGCCATAAGTTGAACAACTATTATCTTAGATAAAATCTCCTTACCTGTGAATTTACAAAGTGTACCGTTCATTTTCGTCACATTTCCTTTGCGCCATAAATGCACTTCCGGCCATGGCACGACATTTCCAGTCAGAGAAGAACACGCATGCGCTATTTTTTCTATCCGAGAAATATCGTCGATGTACTCATCCCACATGTTAAAGCGGGCTAAGACGCCTTTAAACATTCCTACGAGCAAATAACCAACTTCTGTGTTATAGCTAGACCCCAAGCCTACTCCTCCCGCCTTCTTTACGCCATCAGTGTAAAATGTCCAATTACCATTACCGGAAGACCACGTGATACACACGTGATGCCAGCGCTCATCTGTAATGACGTCATCGTTAACACTGAAGTTTCTAATAAAGTGGAAACAATTTATTTTAGACTTCAGCTTGCATCAGTGGTATTGCGAGGGTGGGCAGGGAAAGGAAAATGTAAAACTGATATGTAACAGTTGTTACAATAGAGAATACTTTCACAAACTCATTAATACTTTATCAAGTTTAAACAAACGAAATCATAACCGTGACGGTAGCTTGGATATCTGCATAGATTTATACGATTTTATTTCTCCGTTTACTCCTTAGTTTTTGTTCGGATTGAGAAGATATATCAAACACTTGAGTCAGTGTTTCATCCGATTTCCAAACACCTGGAATTTCGTCAAAAAATACTCCGCTGCGCGTCGTATTTTCAACTCTCTTCTCGGTGTATGGAAATGTGATGAAACGCTGTATTTCGTGGTTTATATATTACATGAAACCAAGTTTGAGGCAAGCTAACGTGACAACTTCGTGAGTTCTTGGACAAGTTTTTAAGGAGGCAGCGTGGTCGAGTGGTTAGGACGCTGGTCAAGTAATGTGGGGTTTTCAAGCACTTCATCCAGTCACTAGTTGAAACAAAGGAGATCATAACCGTGAAGGATATCTGACCTTATTATTCAACAAATTGTAACACTGTCCAAATATGGTCATGATGCACTCAGTATATGTCGACCGTACTCAACAGATATCCTGCGATATATGTAATTTCGTATGCGCGCGGTAAAATGTTCAAGTCAGTTCTTGAAATAAAAGTGGAAGAGTATTTTTTTTAGTTGCGTTATCAATTTGTTGATACGGCAGCCTACGGCCTAGTCGGCTAAGTATCAGGCAATATTCCGCGCGATTTCGCAGGATAATTGTTAATTAATTAACATATGTTTTTACGATTTTATTTCTCCGTTTACTCCTTCGTTTTTGTTCCGATTGAGAAGATATATCAAACACTTGAGACAGTGTTTCATCCGATTTCCAAACATCTCGAATGTCTTCAAAAATACTCCGTTGATAATACTCTATTCTCGGTGTTTCGAAATCGGATGAAACACTGTAGCTGGTGTTTGATATTTTTCATAAAAAAACATTTCCCTCACCTCTGATTATTTTTCAAGTGGAATAAGTAGCTTCCACTTCCATTGTAGGCAAAGCTTACGACACTTTCATTTCTGTAATTATGAAGCGAGAAAACTGGTGACCAGCGTGTGGGTGGTTTGGTCTTAAGCCACCAGCAAGCTGTGAAGTCTTTGAGATCGGTGATGCGAGGAAGGAGTATATAGTCTGATGGCTCGCCACTGAAAATCAGCTCATAAGACCACTCACGTTCTTTAGACGAAAATACGAGATAAGATGATTAGCAGGGAATTATCGTTCTCAATGCATACTCATTAATAATTCATCACTTAATAAAGGAAATCATAACCGTGTCGGAGGTTTGGATACCTGGTCTTTTAAGCAAAGATTTTGACGATTTTATTTCTCCGTTTACTTCTTAGTTTTTGTTTCGATTTAGAAGATATATCAAACAATCAAGACAGTATTTCATCGGCTATCCAAACACCTCGAATTTCGTCAAAAATACTCCGCTGCGCGTCGTATTTTCAACTATCTTCTCGGTGTTTGGATATCGGATGAAATACTGTCTCTCGTGTTTGAGATATTACGTGAAACATCGTAAAGGCGCTGAACGTAAATTGCAGTTTTCTTGAAGATAAGGCTTCGTACTCCGGAATACGAAGTGTGCAATACCTTACAAATGTTTATATATTTTATATATTTTACCTCGGCGAGGCTTGACTTTCATCGCAGATTCTTTGAGAGAATGATATCCTCTCCACGAGTACCAGGTAATACCCTGGTCATTAGCTATATTACGGTAACCATGTTGGCCATTTAAATTCGCTCTGTGACACGCCCTGTACCACCAAGCTCCTGTGTACTGTTGCGCACAGGACCCGCTTGCTTTTAAGTCATTATCTTGATCCTTCGTGCTAAACATCATCCCTTTGTGCCAAGACGTGGAATCTCCTGCTGTTCCAGAGAAATCTGCAAACTGCACAATATACTTTTCGGTTTCTGTTCCCACGTGAAAAGTCTCATAAGACGCATGCGCAGTTATATTGTCAAAATCTTTGAGCTCGATTAAAAGTTGTGAATCTTGTGTAGTGATTTTATGAATGTTGTCATTTCCAAGCCAAAACTCTGACATAAACTCTCCAAATCCTTCTTTGTAACTATTCCAGTCGCGGTAGAAGTCGACAGAACCGTCTAATCTCCGCTGTAAGACAATCCAGCCGCCTCCATTCGTATTCTGGTCGCACAAAACGGAAATAAAACCATGTCCGTTTGGATTGATGCCATAAACTACATCCTCAGTGTAGCCTTTGTGAAGCAGATCCAAGCAGTCACGCCCGTATACTGAAAAACAGCAACAGAATCAGCTACAACAAAGGCCAAGCAGGCTTTCTTCAATTTGAAATGAATGAAATGATTCTCTCAATGTGTAAGCAAAATAACTGAATATGTTGTGACATAAGTTATTTGTGCTTTGTACAAATTGCCTTCAAATTCAAGCTACCAAATAATAGTTTACTAAGGTAGAACACAGAGACTCAATGGCTAGTGCAAAGTGATTAATTTATAACTTTGAGACTTGTTATCCAAATTTGCAAGTTAGTCGACAGTCCAGTCCAGAGTCCAGTCGTGTTTTCCAACTGGCCTCGGGGGAGCCCTGGGGACGAGAGAGTTCATCGACTATTTTCCCTGCTTTTCCGTCGAATCAAACCACGTCGTTTTTACTCGTGAATAACGAGTTTGGGTGTTGAAGACGATATGCAAATTAGCACTCGATCGCTCGATGGGCTGTGTCCATTAATTTATGCATTAAATGCATATAAATTTATGCATTAAATTATTCATGAGGTTGAGCCCACGATATGTGATGGTCACCTGCTTTACCCATGGGGACGGCATTGAAGGTTCGGTGGAGCAAAACGCCTTGGAGAGGGGAGGGTTCGGGGTTATCGCGGATCCACCGATGCGCGTCGCGGCACGTATGTACAAACTTTTCAAGACCTAGTGCGGAAAATTACGTCTTTGAAGCTGAAATTGAAAGGGAGAAACACCCATAAATTTCCAGTGGCCTCACAATGGATGGTAGAAGAATTTGAGAAGACATGGATCGACCGCCGGTGGCGTTTCAAAATAGGGTAAGCTTCAATACAATTCACA
Organism: Desmophyllum pertusum; assembly: GCA_029204205.1. Classification (NCBI taxonomy): domain Eukaryota; kingdom Metazoa; phylum Cnidaria; class Anthozoa; order Scleractinia; family Caryophylliidae; genus Desmophyllum; species Desmophyllum pertusum. Next base: position 139,547 of record MU825915.1, read on the forward strand.
GACTTTCTGATGTTCTCAAGACTTCTGTTCATGAAAGCGAAATGTCCGAAATGGTATTAATGTACTCAGTATTGCTATGATGTGGATGGATGTCGCACGGCTAGCTATTTATCTCAGTTGCAACCGGTGATTGTTTTTAATTCACGAAAATCAAACGGATATCGTCGCACTGATTACAATCGTGTGGAATCTGGAATAATTTACTGGCTAAAGTTTGTTTTCTGACGATGAGAGATCCAGATGAGAGTGAGCGGCGTAAAGTCCTCTGAAGTCCTTGCGGTATATAAAAGACGTATATCTCTGAGCTTCTTTTCTTCTTTTCAAGGGTTTTCTGTTTCCAACGTGATTGAAATTATTAACGTGCGAACGAACGAGCGAACGTTCATGTTCATTCACAATCAGCCCAAGTGCGGACCAGATATAGTTATATAATTTTAATACATGGATTTCCCTAGATCACCGGCCCTACACATCCATACCTAATAATAAACCAAAAATGAACTAGGATGGAGAAGATTGACGCGCATTAAAAACAACGAATTTGAAACTAAACTGAAATATTTCAAGAAGCGCCATCTGGGTTTTTCTCTGCCATCAGCGGATGTCTCAGGAAACAGAAGCTCATTTCAACGGATTTAAAAGGTCAGGTACATAGGTTGCGATTGGTAGTTTGTTTGTTTGTTTCTTTTTTTCAGGGTCCACTGGTTTTTGTCGTAATTATGATTGACAGCAGTGAGAAACGCAATTGAACTTCAGAGGGTTATTGAAAGGCATAGTAATGAGTGCTGGTTTGGCAAATCTTCGTTGAAGCACTCGAAGAGTTTCCGAATCATTTTATCCAATCAGAATTTAGCGCGAGCACTCACGAGTACTCCGAAAGCAATCGCGCCAACAAATACGTCATGTTGCTTAGCAACTTCCGAGAAGAAAACCGCGGGCTCAGTCCCGTCTCGGAGGCGGGATTGCGTCATCAACTGGTACTTGTTCCCCCGACTGAATGAGGTTTTTTCTCGTACGCCCGTTTCCGAAGTTCAAATAGAGACAGGACGCGAGTTTTTAAATTTTAATTTAATTACAAATTGGAGCCCATTATAAGAAAGATCACATTAAAATTAGTCAGTTTACCAAGTTTGAGATTGTTTTTGTTAGATTGCAATCACGTAGAAGGCTTTCAAAAAGTAAGAAAAATTACATATTTTGTCATGGATTTGGGGGACCATTGACAGCTCACAGCCTGGTTACCATGCAATGTAACATAACCTAACTTGGTGAACTTACTCATTTTCAACCGATCTTTCGGGTGATGGCATTCATTTCATAATTTGACGCAATTTGAACAATGGGTCCATTTTTGAACTTCGGAACGGGCAATTAATCAGACCGCTAACAGAAAGCATCAGGTTGAATTTTCATCATACTTACCAAGTGGTACAGCAGTGAAAACTATATGAAATCCTCTTTTTTCCGTGCCCCCGTCTGTGTGGAATTTTAATTCTACATACAGACCAGTTACGAAAACCGAGTGAGCAGTCTTTTCGCCACAATACTTGTCATATACATTGCTGTTATTGGAAATCATCAGATAGTCATTTCTACAACAGAATGACACATTTCATAACACTATGGAAATGCATATATTGCAATCGAACCTCCGCTAACGGACACCTCCCGTAGGCGGACACTTGGCTAGTTCCCAGCTACATACAAACGCTACATTTTTAACCTCCCATAAGCGGACACCTCTCTTAAGCGGACACTTTTTCTGGTCCCGAGGGTGTCCGCTTACAGGAGGTTCAACTGTACTTATAAGTCCCCTTCCCTCTTCCCCAACTTGTAAGCAAAATTCTGCGTTTTCATGTAACGCGCGCTCTGATTGGTTGTGTAGTCATTTTGATAATATAACGCACGCTCTGATTGGCTGCGCATCAGGCTATGTAAACGCGCGCCATTTTCTATTTCCTTTTTCTATTTTTCTAGTGATACTTAAAAGTAACACTAAAATATATATCTATATTAAAAAAATATAAAGGAAAAGTCGATCGAACAGCGATTCATTACATTCCGCTGCCCGTAAAACAAATATAAACAGTAACAAATGTAAAGATGGTAAATGTTAAGCTTGGTCATACTGTAGTAGTAAGTAATTGTATTCAGTTTGTTACGAGCGTTGGACAAAGAAAAAAAATCTGAGACCCCGACAGATTTTTTCTGACTGAGCTTAACATTTACCATCTTTACATTTATTACTACTATACATATGACACTTTAGACATTGCTGATCCTAGCAGTATGCAGGACGCGTGTCACATATGAACCTAGTAAATGACCGCTCGCCACATGAGATACTCCGTAGCTCAGTGGTTAGAGCATCCGACCCATAGAGAATGTCACTTACCCGCAATCATTCGAATTATACTCCACTTCAAAATCGCTAAAAGAAATGTTGATAACCATACCACGTGGAATAGGAACACGATAAACACAATCCGCATAGTTTGGGTAGTTGTTAGGATAGTTAGGACTCTTCAATGTGTTATTTACCACTGAGCCACACACTACAAAAGCAAAAGTACAAAGGTACATCTTTAACCCTTTCACTCCCAAGTGTGCTACGTTCAAAACTGAGGAAAAAACTTCAAAAACAAACAGTACCACATGAAAGTACTGCTCAATAGCTTTCAGTTGAATGGTCACACACTAGAGTTTCATCATCCACAGACTTAAAAAATTAGCACCACATTTCTTGACTCAAGGTTTGATCCTGGGAGTGAAAGGATTAATTCTAGCAAAGTTAGAGTGCGACTAGTCCAACCAATGCCACCCAAGCAAATTAGTTGCAAATTGACCATAGCGTTTGAGTGTTAAAACAGGGAGGATAGGAGGGATATACGGAATCCATCCCCAATAGGGTTAAAATAATCAGCCCAAATGACAACAACAACAGCAGCGCAAGAAAAAGCAGCAATTTTGTTTTCGCAAAGAAAAAGAAAGAAGACCACTCTCCTTCAGATAGCGGGAAGTTGTAACATATCAACCACGAGAGACAGTGTTTCATCAGATTTCCAAACACCGAGAAGAGAGTTGAAAATACGACGCGTAGCGTAGTATTTTTGACGAAATTCGAGGTGTTTGAAAAAGTAATGAAACACTGTCTCGAGTCTTTGAATATCTTTTCAATCGAAACAAAAACTAAGGAGTAAACGGAGAAATAAAATCGTAAAAATCTTTGCTAATTAAGACCGGGTATCCAAACCTCGGTCACGGTTATGATTTCCTTTGTTTTAACTTGGTTATTAATGAGTCTGAGAAAACGTTTTCAAACACTAAAGGGAAACAAAAAAATTGTTCGCAAAGCAGGAGTACTGTAGGAGATATCACGGATTACTGTAAAACGATCCACAGGAAACATGTTTAAGTCCGGTTAACCGAGTTCTAGACAGGAAAGTACTGAACAGTTAGTAGCAAATCAGAGAAAAAACGGATTTTAGTTTGAAGAAAGCCGATGTTACTTTTTGATTATTAAAACTGACTTTTGCTTCACCTTTTTCGCATGTGTCTCCTTGATAGTCCTGGGCACATTGGCAACTGTAACTGCCGTCACTTTTTCTTATGCATGTTCCTCCATTTGTGCACGGGTTGGTGGCACAGGGATCCGCATCCGCTGAAGAAAAGACAGTAATAAAAACAACACGATATTTTATAGACGCGCGCCCTTTGAGCTCGTAGCGCAACCTTTCCTTCCCCACTTTCTGTGAATGTGAAATTTCTAATTGAAGCCAATTATTAAAACTTGCGATACCACGTATAATGTACAGTGAAAGCCCTTACAATGTCCGGGGTACAAAAAGACACGGGTGAACGCAAACATTTTGAGAGGAACTCCTAAAAGGTAACAGAACCTCGTTTTTTGAGTGTGGCTCAAATTCATTTTCATCCCTAATAAGAGGGACTAATTATAAAACGAAACTAGTTCCTGTCATACTTTTTTCCGGCTTCACTGACGGAGCTCAGTTTAGATTTTACCTGAGCACCAAACCATGACATTTAACCCCTAAAAGGTACGGCGATCACCCCCGTCAATTTTATATGGGAGTTCCCCCGGGTATTCCTCCGGGAGTTCCCTCAGGAGTTCCCCCGGATGTGAATTCCCACACAGTGAAGCACGTACCACACAGTGAAGCACGTACCGCACAGTGACCCACGTACCACACAGAGTGTTTACCATTTACATGGAAAAACCGGTTGGTTCACGGTTTGTGCAAATGGTAAGCAAAACTCCCGAATGGGAAATTCCGTTCGAGATTGGCGTGTACCATTTGCGCAATTCATTCCAATTGACAGAGAGAGAGTCTGGTAACTAGATTCAAGATGGTGGCAGAGGTAAATCAATCTTCAATCAATCTTTATTTCACTTTCACCATAAATTACAAGTAACAATAAACAAAATCATATTAGGTGTAAAATGACTGGAGTCCAAAGGAAGTATAGCTTGTGGTCGCTTGTGGTATGGACCCCACAAATAATACAAAACTTATAAAATGGTGGTCGAGTGATGGGAAATTACTTTTCGATTATGAGTACGACAGAGAGATCCACAACAACTGCAGCTTTCATGAAGAGAGATCTTAATAGGATTGTCGGTTTTCATGAGGTTGTGGTGCCGTCTTTAGTTGATGAGTTCAGATTCCACTTTCGAATGACCAAAAATATAATTATACTGTCGAAGTACTTACGCAAGACTGAGAGTTGGCAGCTTAAGGTAAAATTCCTACAGGAAATCGATTTGGGGGAAACCGATTCCACTACAGAAGCAGATTTTGGCTTTTCTTTGAAGTACATGTCGAACATGGAAGTACATATAATGCAGTATAAATGCAGCCACGCCAGAAGCCATGTTGTTGACATTCAGAAACGCGAGCTGAGTGGCCACGCTTACGGATCAAAACTGGCGCAGGGCCTGGAACTGGTAGCTAAGAGCAAATGGTACACAAATTTCCGTTCGGAAATTCTGGTTGGGAATTTTGGACTACCTCTGAAGACGTTCCGTTTATTTCGGAAATTTTCCGGTCGGTCAAACCAAAATAACCTTACCATTTACATTCCAACCGAAATTTCCGGAATTTTTTGGTAAATGGTAAACACTCACAGTGACCCACGTACCACACAGTGAACCGCATACTGTGTGGTGGGTGTGGAGGTGGGTTTACAGAGCGAGGATGTGACTTAAATTGCTTTAAAAAAGAAGGAGTCGAATTGGTTTTTGGGAAACCGCCTCGCGATCGACCACGTGAAAAAACAAGCAAGCAAAGCGGAATATAATGTGACAATGAATGGTGTTTAAAACTCAAAGATTGAAAATTATTGAACACTAAAAAGAGGCAAGATCAATAATCGATCATATTTCGACTGGAGATTAGTCGAAATATCAGCAAATTAAAACTGAGATTTTTGGATAATACTTTCTTATGCGATACTGTTCACTGGATACTTTGTAATCAACACGTGGACACGGGGTAACAAGTGATGTACCTACCCAAATGAAAACACATGGATGTAATCACAATATAAAGACAAACGTTCTGCAAGAAAAAAAGATATTACGGTGAAGATGACGCTTCAGTTGCCACTCGACAAAGTTTTTGATTAATTTTTGACATCTTTTTGACAACTTTTTTACGACTTTCGGATGGGTTCCGTTTGACTTGACCAATCAAAATCCAAGGAGTGTTGGAGGCGGAGTCGTGAAATTTGAATGGTTTTAGTTTCTAGTCTAATTCAAATGTGGCGCCACAAAACGGAACCCATCAAAGTTGTCAAAAAGATGTAAAAAATTAATCAAAAACTTTGTCGAGTGGCAACGGTAACGTCATCTTCACTTTAATCATAGTTTCTTTATATAAGCATCGCGACATAAGCTTCTTTGTTCGTTGCCCAATTTTAGAGCAACGAAAAATTTGAGAAAGACTAATGGAGTTTGTCACGAACGTGGGACAAAGAAAAAAAAAGTGCCCTTCCGCACACCGGTCGGATGCTCTAACCACGAGCTTCTTATACTCATGAAAAAACGGTTATACTTTAAAAAGAAAATGAACGTTTTCGACTTAATTAAGTCAATCTTCGTCTTCCTTTATTTTACTTCATTTTAACCCTGGAGATACTTAATTAATATAAAAACTGGAGTTGACACTGATTAAAAAGATTTAAGAAAACTTTTCGGTCACTTCAGTGACCTTCGTCAGTTCGAATGTGAATAAAACTCTAAGTCTAAAACAAAACGCTCTCGACTGTTTCTGTTTGAAGTATTTTAACATTTTAGACTTGTCAATGTTATCTTTAGCCTCAAGCAAACATTATTATTACTAGAAATTCGCTACGGCGGTTAATTTACCTTTATCAACTCTGAGTTGATAATCAACATAGTGTTTCACTTGCCCGCCGACGCAGCACCACAGTTTCATTAAAAACTAACCACTTTGTCCAATTATCGACAAGACTTCACTATTTTTTTTAATACTCAGTAATAATATTTCTGAACTATTGTCAATTGATATTTACAAACATTTCGGGGTATAATATATTAGGTTCTTTCTGATGAAAAGGGCTTTGAATAATACAATTAAACATTTACAGATTTGCAGGTACTAGAATAATATACCCCCTATACTGTCTAATAAAGAATGACATACAATAATTTGGTGAAAAATATTTTGTCTTCCTTTCCGAGTAAGCAAAATATAAACAAACGCAGTGTATCTTTCTCTTAGTTGACATAGTTTTTTTAAAAGCACTCTGCTCTTTTTCTTTAGAATATATTCTGGAAAACGTTGCACGTTTGAAAATATCCCGACAAGGTTACTACGAACATACTCAAATTAAAATTAATTTTTTTGTCCGATAAGGATTCCCGCTAGCTATTTTCTCTGAAAGACTTCATCAGCGGCACATGAGGTTCGTGGGAAAAAGCCCTATTTTTGGATAAAACTACTTAAATTTGCGCAAACAAACAAACAAACAAACAAAAAACTTAAAATACAATGCGGAAAAAACGGCGGATAATGGTGTTGTTTTTGCTAAGCTTTTAAACATCGTTGATTTGAGCTTTCTTTTTTAATTTGACAAGTTTCGAATTATTTGTCCTTGTCTGTTTATCTTTCAATTTAAATAACTAATTTACATTTTTCATAAGAAGAAATTCATGTTGTCAGTTCATTTAAACAAGTGACCGCAACCGGGCTATTTATAGAGCACCTCATTTTTCAAAAGTTTAAAATTTATCCACTTTAATTCTTCTTCTTATTTTAGCAACAATGTTTTCATTGCGCCGTTGTGTATTGAATATGCAGCTGACCAATAGACCTTTCTCCAAAATGGCCGCCGCAAATTCAAAATGGTTAAAATTAAACTGAGCGGAAAATCAATACCAGCACCTGAGCGACCACCTCTTGTTTGGTAATCGTACAAAGTTTCATTAGGTTAGGTTCTATCTGAGTCGAGAAAACGGAAGTTGAAAACTAGAAAATTTAGAGACGTTTGTATGACTGGGAGTATAGCGTATATACCCCTAGTCATACAAACGTCTCTAAATTTTCGCTCAGCTTAGTATGAATTTGCGGCGGCCATTTTGGCCTGAGAAAGGTCTATTGAAATTATTTATACATGTATACGTTAACGTGACAGTGAACAACTCTAATAGCGTAAGCTACTTTGGCCACTGTGCACATATTTTGTATTTTTCTCTTGACTTTAAATTTTTTCTATTTATGATGTACATGTATAATGAATTGTGTTACGAAATTTGATGTATCTAATCTTTTGTAAATAGTCTGTAATAATAAAAAAAACTGAAAGTGGCACTATAAAACAACTTACAGTTGCTTATTGCATTATTGCAGTTTTGCCATTTCATGCTGCAACGCTTTTTGCAACGAAAACGCTGCGAAACAGTTCTGTTACAATGGGCATTTTTTTGCAGCTTGCGTCGCAACAAATCGAAATAAAATTCCCTGGTGTGACGTGACGTTAATAACGGCACATTTGTTATTTACGACCATCAAACTGTTAAACATTGCTGCAAAATGTTTACCTATTTTTTGCAAATAATGACTTTGGACTTAATATTTATTTTACTTGTTTTCACTTAGCAAAAGCCATGACACCATTCATGTACCAAATGCCATGACACCATTCATGTACCAAGCTTGTTCTGTCAAGATGGCGGGGTATTAACTAGTTATTTTTCTGCATGTTTACATACTTCGTCTTAGCTTGGTTCATAAATAAGCCACAAATGAACTTGGTTTAAACGTCCGACCATTTTAATCTGATCGGCATCTTTAATCGCACATATACCATGATAGTCTCGTATACTGCGGCCCAAATTCCACTCCGTGTCTAACACCATGTAATCCATAATCTGATCCCCTATCACACCTTAGTTTTTTTGTCATCTTATAATCTACCAAAGATACTTCGATAATTATGTTTTGAGTGAATCTTATGGGTTGTCGAAAACCAAACTTACCCTTTAGAAATTTTAACTAAACTCCTCCAGTGCCACAATTTAAACAAATAGAATTATTTCAATAATGTTTGCCACTGCTGTTTACAAGTTATATATGTATCATTGCAGATATTTAACGTACTTAGACTTTTCAGTTCAAAACTTACCACAACATGTGACCCAGGTAGATTTGTCATTATTAGAGACCGTTGTCAAAAAACTTGAAATTTGTTTTACGAGAGAGCTACATCATTGATCGTCTCGTGCTTGTAAAACATTTAAACAACAAACGTCTTCACTGTTAACACACTGATTTTGTTTATAGTTATTAAACACCTGCTATCATAAATGTTGACATTTTATTCAATTCATTTGGATGAATGATACAGCAATCTTCAGTAAGCTACTTTATGAGTAGTTTTTATTTTTTATGAGGGCCACAGGTTTGTCGCCTTTGTTGTTCTGTAAACATTCTCAATAAATAATTTTTTTTTTAATTTACTACGTTTTGTGATCTTCGATCTTACCTTCATTGTGTTTTAAGCGATATATTCATTGTGTAACATGCAGTAAGTATGCAAGATTTTTCAAGCCAATGGTGTAGCTAATGTTCAAAAAAGTAGTAGCAGACTCAAATCTGAAATAATTGCTAAACAACTGAACTTGTTTCAAGGTACAAATTTAAGGGGAAATATATTAAAGGACAAATAGTGGTGCAGAATTAAAGGAGCTGTGTCAAGATATTTTAAGTCATTTTTGCAAAGTGCAAAATCACCTTCAAATTAAAGAAAGCCTCAAAATAACAGTTTACTAAGGTAAAAAAACGCCAAAGAGGTAATAAGAAATCAAACAGGAACAAGGATGGTTGAGGATTGAGAAGATTAAGACGGATTTTGAATGGCGAATTGAAAAAATTGGCCATTTTTTTCAAGATGCGCCAACCGTGACGTTGCTCCTTTAAGGACAAATAGAACTCGAGGTACAAAATTAAGGGAGAAAAAGAGGCGCATAATCAAAAGGGACAAATAAGGGTACACAATTAAGGGACAAATAGAGGTACACAAATAAATCAGTGATAAATAAAGGTACACAATTGTAAGGACCAATGGAATTTGAGGTTAAGCTTACGAAAAGGAGCTATAAATAAAATGCCAACAATGGGTACTGCAGGGATTAAAATATAAATAAAATTAATATATTGATGTTAAAGGCCTTCGATGTTGAAATATGTGTTCAGATTTCAACAACAAGACGATGTAGCACCTCGTAAAAACGATTGCCGGGAAATACAGGGCCGCCGCAATGACACATCTTCCTGTGTCGCCAACTGTGGTAAGTTGTGAAACTGGAAAGTAAAATCACTTTAAACAGAAACAATGAATAAGATAAGCATTGTATTAGATTAAACATGTCAAGGTTTATAAGGATTTTTTTTTTATTTGTTTAAATCGCGACCTTGGAAAAGTTTGGCTAAAATTAATACATGGTTGCCACAGACGTTTTCAAAATTCCCTGACTTGATAAAAATAAAATTTCCCTGACCAAATAAATACAAAATGGTGGTGGAGTTAGCAACCCAAGAGCTCACGAGGACAATATTAAGGTTGATGTTCTGTCATACGCATAACTCACGCAAACTGCGAGTGGCTGTGGATATGAAGTTTTTATGTAACTTACGTATACATGACATTGACAGTTCGCCATTTTTATTAAGCAAAAACATCACTGAGATCACAGTGACCTGAAATGTTTCTTCCAGCCTTCAATGGTATTAAATCAGTGGTGTTATATTTAAATTTTGGCTGACTTTTCTTCAAAATATCAATTTTCCCTGGCTCAAAATAAAATTTCCTGACTTTTCCTTGACCTTGAAGAATTTTTTTCCCTAACTATTTTCTGACCTGTGGCAACCATGTAATAAAAATATATTCATTTCGGTTGTCGAAAACCTCTAAGGAAGCTGCTATCTCAGCATATTTATTACAGTTATCATGGGTACATTATTAAATGACATAAAAGAATAAGATCTATAACTAAATATGTCGATAGAATAATTTCAACAGGATTAAAACAAATAATCCAATAATAATCCAACTAAAGTGAATCTTTTCATAACGAAGATTGTTTTAATTTAATTTATTCGACTTTAAATTTCTGTACTAAATAATATTATTTTTCCCTTAAAGTGGGAAGGAAAGCCTTTAATTAACCTTAAGTCCAGTCAGGCAATATATCACAAACTACACAGAAACCTTTGGTGATTTGAACAATTCATATAAATTATTGTACAAACTAAATGCTGGCAATCAGTTGTTTATTCAATATTTTACAAAAGCTAAGGATTTCTTGCCTTGCAAGGTAAATTTTTTTTTTCGTTTGCTTTAGTTTCAATCGGAATAAATTCATTCCGGGATACTTAGAGAGAACAAAAAGGTCCTTAAATTATGAAAGTGCAACCTATTAGGGGGTGTATTGTTTCAGCAGCCGTTGTGTAAAGTTTGGCATGACAACCTAAAACACTGATTATGTTGCGGAAAAACGAATTATTAAAACCAGCGATCCTAGCATTTCTTATGCGAGAATGACCTTTTAGGATCCCTTTTACTGCTCAGAATGGCATCTTTGTGCAAAGTAGAAGAAACATTTACCAACATTAGCAAAACTGGGAAAAGGATCGTATCATTGTATTTCGAGAGATTGCTGAAGCCTGTTCCAACATGCTTATGAATTTTTTATCAGTTATAGGCTAGCCATCCCAACCCCTGAAGTTATTAATATTACACATAGGTACTTTTGTGTAATCATCTTTGCACGTTTCTTGTTTTTAAGGCAATGCAGCCACGGGTTATGTTTAGTGAGGGAAATATTTAATTATGTAGTCTGTACACAACTAGGTTTTAGTGATACGTTTATGGATTTTTTAAAAGTGAAAACAGAACATAACGAAAAAACGTCCGTGAAATGCTTCGAATGCCAAGTCATCTTGTCCATAATGAATGTTCCTACCTGCAACGAATCAAGGCTGGGTTTCTTTAACCCTATTGAGATGGGAGGGGAGGGGGGAATCCAACCATTTAAACGTTTTTAATATTTAAGCAAGACCCGAAAAAACTTTGTGACTTTACCTATAATTTATCTGGGAACAATTTGGTATGGGTGTAAAATGTCATTGTTTACGTAACGTGATGTTTCCATCGCAAACATATTTTGGCAGGCCTTTTTTCCCAAATGTTGAACTTTTACATGTTAGATCGTTTTGGTATCATTTTATTGGTTTTGATTATTTGTGAGTTAGCTTTGGTGGTTTTATGACGTCAAAAAAAATCAAGAAATCCAAGATGGCGTATTCAAGATGGCGGCAGTTTATGACGTAATTCTCACTTTATATAAATTCACGAACTGTTGTTGCGGATCTCTTGGACGTACTATATACCCACCAAGTTTATTTCTTGTAGCTTTAATACTCTTGCATAGGGTTAACTTAACAAGGAAAGGGACTAGGAGCTACCACGGTTTACGGTCCAAACAATATACTGTAATTATATATTAAGTTCTGTTTGACAGTGTGGAAAAAAAAGCCAAACATTTCTCACTTGTTGATGGACAGTTTTAAAGATATTTCGTAGTAGAGAGTGAGATAATATTATTATCAATGATTAAAATAAGAGCACTGATGTTAAGTCGCGATATTTTGTATTACATTTTATGCTTTAAATATTGAATTTGCTACCATACATTCTGTCAATAACACTTCATGAGCATATTTAATTTGTATTGGTTAGGAATTTAAGAATAGTTTTCTGTTCTCTTGCAGAACGTTCACCTTTTTGTCGTGATTACATTCATAGTTGCTTTCCATTTCATCCAAACGACTCAGGCTGGTAAGTAACTTTTATTCCTTGACCGATGATCTTTCATAATCCATCCCTGGGTGAGAAGGTATGGGGCTATTGAAGGAAATATGTGTTGAATAAGTGAGAATATATAGATATCTAACTGGATTTATAAAAACATGGTCGCAGAAAAATCGCAACCTTTTGACCATTTTGACGCTTTTTGGGTTCTCCAAAGTAGACGATAATTTTATAATAAGATCAGGCATGCCAGTTCGTTTTTCTCCTCCCCTCTCTTCTTTCTTCTTTTCGCTCTTCTTTGGTGTGGTTTCTAGTCTTATTGGAGTGATAAAACTGGGATTTTAGCGTAGATGCAGAAAAAATGATGAAATGTTCTTGAACCATGCACGTTCTTATAAATTCAGTTAGATATATATTGTATAATTTTGCGTCAATTTTTTTGCATAAATTCTGCTACAGTAATGCAATGCAATGCAGTTGTCAAATTGGTGGTACTGATGGCTATACATAAGTAAAATAGTTTGCTAATCATGATTATATTTTTAGAAAGACAATGATACTTTTTAATTTAGAAAACATGTTTCGGATGTACAACATCCATCGTCAGTTACAAAATAAATGAAATGCACACAATATATAAGCTTATGAAGTGTAGAGAAATTTTTTTTTTCTAAATTAAAGAGCTGGGCGCTTACGAGAGCTTTTAATTACAGAGTTTGAGTGACAATTCAGTCAAACGGGGTTTCACAATAATAATGGTGGTCGTAACGAGAGCTATGACTGTATTTATTTAACATTGTAATTGTATCAATTCCATAAAACGTTTAGAATGTGGAGAAAAAGATGCTCTTGGCATGGAGAGCGGTACAATCGCTGACGCACAAATCAGTGCCTCTTCGAAATACAATAGCAATCTTGCCCCAGCCAGGGCAGACTGAACCTTCCATCAAAAGCTTGGGCAGCTTCTAGTTCCAATTTGAATGAGTGGCTTCAGATTGATCTAATCGGTCAGGACGCCACCGTTACACGTGTAGCGACGCAGGGAAGCCCATCAAGTAACGAATGGGTAAAAGTGTACAAACTGCAATACAATAAAGATGGAGTGAACTTTGAGTTCTACACAGAACAAGGGCAATCCGCGAACAAGGTGAAATAAGAAAATAGTTAACTCAAATTCTTGTGATCAGTTTTAAACATTCATATAGTGTAACCCCGATATAACTGAACTAGCCTGCGTGGCAGGCGTAGAAAGGGGAGGGAGGAGGGGAATTCAGGCGCGAGCGCGAAGCGCGATCGGCGGCCAAGGGATCTCGGTTCCATATATCTTTATACTGTAACTTTGGCCGGGCGGGCTGAAGAATATCGTCTGTTATAGCGTGGATTTCGTTATAAAGGAGCTCTTTATATCGGGGTTCCACTGTATCATGATCAGATGTAAAGAGAACTTAAAAATGCAAAATTAGAACTGCGCATATTCATTACTCGTTCCACAGTTCCTTGCGTGCTTTGCAGCAGAACCGCAAGCAGGGCTGAGGCTGTTTTATTTGTTAAATGATACATAGCTATGGCGTCTACAGTTTGTTATTCAAAAGCTTAAGCAGTGTGGGTGACTCTATCATTCCGGCTGCTAAATGGTATATTAAAGTTCTCCAGTTAAACAAGAAGTTCCGGTATAAAAGGGGCCTGGCCTGGCCATTCTCACACCTGGTTTTTAATCAGCCATCAAAGCGTAAACAGCCGGCAAGCAACCTGCGCGTTTTTACGACCATTACTGATATAATTTGTTGCATTTTTTTTCCAAGAATGTTCTGTTAAAACATTACATCGTATTTTTGTTGATGATATATTTTGGTTTCATGGGATTTTGAAGCATGTTTAGTTTGCAGGAAACTTGACTCAACAACGTGCCACGACTGCAAGAGTACAAATTTGCATTTCGCGTCCGAATGGTGTGAAATGTGGGAGGTGCCATCCCTTTTATAGCGTAAGCAATACGGTTTTAAAATTATAGATCCTAAACAATTTGTCATATTTAATACTGATTTAGGTATTTGCTGGAAACACGGACCAGAACACCGTTGTGTCACATGACCTAAACCCACCAATCATATTGCGTTACATCCGTTTTCGACCAATCAGCTGGAAATCGCACGTATCAATGAGAGTTGAGCTCTATGGATGTCCTCCAGGTACTGGTCAGACGGTCTTATACATATACAGTCGAAGTTCTCGTAAGCGACCACCTTGGCAATTCGAAAAAGTAGTCGTAACTAGAGCTGGTGGCTTACGAGACTGGGCTGTCGTGAGTGACCACGCGCTGAACCAATAGAGGCTGGCCTCTTACGAAATGTACGAAAGCGAATGTACAGGTCACGCATCCACAGAGATTGAAAACGTCTCTTATTCAGATGATTACAATGTAAGCAATGTCTCATAAATGTGTAACACAACAAGTGGTCGCTTATGAGAGCTTAAAAACAAAGGAAACGACCAGTTGGTAATACCCAAAAGTGGTCGCGGTCGCTTACGGATGCCGGAAGCGGTAGCATACGAGAGCTTTTAATTACAGAGTTTGAGTGACAATTCAAACGGGGTTTCACAATGGTGGTCGTAACTAGAGCTTGGTCGCAACGAGAGCTTTCTTTGGATAAAAAGTATAGACTATTATTTTACGATCTCCAGGTATATAAGAAGACGTGAAATTGAAAAAAGCGATAACATTTTTAAATATAAAATATTATGACGTCACGGAAATGTCTGTACCCTCCTGTTTTTCCAATAGAGAAATGGCGGACGACCTCGGCATGAAAAGCAAAATGAGCTTTGATGAATTAAAAAAGAGCTCCTGGCGTTTTTTAAAATTTATTTTTTGGCATATATACTATTAATATTATTATACCATATATTTTTCATCCCATAAAGTTTACACATTATCGAATTCATAAAATCTTCAGGATGTCAACTACAAGAGAATCCTACAACCCTAGACAAAAAGTAGTTGAACGCTTGCAAAAAAAGACACCAATACATTTACTTTACTGTTTAACTTGGAAAATGTCCCACACAAACATTTTTATAGGCCCCCTCCCCCACTTTTCAATGTTGCATCCTTCGTGGATAAGGAATTTTTCCGCAATTTATGCTTGAGACTCAACATTTCACATCACATCGAGGTCTCAATGCTTTTTACAGTCTTGTACATAAAAACCCTAATCTAAAAACGCTCTCTTAAAAAGAAAAGTTTTTAATCTTGATTTAAAATAGTCCACAGAGGAACACTGTTTAATGACATTTGGTAAGTCGTTCCAGAGCCTTGGTGCGATAACCGAGAAAGATCTGTCGCCATAAAAAGCCGTTTTAGTCTTCGGAATAGACAGCAGATTTGAGCTACTTGACCGTAGTAAACGCTGAGGCGCGTAATGAAATAAAAGTTCACCGTGCCAACAGTTTTGACGAAGATTGTAGTTCTTGGTATAATTCTTATGTTGTCTTTTTTATGGAATCCATAACATCTTCAGCATGTCTGTCTGCTCTTGGTATGGAAAGTGGTGAAATCTCTGACGGACAAATCACTGCTTCTTCGCGATATAGTGCCAATCATGCCGCCATCCAGGCCAGGTTACATTATCAGCAAACCTCAATCAAAGCAGGATCTTGGGTAGCTAATGGTGGTGATGGTGACCCATGGCTTCAGGTTGACCTTGGCAGTCAGTACGCTAAAGTAACACGTATAGATACACAAGGAAGATCTGGTAGTTCAACCGACCAATGGGTGACCAAGTACAGAGTACAATACAGTAACAATGGGGTGAACTTCCGGTACTACAGGGAACTGGGGCAAACTACAAACAAGGTGAACGAGACTAGCTTTGTTATCTAAATCCCCCGGGGGTACTTCTATATAAACGTGACGGGGGTGATCGTCGTACCTTTAGGGGTTAAAATCCTCGGCTTGTTGATATCGAAAGGAGCTATCACAATATTTTAAGTCATTTTTGCGAAGTGCAAAATCACCTTCAAACTGAAGAAAGCCTCAAAATAATAGTTCACTAAGGCAGAAGAACACCAAAGAGGTGATAATAAACCAAACAGGAACAAGGATGGTTGAGGATGGAAAAGATTAAGACGGATTGTGAATGGCGAACTTGAAAAATTTGCCAATTTTTTCAAGATGCGCCATCCATTACGTAGCTCCTTCTTTAAGGTCTAAATGACCATTGTTAGAGTTATTCTGGTACCTTCAGGGGTATTAAGCTGGTCACTTTTACATGGGAGTTCCCACCGAGTCTAAATCTTCACCCTGGGCATGTCCCCTTGTAGATTTTTTTGTTTTGTTGTTTTTTTGTTGTTGTTGTTGTAAGTAAAGAATTTATTGAGCATTATGATTATTTACATGTATGCTACTTAAAATTTGATGCTCTACTTACAATACCTTACATTACATACAATACGATACTTACACTACTTACAATACGCGTTCGGTACTTACATTACTTATAATACTGCTTACAATACAATACTTACGCTACTTATAATACGATGCTTGCACTACTCACAATACAGTACTTACACTACTTACAAATGCTAATTTATACTTTCGGCATAACAATACTTACACTACATTTTGTTTCATTCAATTCATTCCCCTTGTAGATTTGCGTGTCTTATTTATCCAGAGAGCTATGCTAGCTGGAGCCTCCGTCCCAGGGAGAGGTATGAAAAAGGACAGCTCTTGACCCTCCAGGTTGGAGGTTGGGTGTATGGCCAATCACCCCACCCCATATGGCCAATCACCCTAACCCGTATGGCCAATCGCCCTACCCTGTATAGTAGTGGTGTCGATCCATCAAAGCACAAGTGCTGTAAACTGTTACGAGCCACCTTTCATCAATCAGGTGTCTGTCCGTCTGACCAAAACATGTCTTTGATGTCCGACCTACCAATCTTCCATTTTACTTATTTAGGACTTCCCCGGAAATACAGACCGTGACACTGTTGTTTATCATGGACTAAACCCACCAATAAGAGCACGTTTCATCCGTTTTCGACCACAAACTTGGAATAACAGAATAGCAATGAGGCTGGAGCTTTATGGATGTAAAGGTACTGTACAGCGGTTTGCATTACGACAATCCAGGGGGGATAGAAACCCCTTATAAATGGATGTAAAGGTACTGTACAGCGGTTTGCATTACGACAATCCAGGGGGGGATAGAAACCCCTTATAAATGGATGTAAAGGTACTGTACAGCGGTTTGCATTACGACAATATCCAGGGGTGGGGGGGGGGGGTAGAAACCCCTTATAAATGGATGTAAAGGTACTGTACAACGGTTTGCATTACGACAATCAAATTATATTAGAGAGATTAAGCATCACGTTTGTTTTTCTCGCAAACGGCAAAAATCCCACTTTTGCCGTCTGGCGTTTCTCGTTTCTACTGAAAGTGAGTAATTTCGCGTTTATCGTGAACGTCGTCGTGTGAATTATTTTCGATTTTTCTGATGGATTTATTTAATGATTGGAGGAAAAGTAAAGAAAATCGACTGCAAGCTGACGTTTGCCGTAGAACGTGGTGCTTAATCTCTCTATTATCCTGATAAGACGACGGGAAAGTGAAAATGGAATAAGTGAAAAGTGATCTTGCTTTGTGGTGGTTTTGGCCATGTCAAAATGCTTAATTAGGGACAACACACCCCCTCGCGTGGTTCCTTTCTTTTCAAACTTGGAATAACGGAATAGCAATGAGGTTGGAGCTTTATGGATGTAAAGGTACTGTACAGCGGTTTGCATCAAATCAAATGATATTATCCTGGTAAGACGACGGGAAAGTGAAAATGGAATAAGTGAAAAGTGATCTTGCTTTGAAGACAATATCAATCACGTTTCTGGCGTTTTCCACTCTTATATTTTCAATATACTGTAGCCGGATAACATAATGTTTACAAGAACTATCAAATTTCTCGCACAACTCATTTCATTGGTCGAGTGTTATCAATGGTTACTTACCACGGAGTCACGTGTGTTACCAATATAACTTGTCAGATCTAAGGACATCTTATCTTTCTTAGAACAAGTGTCTAACCAGAACAAAACTCGTAAACCAAATGAGTTTTAAAATACTTCAGCAGATAGTTCTTGAGGGATAATAATGTATTCTAGAATTGTAAAGAACAGATACGTTTCTCTAAAGCAGGGATGACGAAATGGTGAAGCGTTTGCATATCCAATCAATTTCGGCCTGGAGTCATATATGGGTTGAGTTTGTTGTTGGTTCTCATCCTTGTCCCGAGGGTTTTCGCCGGGTACTCGGGTTTTCGTCCTTTTCCCGAGGGTTCTTCTCCGGGTACTCGGGTTTTCGTCCTTGTCCCGAGGGTTCTTCTCCGGGTACTCGGGTTTTCGTCCTTGTCCCGAGGGTTCTTCGCCGGGTACTCGTGTTTTTGTCCTTGTCCCGAGGGTTTCTTCTCCGGGTACTCCGGTATCCTACCTCCACAAAACCAACATTTCTAAAGTCAATTTCTATTCGATCTGGAATCCAAGCGTCACAGGTTTGTCAGTCGTAGCTGACTGTTCAGTGTCACAATAAATAAGGTAGAAACATTCTTATAAGTGTCAAATAATTTTAAGGTCATTCCTTAGTATTGCACTGCGCATCCTTTCTGCGCATAATTTCGCGCGCAATTAGCGCGCGCACATTAAACACATGGCGGCTTTTTCATTATGGCTTTGCTTGCCAGAGAAGTAAATGATCGTTTTCTCGTAAACGAGCGTGGTGACCTATCATTTTTTTTTCGCATATTTAAGTCCAGTAATCATCTTCTTTCTATACAAGGAGTATAGACCAATTCTCAGTGCAGAGAAATTAATAATCACATGTTTTTGGTTGATTTTGTAAGGAATTATGAGGTATTTTTAGTCGATTATATCTCTTTCGCGAGGCTGGTGACCTATTCTTTTTATTCTATATTTTGAAACATTACATCACAATGTTCAACTAGGGAAAGTTTCAGAAACTTCTCAGTGTAACTTCTATTTCGATGGAATAACCTTAAACACAAACGTTTCGGGCTGAGCCCTTCTTCAGTGTGATAAAATTGGCGAGCTACGCCATACACATACATGTTAAGTGTCACCAGAGGTCTATAACTGGTGTCACCCTCGTTAAACAAACTCGATTTATTTTAATTTTATTTATTTATATTAACTTTGTATTTGTACCTTTTAGAATGTCAAGAAGCTATTGGCATGGAAAGTGGTGCCATCTCTGATGGACAAATCAGTGCCTCGTCGCAGTACAGTGACCCTCATGCTGCCATCTTGGCCAGACTACACCTTCCAGAAAGTGGAAATAACAGAGGAGCTTGGGCAGCTGCCACAAAAGACGCCAATCAATGGCTTCAGATTGATCTTAAACGTTATTACATTAGAATAACACGTGTAGCTACACAAGGAAGGAATAGCTCTGCCAACCAGTGGGTGACCGAGTACAAGCTGCAGTACAGTAATGATGGAGTAAACGTCAAGTACTACAGAGAACAAGGACAAACTACAGAAAAGGTGGAGTATAATAGATCAAACATGAGATAAGTGTTTCATCCGATTTCCAAACACCAAGAAGAGAATAGACCTTTCTCCAAAATGGCTGCCGCAAATTTAAAATGATTAAAATGAAACTGAGCGGAAAATCGTAATCGTACGAAGCTTCGTTAGGTTAGGTTCTACCTGAGTCTAGAAAACGGAAGTTGAAAACTGGAAAATTTAGAGACGTTTGTATGACGTCTCTAAATTTTCCACTGAGTTTCCAACTTCCGTTTTCTAGAATCAGGTAGAACCTAACCTAACGAAACTTCGTACGATTACCAAACAAGAGGTGGTCTTTCAGGTGCTGCTATTGATTTTCCGCTCAGCTTAATATGAATTTGCGGCGGCCATTTTGGAGAAAGGTCTATTGCAAATACGACGCGTATTTTCAACTCAGTTCAAAGAGTAATAACTTAATGCGAATAACTAATTCCATCTCTTAATAGTTCGAGACAATACCTCCATTATTGACAGTGACAAATATTGAAATATTCTACTATTCAAAGAGGCATATCACATCAAGGCCAAAGAATCACTCAATTTCCGGTTTAGAAGCTAGCGGTGAACTGTTCATATTCATATACAAGCTCTGTATCTTTAGATTTAATTAACATACGCCTGATGATGGTTCTAAACTGAATCGAAATATAGCTTTTAAACATCAAATCTCAGTGTTGCTTTTCATTGGTTGAATATCCACCATGAAGCCTCTACATCTCCTCGGTGTCTCCTTCATTTTGTTTCCAAAAGTAACAGATTTTAAGTTGTCAAAGTGATAAATTAAATTATTTATTACATTAGACAGCTTAAAAGACTAATAGCTCAAATCAACCAATCAGAATGCTTTGTTTCCGGTCCCAAGAACAAACAACTTAAAATTAAATACTTAACATACATTGTCTAAGAGATATGCCCTTAATAGAATGCATTGAAACCTTTATACTTCTTCTGCCTTAATTTCCTCTCGTGGTTTTCTACACAAAGAAAGGTATTTTTGAAATCACAAAGTCGTGTAATAAATCTCATATTAACCAAGAGCGAAGGTTGACTATTTTAATTGTTTATGGACAGTCACTATATACCATCGATCCATACTGGCAAGACCGGGGGTCGATATTCTTCCAGTAAAGCACTTGCGCTTAGTTTAAATAAGACAAATATATCCTAAACGATTTGCCATTTTTGATGATTTAGGTTTTTACTGGAAACACAGACAAAAACAGTGTGGTATCACGTGACCTAAATCCACCAATCAAGGCACGTTATATCCGTTTTCAACCAATAACATGGCATTCCCATATATCAATGAGAGTGGAGCTCTATGGCTGCCAAGGTAATGAAATAAGTTTTATATTTTCCCTTAATACATGTATGGATATTTATAAGCTTTGCGGGTTTGTATTTTGGGTACAGAATGGGACGCGGTTATTCTCCTTTTATGGTAAATTTTATTGTTTGCCGCTTCCAGGCTCTTTTGTTAGTAGAACAAAGGTTTGAAAGAACCAACGCGAAGCAAATTTTCCGACCGCGAAATTCGAAATCTTCGTTGATGACCCGAGTGACAAAGTGACCCGAGTGAGTTGGGAATAGTTGTTTAGAACAACGACGGATTCACTGGATTCTGCACGCGTTCTGATTGGTTAAAAATGTTTTATTAAAGTATAAACGAGAAAAGACATGTTTTATTGCTTTTGCGCACTTTAAATATATACAGTAAAGCATACGAAGAAGTCAAAGCCAGGACTCATTCCTTTTGCCGGTTTTAAATAAATTTTTCCTATTACTAATGTTACGTGATAATCAGGATAGAGCAACAAATAGCAGAAATCTTTATCGATGATAGCTTACAAAACTGAATTAGAAGTTGGCAATAATCCTAAATTAGCTTTGAAACAACCGGTTTCAGGATGTATTCCTATTCTAAAACAATGTCAATCAAACGCGCATCGACAGGCTAACACTACCCGCGTCGAAAAGCCTTTGCTATTTGCAGGTAGGGGTAGTTTTGTAATTTACCAATAGTAATTATACATTTTCTTTCCACACATTCTCACTCATCTACAAATCTAATCCTAGCAGTATGCAGGATGTTTGAAGTTATATGACATAAGCTTCCACGAGTCTCTTGTTGCTCAGTGGTAGAGCGTATGAGGGAAATGGTTATGAAGCCCGGCAAACTTCAAAGGAGCAAACAAAGATGCCAAGATTTATGTTGGAAGGTCCATGACCGTGCACAATCTTTTGTTTTTCGACGGTTGAATTACGTAACCGAAACGTTTCTATTGGTTGGTTGCTTGAACACACGTAAACACCTATTGTACTTTGTCAGGTTTTGTGCACGGTCAAGGCCAAAAAGCGAACAAAAACATATAACAAAGAACTTTGCCGCACTTCATAACCATTTCGCTCTATTAACTATGGTCTGACCGATATTCAAGCTATTTTCCTGGATTAGTTTCATCGTACTTTTCAACAACCAGACCCAGATACGATTCTTAATTAGGTTTATTTACCCAGTGTTTGTATCGATTTCATAATTGAACCTTCTGTTTTCAGAATGTCAAGATGCATTAGGCATGGAAAGCGGGGCAATCCTTGACGCCCAGATGAGTGCTTCGTCCCAATATAATGGACATAATGCCGCTAGCGCGGGAAGGTTAAGGCAAGAGAAGAATGGCATCCCGGGAGGAGCTTGGACACCACTCACAAGTGATGCTAATCAATGGCTCCAGATTGATCTTGATAGTTACTACACAACAGTAACACGTGCAGCGACGCAAGGCAGATGTTGTAGCTATGCACAGTGGGCAACTCAGTACAGACTGCAGTACAGTAACAACGGAGTGGACTTCCAGTACTACAAAGAACTAGGACAAGTCACAGACAAGGTGAAATGGGTTATGTAACGCAATGCTGTCACACATTCCTGTATTTCTACGTGACCTAATCACGTGCTCTGAACCATGTACAGCCAACTCTCTCTAAGACGGACACCATCGGGACCAGCAACAAACTGTCCGTCTTAGAGAGGTGCCCGGCCTATAGAGAGTTTAGATGCAGTAAAATGACTAACAAACAGCGAGAAAGGACAAACACCAGGTGTCCGTTTTATAGAGGTGTCCTTCTTACCACCGGCCGTCTTCAATAGAGGTGTCCGTTAAGAGATAGTTGACTGTACTTTCACTTTCCATGTGCTCCGCCATTAAAAGCGTTTGTTCCGTTTTACACTGAAGTTTTCTTGACGCAACCGAACCACGAAGTAGGTTATATATAGCAAAACATCAAATTATTTTTGAGGGTATAAAATGGTATTTTATTAACCACGCTTTGTGGTCCTCCAGGAAGGAGGGAGGGTAGCTAATTTACACTGCTCGCCAGTTAGGTTACACTGTTCGCTTGGGTGTCAGCTCGCTAAATGATATACCCTGTGAGTCCGGTGATGCCTATCATACATGCTTCTCGTAAAAAAATTACCAAACAACAAACAAGGTTAACTAATTATAGATCCTTAAGGAGCTACGTTGAAAAAATTGGCCAATTTTTTCAAGTTCGCAATCCGTCTTAATCTTTTCCATCCTCAACCATCATTGCTCCTGTTTGGTTTATTATTACCTGCTTGGTGTTTTTCTACCTTAGTAAATTATGATTTTGAGGCTTTCTTCACTGATTTGAAGGTGATTTTGCAAATCGCAAAAAATGACTTAAAATATTGCGACATTGCTCCTTTAACAATTTGTCATCTTACTGATTTAGGTTTTTGCTGGAAACACGGACCAGGAAACTGTTGTGTCACATGACCTGAACCCACCAATCAGGGCACGCTATATCCGTTTTCAAGCAGTAGCTTGGTATACCTGGATAGCAATGAGAGTGGAACTGTATGGATGTCAAGGTATTTTACAAAAGTCTCAATTTTACTAATTATTCTAGAACTCTTTGACTCCAAAGTATAGGATGGGCTCCTGGTATATAAAAAGACTCGTGAATACACGCAGAATATTATGGTATGTTATGGATTACAGTGCTGTGCGAGAAAATATACAACTGGATCAAGAGAGGATGATCTAAGAGAAGCATTCCCCCATACATGGCTCTCTTCCAATGATAATTTATTGAAATCTATTTTTAACTTCAGACCATAGCTGAGCTATTTTAAGAGCGCTACCTGATTGGTCAGTTCGAGTAACGTGATGTCGGAGCCTCGATAAGAAATAAATAAAAATAACTTTTACAGTATGGGGCACGGGAAATCCTTCTCTTATGGTCATCCTTTCTTGATAGGAGATATTAACAATATATTTTTTGTTGATTCCACAAAACATTCAGAATGTCAAGACGCTCTTGGTATGGAGAACGGTGAAATCCCTGACGAAAAACTCAAGGCCTCTTCACAATATAGCGATGATTTTGGAGCCAGTCGGGGAAGACTGCACATTGAAAAAACTCCCCTCCATACCGCAGGAGGATGGATAGCACTCAATAATATCGACACTCAATGGTTCCAGATTGATCTTTATGGTCTGTACAGAATTACGCGTGTAGCAACACAAGGACGAAATGCTTGGTCCGAGAGGGTAACCAAGTACAAGCTGCAACACACTATCGGGGGAGGAGTCGGGTATCAATATTACAAGGAACAGGGACAGTCTGCAGCCAAGGTAGATAATACTTTTAAAATTCATCGAAAATTAATTGATTATAAATGTTTTTATCACATAGAGGGAAAAATTACTGAATGCTGATTGGCTGAGACAGAGGGCATTTTTCATTAATTTTGGTTTGCAAGGACAGTCTACAGCCAAGGTAGACAATACTTTTAAAATTCATCGAAATGTGATGAAGAAAATGCGTTTAAAGGAGCTATGTCACGATATTTTAAGCCATTTTTGCGAACTGAAAAATCACCTTCAAATTGAAGAATCGACGAAGAAAGCCTCAAAATAATAGTTTACTAAGGTAGAAAATCACCAAAGAGGTGATAATAAACCAAACAGGAACAAGGATGGTTGAGGATGGAGAAGATTAAGACGGATTGCGAATGACGAACTTGAAAAAAAATTGGCCAATACTATTTTTTCCAAGATACACCATGCATGACGTAATGGTAATGGTATTTATATAGCGCATTTTCAAAGTTCAAATGCGTTTTAAACACGATCTATGGCACTGGAGCAGCTTGTCAAAACACGGTTGCCATGGAGTCAAGTCAAGTCACGTGAACATCAAAATGTTTTCCGATAAATGTTAGAACTGATCGTTATTGATTTCACAAAAGCTTTGTACTTTCTGCTCTCCCCCTCCCCTCGAGTTTATATACGGTTAAATAATTCCTTTGCCTTTTCCACTCAGCTGAACTCAGACATGTGCAAGATTTTACTTTTAATTTTTGAGGCTCCATTTTGTTTTAATTTCTTCCAGTTAAAGATCAACCGTTAAACGAATACGATTGTAAAATTATA
Source organism: Desmophyllum pertusum (assembly GCA_029204205.1). NCBI lineage: Eukaryota > Metazoa > Cnidaria > Anthozoa > Scleractinia > Caryophylliidae > Desmophyllum > Desmophyllum pertusum. The sequence goes on from MU825915.1 coordinate 164,941, forward strand.
TATTTCCTTACCAATAATTAATTATTTATCTTCTTACTTATTTAGGAATTTGCTGGAAACACAGACCGGGATACAGTTGTGTCACATGACCTATACCCACCAATCACAGCACGTTTCGTACGTTTTTATCCTACAGCTTGGTATAATCACATATCAATGAGGGTGGAGCTGTATGGATGTAAAGGTTGGTTTTCATCTGACGTCATCAAAATTCTAAAATCTAAACTGTTAATTCTACAAAGCTATTCTTTTCAAATATTCTAGACATACAAAACATTAATCTCTGTGCAAAGTTTGGTAGCAATTCTGGGAAATCCCAAATTGAAATATGGGATGTCCCGGATGAACGTGTTTCTGAACTTTCATAAAGAAGGATATATTTATGTCATTCTTGTGATAATAATTTAGAAGTGATATCTGAAGAGCTTTGAAGTGAAAGCTAATGATTTTGATGGTAAAATCTACTCTGTTTTTTGTACAATTTTATGGCCGCCATAAAGAAGGGCACCAACATGGCGGCTGCATACTAAAAACTGTAATTTTTCTGAAAATTATTTTCGTATAACTCGACTAACTCGGTTATGAAAAACGCTATAAAGCTATAATTTGGACGAAACGTTTTTTTTCGTCCTGCTCTATAACCTGTTGTTCATGCAAGCAAACAGGTGGTAACATTGATGAAAACAACCAATACGGCGATCTTTCTTTATGATCTCTCATTAGCATAAATTACCGAAAATTCAATTTAGTCTGACAAACTTATAGATATTATAAATTGCATGATAGTGACTGTGTCATTTTTAGTAAATGTAGGAAATATATATATATATAGAAAATACTTTAAATATTGAACAAGATTTCCTTTTGGAAATCGTCAAATTTAATTCATGGCTTGGTGGCATAGTGAGCCATACAAACGTATGTAAATGTTGCAACCTTTGATTGCATCGTTTGAAGCAGGTTTCCTATCAAACTTAGCACTATTACGAAATTTTGCATGCTTTTTCTAGTAATAATAATGATAATAATTCTAGTAATAATAATGACTCTATTAATGACTTTATTAATGTGTCTGGGGTAATACATAGCCGAGGGTTACATACATAGCCGAGGGTTTGTTATGTGGTATATGATCAGTTTCACATCAGAGGAATTTCAAAATTCGATGTCCCAAAGCACTGACCACTAAACATTATTTTAAATAAGAGAGCTAGGGAGTTTTGACGTAATTCCTTTATTTTAGGTCTCGTTTACTCATTTCTGTTCAGAATCGAAACTTTACCAGATTTACCAATTCTTTGTTTTCATCTGACGTCATCAAAATTCTAAAATCTAAACTGTTAATCCTACAGAGCTATTCTTTTTATATCTTCTAGACATGGAAATCATTAATCTATATGCAAAGTTTGGTATCGATCCAGTGATTCCTTTTGGAAATAAAGCTATTTGAAATTTGTGATATCCCGGATGAACGTGTTAATGAACTGTCACAAAAAACGGATATTTTTTATATAATTTTTAAATTTTTGGACGTGATAATAATTTAGAAGTGGTGTCTAAACAGATTTGAAGTGAAAGCTAATGATATTGACGGTAGAATATACTCTACTTCTTGTGCAATTTTATGGCGGCCATGTTGGTGCCCCAGTGAAGGGCACCAAGATGGCGGCTGCATACTAAACACTGTAATTTTCTGAAAATTAGTTTGGCAATAACTCGGTTATGAAAAACGCTACAAAGCTATAATTTAGAAAAAAACGTTTCTTTCTGCCTGCTCTTTTACCTGTTAATTTTCTGATGTTTTTCATGCAAGCAAACAGTTTTTGTAATGTTGATGAAAACCAACAATATACTTCTTCTTTAAAGGCTGTGGATTGGTTCAATATTATGAGCTGAAAAAGTCCTGGATATCCCAGCAATCACCCAAGTAATGTGGATTGTGTCTATCGAGTTCCTATTCCACCCTACAAGGAATTGATAATTACCTTTAACTATTTTTTCCTGGAGTATAATGAGTCATGGTAAGTAGCAACATAACTGTGCTTAGAAAATATATTGTTTTGGTTTTGCTATGCTACGCTCTATGATTGGTTTAAAAACTCGCGACACCTTCTCAACCAATCAGATGCAAAACCAAAACCAATCTCTACTTTTTTGTTTTTTTGTTTTTTGTTGTTGTTGTAAGTAAAGACTTTATTGAGCATTATGATTATTTACATGTATGCTACTTAAAATTTGATGCTCTACTTACAATACCTTACATTACATACAATACGATACTTACACTACTTACAATACGCGTTCGGTACTTACACTACTTATAATACTGCTTACAATACAATACTTACGCTACTTATAATACGATGCTTGCACTACTCACAATACAGTACTTACCAATCTCTACTTGGTCACACGCGTTTTTCCCGCGCTTGGCGCCGGTCACGTGTATTTGCTCCAAGCTCTTATTGGTTTATTGTGTTGTTTACGTTTGTTGTGATTGGCCACTGTAATTGGTTGGTTTTGGTTTTACGACACTCAAATGAAAACCGCTCTATCTGATGACTGTGATTTAAAACTGTTTCGTCCTTAAAATAATTTGGTTTAAGTTGATAGTGAACAATATAAATTTACTTTACGCTTTTCACATATCCCGCATTTATCAAACAATTTGTATAAATGACAGTGACCTGGTGCCAAGTAGTACGACTGTTGCAAATTAATAACGTTAATGATCTTTTTTTTTGTAGCTCGGCGGATTACTTGAAGATTACCAATAATACCAACCATACATATGGTACATACTGTGGCCAAATGACTGGGAAGAGTATCATCGTCACTGGAGAATACATCACGTTAACATTTCACTCGGACTTCGGTTTGGAAGAGAAAGGATATCAGATATATATCACTGCTCGTAAGTACAATGCAACTTGATAGTAGAAGTACTTGGGTCAGTGTGTACCTGTTTACAGATTATCATAGAGATCGAATAACATAGAAAGATTCCTTTTCTAGACTGTTTGTTTCAATTTCTCCAACTGCCAGGCTACATGTACCAACATCGGTAAGTCTGGTGGAAACCTGAACAAGCGAAGAGTAATGGTGATGTAAACAATCACATTACTGAATACCATCGACTGACAAACCGCAGAATTGCCTGGGACTCTGCGGAATGCATTACTTAGAGTACTTTTAACGACTGGCTCTAGAACGCTGGTACACTAGCAAGAACTATCTGTACCCTACAAACGACGTATTCGCGACCTCAACAAAACCGACGAAGGAAATTGACTTTAAACAGGACCAGCACAAATTTTGACGGATCGAAACTGACAGAAACTGACCATTCACTGTTTACGAACTTTACACGAGTCAAACAGCCAATAACATCATGACGAAACTGACCAATCAGTATCAAGGACCACATACCTAACACCATCGACTGATAAACACTTTTCACTTGACTCTGAAGATCACTTCAGATTGTCGAAAAGTCAGTCACCAACAACAGTCCTTTACAAGACTACCCTTACCCGGACGATCACACTGTACTAATACTCCGGGACTCAAACTGTTTACTATATACCAAATAGAAAACGTTTTCCGTGTTTCCATAGAGTTGTGGTAACACGAGTGAAGTTGGAAGAACGAGAAATGCTGTGGAGGCGAGTGTTTCCACAGCAATTTCTTTCGTCATTTCAGGATCTAAATTCTCTAATAGTTTCACCTTCCAAATCTGTACCCCTCTCATCACGCGGAATATGTCTGATTTATTTCGTCATTTCAGGATCTAAATTCTCTACTAGTCCCAAACTTTCACGAGTGTAACCATAACTCTTCTATGGAAACACAGGGAAAACGTTTTCTATTGTTTTTATGAAATAAAAGCAGGAAGCAATTTTCTATGTTTCCATAGTAACTGGTTTTAGCCAATCAGAGGGCGCGTAATATCTTGTTTATTTCATAAATACTTTTATTCTTTTAAAGCCTGTGGATCAGTGGTAAATAACACATTGACGAGTCCTGGATATCCTGACGAATACCCAGGCAGACTGGATTGTGTTTATCGTGTTCCTATTCCACACGGCACGATAATGAATATTTCCTTTAACGATTTTGAACTGGAGCCTGATACCTTTCACTATTCCTGCAGGTAATTACTGTGCAAATCAAAAAAGCGTGAACACTTTGATTTAACTTTGACATGATCCAACCACAAGAGGAATAGTCAGGAAACCCCAAATTTACACTTTGTTTTGCCGAAAATCTTTGCGAAAATAACAATAAAATAAATAATAGACCAAATTTTGGCAAAGGAAAATCCAAGCGTGGTAATCAAAGTGTTTACACTTTTCTGATTCACACAGTAAATTGTACTTTTACAATGTATACACATCTGATCTACAGTGATCTTGCCCTTAGGTGATTGTAGCATCGATCCCATTGAAATTCGAGGAAAGGATCAGTTGTTGCTGAAAAGGGAAATAAACATAACGATACAAAGACGAAGTTGAGAAGCAACGCAATATTCTGGCAGCAAATTGCTTTTTCGAAAAAACATCACCGAACCATTTTCTTTCCAGAATGTCAATCGACTAATTACAAAAACGTTGGAAATAGTTTTGCCCATATTTCGGTTTTATTACAAAATCCTTCCTCAGGGCAACTGAGGAAAACTTACAGAGCAATCGTTTACATACACTGCACAAGCTCGCAGCAAATTGCATAGAGTGGGCTCGATCAACAGCCGCTGTTCGGGAAAACGAGCCCATGCTCCTCCCCCGTAGTTTCGTCTTGTGGAGGAACGAAGACCGGACTCGAGGAAGCGGCGAAAATCGAGCCTAGCATGGAGGGGTTGGTTATAAATGACGCTGAGAAGAGAGTTGCATCACTGATAGCCCAAGCCTGACCTGGTCAGTCAGACGGTCTTTCGGCTGCATTGTGGACTGTGCCAACTCTTTCACTCTCAGAGTCACTCCCAGAGTCAAACCTTCGGTCATTAAATGCGGTATGTGGGTGAAACCCTAGTGTGTGACCATTCAAATGAAAGCAATAGAGCCGTACTTTCATGTGGTACTGTTTGTTTTTGACAATTTTCCAAAATGAATTCAATATTTTCCCCTCCGTTTTGAACTTAGCATTCTTTGGAGTGAAAGGGTTTAAAATACATTTTTCCACCCTAGGGCTCGGGCATGTAACTTCCGAACTGTGTGATATACATGTGTTTTTTTTGCAAAACCAAAATGATTGATCTTTCTTTACAGCTATGACTATTTAACGATTACCAATAACACCAATCATGTATTTGGCAAGTATTGTGGCGAGCAGACTGGGCAGACATTGCTTGTATCTGGTCAATACGTAGACATCACGTTCCATACAGACAACAATTTATCAAAAAGAGGATTTGTATTAGTTTTCACTGCTGTTCCACTTGGTGAGTAAAATCAGAATGAAGCGTTACGACCGTACAAGGGAATTGATGGGTTTTCGTTATTATAATACACAGCGAAAGCATTATGCATTTAGTAGACAGCCTTGAGCTTGTTCTACAAGATAAGATGGTTATTTGTTGGTTATGACGTCAAAATTGTGACGTCACACTAAAACCACTCTATTTTTTCAACAAATTCTTGCAGCCTTCATTGAACTGGATTCAAGCCTTATTATACCTCACTCTCACGGATCCTCTTTCCATCCAGGAGTATAAATTGCTAGAGCAACCTGCTGTGGGTTAACCTGCGATGAACTAGTATTCCCATCTAGTTACTTGATGTTATAAAAACCGGAGTTAGCATGCACTATTGAGCCATCTTGCTCCTCCGTTCCTTGGGATAACGGACTGAATCTACCTTTTTCTTTGTTTAACTCACGACTATCAGATAAAATGTGTGTTGCATCGTAAGGAAAGTTCTGAAATCATAGCCTTTTCAAAATTGACTGCCCTGTATAGTTCAACAAGTGGTCTTTATATGTAGTTTGAACTTCCTTACGAATTGGATTTTGTTGTAGCTGATTCTGTTGCTGTTTTTCAGTATACGGGCGTGACTGCTTGGATCTGCTTCACAAAGGCTACACAAAGGATGCAGTTTATGGCATCAATCCAGACGGACATGGCTACATTTCCGCTTTGTGTGACCAGAATACGAATGGAGGCGGCTGGATTATCTTACAGCGGAGATTAGACGGTTCTGTCGACTTCTACCGCGACTGGAATAGTTACAAAGAAGGATTTGGAGAGTTTATGTCGGAATTTTGGCTTGGAAATGACAACATTCATAAAATCACTACACAAGATTCACAACTTTTAATCGAGCTTAAAGATTTTGACAATATAACAGCGCATGCGTCTTATGAGACTTTTCACGTGGGAACAGAAACCGAAAAGTATATTGTGCAGTTTGCAGAGTTCTCTGGAACAGCAGGGATTCCACGGATTGGCACAAAGGGATGATGTTTAGCACGAAGGATCAAGATAATGACTTAAAAGCAGGCGAGTCCTGTGCGCAACTGTACACAGGAGCTTGGTGGTACAAGGCGTGTCATCAAGCGAATTTAAATGGTCAACATGGTTACCGTAATATAGCTAATGACCAGGGTATTACCTGGTACTCGTGGAGAGGATATCATTCTCTCAAAGAATCTGCGATGAAAGTCAAGCCTCGTCGAGGTAAAATATATAAAATATATAAACCTTTGTAAGTTATTGTCGCTCTTGAGTCATTATCTATGCTATGCTAATCTTCTAATCAACTGATCTCAAATTTTCGTCTAAAGAACGTGAGTGGTCCTATGAGCTGATCTTCAGTGGCGAGTCATCAGACTATATACTCCTTCCTCGCATCACTGATCTCAAGGACTTCACAGCTTGCTGGTGGCTTAAGACCGAACCACCCACAAACTGGTCAACAGTTTTCTCGCTTCATAATTATAAAAATGAAAGTGTCGTAAGTTTTTCCTTCAATGGAAGTGGAAGCTACTTATTTCACGTGAAACATAATCAGAGGTGAGGGAAATGTGGTCACTTTCTATGGGAACTTCTTCAATTATATCTGATTTTTACTAACTCCACGGCCTTCATACAATGATTAGTTTCTTTCTGCCCGGTCTATTAACATTGAATATGCAGTAAATGAATTGTATTTGGGTATTTATAAGCTGCCAATTAACCTATACGTAGCAGTGACCAACTCGAACGCGTAAGCTACTTTGGTCACTGTGCACATATTTTGTATGTTTTTTCTCTTGATTTTAATTTTGATTTTTGTTCCTGTATTTTACCTTATTTATCATTTGTAAATACATTCGAACCTCCACTAACGGCCACCTCTCTACAACAGCCAGGATTTTTCGTCCCAACCGTGCACCGATCCATACACTTCACTCTTATTGAAACCTCCCTACAACGGCCACCTCTCTACAGCGGCCAGATAATTCTGCACCTAACCTGCGAATAGGCTATCATACGCGCGATGAGCACGGAGCGCTATCGCGATCCTTAGTATTGCGTGACATACTAAGGATCACGATCGCGCTCCGCGCTCATCGCGCGTATGATAGCTTGCTGGCAGGCTATTCTGCACCAGGGTGGCCGTTGTGGAGGTTCAACTGTAGTACATGTGTAATAATAATAACAACTGAAAACTGAAACTATAACCTGGTAGTTTTCTTAAGTTGTTTATACTAGCATACAGTTTTTGTCACATTGATGAAAACCACTAATGCATGGTTTAATTTTCTATCGCATATAATTGTAAATATATTTTCTCTAAGCTAATAGTTTCACCAATATCTCATTCAAGTTGAATAAAAGGTCTAAAATACACTGTTTTAATTTTATTAGAACCTTCAGCGTAGACGATGACGTCATTACAGATGAGCGCTGGCATCACGTGTGTATCACGTGGTCCTCCGGTAATGGTAATTGGAAATTTTACACTGATGGCGTAAAGAATGCGGCAGGAGTAGGCTTGGGGTCTAGCTGTAGCACAGAAGTTGGTTATTTGCTTGTAGGAATGTTTAAAGGCAACGTAACTCGCTTTAACATGTGGGATGAGTACATCGACGATGTTTCTCGGATAGAAAAAATAGCGCATGCGTGTTCTTCTCTGACCGGAAATGTCGTGCCATGGCCGGAAGTGTATTTATGGCGCAAAGGAAATGTGGCGAAAATGAACGGTACACTTTGCAAATTCACAGGTAAGGAGATTTAACCAAGAATATAGCAAATGGAATAACTGACCTAATTTCATGAGCTTTCACGTTGTGGTGGAGTATAAGACCACGTCATGTAAAAGAAAAAAAGAACAAAAAGAGAGAAGAAACTAAAGTAAAAGGACTGGAGTGAATTATCTTTGAAGAAGCTGACAACTTTGTCCAGCCAACTTAAACCGGAAGTGGCGTGGAATTTGGGGGGGGGGGGGGGGGGGGGAGGGGGTGGAGGGGGGTGCTATCATTGGATGGATTAATGCGTTTGAGATTGAGATTTGGGGGCTTAGGAAATTTACAGTATTTACTTTTAAGAGAAATTAGCATCACATTGATTTTTTTCCCATAGAGTTCTCTCACTGGAACTTTGCTCCGTATTGGACGAAAACGTATGATAGTCTTTCCGGCAGAAGTGGAACTTTTAGAGACCCTCGATGGAGCACACTAAAGGGCGTGGCCAGTATAACAGCCTTTGACTCTCTTAATCTTGGCCAATACAATTCAGAATGTCTTAGTAATCCAAATCTTTGTCATCAAGGACTATCGCTAAGCTTCTGGTTACGTCACAGACGTAAGTACTAGTCCACAGGCTTCTTTACTCATGACATGTCTAGAGAAAGTCACTGATTGGCTAAGCCAATTAGAGATGAGTCATACTCTCAGCCAATATACGAGTTTCGTATTCTTGCCTATTACGCCTTCGGGGAAATATCATTAAAAACAGTTTCATATTATTTGCATTTGAAAAGATTCCCCCTTGCATAGCGGCCTTCATTGTAAGCTAATTCCAGTTTAATTTGAGAATACGAAACTATATAAAAACTGGAGTTGATACTGATTAAAAAGATTTAAGAAAACGTTTCGGTCACCTCAGTGACCTTAGTCAGTTCGAATGTGAATAAAACTTATCTATTACACTAGTCTAATAGTGCTTTTCACGTTCTTCAGCTTGAAAACCGCAGTGATTTACAGACGAAGATGCACTGTAAAACAGATATACTTTACGATTGAGTCTCCTACATTGTACACCCTTTAGCTTCTCCAAACCCCTTTCGTTGCTTTACACTGGAAACCAATGCTTTCCAGTTTTTCAACGCTTTATATCATTCAGTGACAGTTTTGACGAAAAAACCTTGCGAGCGAGATCAAACTCATGGCTTTGACCAATGGCAGTGCGCGTCTGTATAGTTGGGTAAATGCAGGAAATTCCAATAAAGCTTATGGTTTATGTCCTTCCAGCTCGCTTCATTACAAATATTCCCGGCTTTAAGGATGAGCATGATAGTATTCTGGGAACATGGCTGGACGCTGTTCTTCCGAAAGAAGGAAAATGGATTCGCTGCTTCCAGGATAGTCCTTATTGGCAAGGCTTCCAATTCCACAACGCATGCAACGGAAAAGGACCAACAGTGATACTCATCCGCGTACAGCAGAATATATTTGGTGGATTTCTTGACAAGAATTGGGGAGGTAAGTTTGTCGGGTAGGCTCTGGTCACTCGTAAAGACCCATTTCAAGACCCATTAATGGCCAAGACATCCATTTCAAAGACTCGTTCCGGCCAAAACCTATTCCAAGACCCCGCGGCATTTCAAGACCCATTCCAAGATTCATTCAAAGACCCATTCCAAAATCGAAAGTTGCCGGTGTAAGTATGATAAGAAAAGATGCATGCAAAGTATCATCGATACGACAGTTGCCTGAGCCGGCAGTTTTGTAATGAGTTTTTCCAGGGAAACCTTTTCAGTCGAGCACTTGTACAACATGGGATTTGTCAAAAATGCACGTGCTGTAATGACTGTATGTTACAAAAAAGCCTACGTTGCCTGGATTTCAGCCGTCTTACGTTCGCTGTACAATATGTTTTCCAGGTGTAGATGGATTTATATGGAGTAAAAGATCTTTCATCTTCAGCTTGAAGAATTTACGTGGATTACCTCCTTTTAAAATGGATCTTAAAAGTGACAAATTAGACAAGGCAGCCAGGCAGGACAGCGTGTTTGGCCCCATATTTGGTGACGGCGATATCATTATTAACTCCAACCCTACTCAGTCTGCGCAGTCATCTTCAGATCTTGACAAGTCTTATGAGTTTCCAAGCCAATGGTCCTCCTTCACTTCAGATGAACGAGATAACCTGTTGGCCGGCAGTAAACAATTTCTGGTCGATGACTTGGAAGCATTCTTTTATGCACGTAAGGCGAATTGTTCTCTTCTAGCTAGTTACAATTACAAGAATACGTCCCTATGACACTGTTGCCATTCAAATAGGAGTTGGTAAATGAATTTTACAAACGTTCCTGTCTGGACATCTACGTGGTGTATTATATTGTTCACTGAATCTCGTCAACGTTATCATTTAGATATGTAACGCACTGTCTACTTGGCTACCAATTTCTCTTTAAAGAGATGCTTTCTCTATCGAATATGTAAATACAGTGTCCATTGAAATCTGTTATGGCAATCTTCCCTTTCGTGCTAATAGCGATTCCTTGTGGACACTGAGAGATGGTGTAAAATATATATCTCAGTATTTTAACTGTAGACGTAATAAGGGGTGCCTTTGGGAGGGAATGAAAGAAACAGTTATGTTTCGCGTAGACTACGAGCAGTCCCTCTTTTTCCTTTAGTACTAGGTTGTCGAACAAGTATAGCCAAAAAAGCAAGAGAAAGAAATGGCAGCGTTTTTTCATCTCGCAACCTTATATTTTCTCAGGAAATCGGTAAAACTGTATTTTTGGTATCATCATGCAACAAAACGTCAGTACAAACTTTTCGTTACATTCTGTGCATTTCTCTTCAGCGTCTGTTAACTCACTTCAAGTAAGATATGCACACTTATTTCCTGACTCTCGAATGAGTGCCAGCTCCGATCTGGACGATCCGAATGACCTTGGACGACCAGAACACGCCATTTTGAACAATAAACTAGGCTCATGGTGTGCGTATTACAGCCGAGCTATTGAATGGTTAGAGTTGGACCTGGGATCAGATCAGACCATATATGGAGTAGCCGTACAAGGATCACATGACTCAAACAGTAAAGTTACTAAATATATCATCAGCCTTCGCGCGAATGGTGCCTCTGAGGACACATGGCTGTTTGAAGCGGTTTGTAGTTTAGTTTCATTGATGCTTACTATATTGTTGTTTAGGTATGTATAAGGTTTAACGAATGTATATAATGAATTGATGTTAGCTTTTTAGATTAAATTATATTTAGATGTATCATGTAGCTATATGCCTTTAACCCTTTCACTCCCAAGAGTGCTTAGTTCAAAACTGAGGAAAAACTCCTGAATTTCATTTTGCAAATCAAAAACAAAACAGCACCACTTGAAAGTACTGCTCGATAGCTTTCATTTGAATGGTCACACACTAGAGTTTGATCCATAGACTCAAGTTAGAACCACATTTATTGACTTAAGTTTTGACTCTGGGAGTGAGTTAACATTCAAAGGTTCTTGCGTCTGTTTTTGATTGGAGACTGATAGGTTCCCATATTTTCCTTTTGGGTTCTGGGGGGTTTCATAACAGCAAGTGGTGCACATAATGTTTATATTTATTATTTTATTTTTCACAGACTTCAAATGGCTCAGTGGATTATTTTTATCCAACGCAATACACAGCACGATATGCACGATTCACAGCGAAAGCGTGGAAAACGAAACCTTGTATGAGAGTGGGCATATTAAAAGGTTCGTTCCTTACATACCTGTACTTTTTCAAATAAGACGCCTGAAAAAATCGTCGTTAAAGTAATCGAAGTGTTTCCGAATCTTATCGTCCAATCCGAAACAAAGCACGACCACGTCACCACGAAAATTGTGACGTCAGCTAGTCGCCATCAGGATACGTCATAGCAACGTCCTTGCTAAAACCCAACCAAAATGAAAGAAACGTGAAAGAAACTCATGCTCTATGAAAGTTTTAAATTTAAAATGCACTGTATGCATGGTTAAAATGGATAAAATACTTGCCCTAAAAAATGCCCCCAGTAAGTTATCTTTGACAACCAACAAACATTTATCATGTTGTGGAAAGAGATGAATTTTTTTTCATTTATCAGTCTTGTTCTTTGTTGACAACAGAGTTCTGTTCTACTGATTGGGAGTACTTCCAAGGTTCTTGCTATTTTTTCTCGTCAACGTCAAAGTCGTGGAGCGATTCGCAAACTCACTGCCAAGTGTCATCTTCAAACCTGGTTCAACATAGGATCTGCGCCAGAGAATGATTTCATTAACGCTCATACAAACAGCAAGAGGTGGATAGGTCTTAGAGAAGTTCCAGATAACCGGATGAACTGGACCGACGATAGCACCGAGCCTGGTTATGTAAACTGGCAGACGGGAGAACCTGTTTATCAAGATGACAGAGACGATTGTACCTATTTCTCAGTGAGCTCTGGGACGTGGTATACAAAAAGTTGTGGACGATGTTATACAATTTTGTTTGCGAAAAAAGGTAAGAAAAATGGGCAGATACCAAACCCCTATGTTTTTCTCGCTGCTGGTACAAAGCTAGTACAACGGACATCAGTAGCATTGAGCAGATTTAATGGCCAATATTTGATTAGAAGAACTAGTCTTTTACGGGTAGATAGAACCTTAGGCCCAGTTCAGACGCCGTACTTCACATGAGCCGAATCGAGTTCGATGAATTAAGTTCATGCGAGGTACGGCGTCCTGAATCAATTCAGAACGGCTGAATGAATTCGGATCGGCTCAGCCGTTCTTCCCACCTGGCTCAGCCGGGAATAACGGCTGTGGACCGGCTTTGATTCAGACGCCGAACTTCACATGAGCCGAAACAAATGCATGAATTATTATAATGTATTTTTCAGTATAACAGCAATTTTTTCCTATTAATTTAAGTTCGGCTGAATTAAGCTCGGCGTCTGAATCAATTCAGCCGGTCTAAATTAATTTGGGTCGGCCTAAATTCGAATTCAATTCGGCTCATGTGAAGTACGGCGTCTGAACTGGGCCTTAGTCGACAAGGTATTGATGTTGATAACTCCTACGATGAGTTTCTTTGTGCAACTGACAATGATTTTCATTTTTGAAAAAAACAAAAACATCTGGGGGCCAGAGTAAAGTGATATAGAATTTAACGGCTCCTTAAATTTAAATTAACAATATAATTATACAATATACGTGGATAATATGTTACAGGCATATCCTTCTAGTATAAGTTTACTATGGTATGGGCAAGGTATAGAGATAGATAGAAAAACTTTACTAACGCGTCAATGCCTTATAGCTTGGGAAAATCCCATACTAATTTGGGGACACAATATCTATATATTGAAGAAAGAATGTAAACAAAATAGTAAATAAAATAAAACAAAATGGCTTTACAGTGGGAGGGGGGCTATCTATAGGAGTGACTTAGTAAGTGTGGGGCTGTCTAGATGATTTTTTTAAGGCATAACCGGAGGGTTGAAGTGTTAACGGAAACTAACTTTGTGTATCTTCATTATTCACAGTTCTTGCAACTTACGACGTCAGTCAATGGTCGTCCTCTAGCTGGAAATGTATGACTAAACCAGAACTGGCTCGGTTACACGGGAAGCCAACTGCCACGCCTCCTGGTGTGGCCGCGTCGCGACTGGCTTCAATAGACCTGGGCCAAGATGTGCATGTGAGCGCAATATTTACCCAGGGTGCTAGAGGCGATTATGGATTTGTAAAGTCGTACACGTTAAGTTATAAAACGTCAGATGGAACTTGGAAGGATTATAACGAGAATGGAAGTATCACGGTATTACCTTGTACACTTTTTAACTAATATATCGAACACGATAGACGTGTTTCATTACATTTCCAAACACAGAGAAAAGAGTTGCAAATAGGACGAGCAGCGGAGTATTTTTGACGAAATTCGAGGTGTTTGGAATGTGATGAAACACTGTTTCGAGTATTTGAAATACCTTCTCAATCGAAACAAAAACTAAGGAGTCAACGGAGAAATGAAATCGTAAAAATGTATGCGATTTTGTTTGAATGTTTTTTGATCTTTCAGGAGTTTTTCAGGAAACTTCAATGGCTACAAAATGATCAAGCACGCCTTTTTTCCGACGTTTAAAAGCAAATTTCGTGAAGTTTAATCCCAAAGAATGCAAAGCAGCAGACCGCTGTTGCTTGCGAGTGGAAATTCATATATCAGGCCGCTGTGCTTCGGGTTATGAATATTTCCAAGGCTCCTGTTACTGGTTTATCTGCCTACCAAAAGTCCTGGTCAGACGGGATGAGAATGTGTCGTGAAAAAGGTGCAGATCTCATCAAAGTGTCTTCAGCGGAGGAGAATAACTTCCTCAGAAGGAGTGGAAAGAAATGGTGGTTGGCTCTGCGACGTGACACCACCCCACAAGAATATCTTCAGAGTGGAATGACGGCTCCATGCCAAACTTTACGGATTGGTCCCTTGGTGAACCTAATAACGTTAATGGAAACGAAGAATGTGCAAACTATCATTACAACGGGAAGTGGAATGACATGGGATGCTCTGCTACTGTTGACGTTGCTTGCGAAAAGGGTAATTGTTTCCCCTCGGTTACTTAAGTACATATATAATTAACGTCATGAAAAACGAAACAAAATCGTGCATGATCACTTCTGATTCGTTACGCCCTCAATCCTGGTCCAAAAGCTTTGGGACATTTTTTGCCCGTCAAATGGACTTTGTTTTCACCTCCCACCTCCCACCTTCTATTCAACCCATCCACCATTTTGTGTGTGTGTGTGTGGTGTGTGTGTGTGTGTGTGGCGGGTGGGGGGGGGGGGGGGGGGGGAATGTAGTAATGAGTTCAAATTCAAAAACTATTTGTCTCTGGGTACTACCCCGAGCAAGTTTTTCCAAGTGTCCTGGACAATTTTTATTTGAGTTTTCCTTACCAAGTTCTTTTATGTTATTCCACTTTCTGAGCAGAAAATATAGACGTTATTTTAACAACGAGAGGGATTGGTGCACACAATCCTGGAATTCTCTTCGGTTACCACGAGTTTACTCGCATATACCGCTTGTCAGTCTCAACGACCAATCAGAACTGGAGCTGCGACTCCAGAGTACCCTCTCGGCTGGGGTGGCACGTGGAATCACGTGGAGTAAGCAGTGGGGATTACGCTTCCTATCACAATGGTGTCCTAGCTGCCGAGGCAACGAATCCTGCGAGTATTCCTTACGAGTATTTCGACAGTTTTACAACGTTCTCGGTAGGATTGGATACATCTCCTTCTCCTTTCACTTTACAACGAGGAAACCACATGCAGATGTCTGATCTAAGGATCTGGGAGTCGGTTTATTCCACAACAAAGTATGGAGGGAAGCTCATGCTAATGCAGGTAACCAACCCTTCAGGTGTTCATATAACACTTACATCTTGCACCATTGAAACTTTTAAAAAGCTTTTGAACAACTCATCTTTTTAATTTAGTTTATGGTTCCTTAAATGTTAATTAATTAATTAGTTTTATTTTTTTGGTTGTTGTTTTGTTTTGTTTTAATTTTTATAATTTTAATGTATACACTTTGTAAAGCGCCTTAGGAAATATTATAGATTTTGGCGCTTTAATAAATTAAATTATTATTATTATTATTATTATTATTGCATGACGATGACACCAAAGCGTGATCCATAAATATTTTAAAATATATTGGGGCTATTTTTTTATAAGGAAGCAACGGTTTTGTATAAATCTACCAAATGTGTACAGTTTTTCTGACTCACATATGTTACTTGTCTCATTGCATTTGGTGTACGATTGTAATAAGCCTTTTCATCTTTGGTTAACCCTGTGTCAGGTGTATGAGCCCAAACTATTCTAAGCGGGAAAAGAGGGAAAGAGAGCACAATAGAAGTATGTTTTGGTACAAGATAGAGAAGGAAAAAGTTAATCAAGGAGGTCAAATGACAACAAAAAATCATAGAAACAGAATTAAATTTTCTAAGAACCAATGTAACATTTTAGTTGCCAAATTATGTGTATTATTTATGTAAGAATCAACGTGTTCCATGATTGTCTTTAGCACTAACAAACCCGTAAATTTACAACGATTGTTTTGCCATGTTTTTGTAGCTCTTCCCTGGTACTTGTGAAAAATATCGGCAATCCAGTTCCACTGGAAGTTGAAACATGTTCTCAAGAAAATCAAACAGGAAGAATCTTACAACGTTTATCTCGAGATTTAGGTAAGCATACGGCTATATCAGATTCACATAGTCTCCCACGCTGTCGTTACGACCTACACGCACGGGGATTAGATAGGGGATAGGGACAGAAAATTGGATGGGGGGGGGGGGGGGGTAATGAACGGGCCTGATCTAATCCCCGAGCGGAAAGCCTGTCCGCAGGCTAAAATACGGCTAATGCAAAGAATAGTTACAGTGGAATCTCTACTTTGGGACACCTCCTTTAAGGGGAGTCTAACTTTTGTCCCGCTCATATAATTTTTGTATCTCACTCTCTTAAAAGGGCACCTCTATTAAAGGGACAACTTCTCCTTGTCCCGAGGGTTTCACTTAGGTACGAAAATCGGACAATAAACGAAGCTGTCTAGTCAATGCAAATGTTTGCCAAAAAATGAAGGAAAAGTAGATAGCGAAACGATAAAGCATGCTATCTATGTAATACAGCAATTTAATTAATTTAAAAAATGGATCCAATTAACATTAACTGACTTCTTATATATTGCTTCACTCAATTTCCTAATTTCAACAGAATACAAGCAAATCGGTTGTTTTAAGACTAGATTCCGGTCCGCCGATACCGAGTTTAGCAACACACCGACACAGTCCTAGATGGTGACTTCACCACTCGGAAAGACAGTGTCGTGAAAATGTCTTAAACGCTGCACGCAGAAAAGGGCACAAGACGTTCGCTTTCAAGAATGGAGGGGAGTGTCTGTCCTCTTCGGATGGACATCATGAACATCATCACAAAATATAAAACGTCTGACGAGTGCAAAGATTATAAAGGAGGAGATAATGCCATGAATATTTACATAATAAAAGGTGAGTTCATATTATTATGAGTGAGAAACGGTGGCCTAACGGTTAGCGCGCTGGACTCCGGATCGAGCAGTCCCGGGTTCGAGCCCTGGCCTGGGTCATTGTACATGTGTTGTGTTCTTGGGCAAGATAATTTACTCTCACAGTGCCTCTCTCCACCCGGAGTATAAATGGGTACCGGCGACAAAATGCTGGGGGTAACCTGCGATGGACACCAGCATCCCTTCCAGGGGAGTAGCAATACTCCTAGGTCGCTTCATGCTACAGAAACTGGCAGTTGTGGGCCACTAGGCTCGTGACGACCTTTACCACATATTAATATCAAATATCGAGAAAGAGTTCTCAAGGACTTTTTTCGCGCTACACAACATTCCCTATTTCACATGATGTCCCAAGAATTGTTTCCTACATTGAAGTTACCACTGAAGTTTTTTTTTATCTCTTTATAGATAACTTCAACGCCGCCTACAAAAAGCCCACTTCCCAATCAAGTGTAGTTAAAGATTCCTCCTTAGCAACCGATGGCAGTCGCGTGGATTCTCCAACAGAAAACCTGCAGCCTGGACGAGCTCACAGAAAGACCCATGGTGGCGAGTTGACTTAGAAAAGAAAGTTTTAGTCAGAGATGTATACATTTTTATATACTCTTTATCAAAAAGTACATTACTTGCTGGAGATTAGAGTTGGAAATCATGATGAGCCAAATTTAAAGGAAAACTCTTTATGTGGAAGCTCATTTCGATTCAAACAGAAAGCTTGGCAAAGAATTCGTTGCCCAGTTCCTCTGCTAGGAAGATATGTTACAATAACAAGACTTGTGGATAGCGGAAACTTGATGTTGTGTGAGGTTGAAGTTCGAGAAGAAGGTAAGTTTGATTATAATTTCTTAACAATTAATTAAAATATTTCGGGCCGCTCGGAGCTGAGACATGACAGGATGACTATACAACGAACAATTAGAGAGCTGTATTATCAGATAAATTTGCGCCATCACATTTTCCTAGGCTCTGAACAAGACTGTCACGTATTTGTCTCTGTTTTGCTTTGCAGCAACAGAGTACGTTAAAACAAGCATGTCTTACCCTCGTCAAAGAGGCAACATATCCATTCTGGAAAGTGAGTACCCTTGTTGGAGCAGTGAACTGTTTAAGCTTTTATTACTACATGTCGGGAGAAGATGTTGGGCAGATTGAATGTCTACATTGTTGGTCAAGATGAAGAGACATCGTTACCATGGCGACTAGCTGGCAATCAAGGAAACGAGCGGAAAATGCTCAAGTGCCCATTGATGCTGCTCCAAGGTTTCAAGGTTAGTATAATGGTGACAAAACTGGCAATAATTTGTTGTTGCTTGGGATTTGAAAAACATTGTCCTTTTCTCATTGCTTTTGTAGATTAAGTTTGAAAGTGTCAGTGATGATGGCAACAATGGAGAGATTAACATCCGGGACGTCAGGTTAGGTGCGAATCCTAACTGCACATGCGCTCCGCCCCAGGCTTGCCCGAAACTAACAGGTGAGGCTACAAGACCATTGTTAGCAGCCATTAATCATACATTGATACCTTATATGGAAATGTTTGATTTCACTGCAAGTGAAACCACTCCATATAAGATATGAGATATATGATTGAGGTCGCGTAACAGTTAGGCTCGATTTCCAACCGCTGTTCGGGAAAATGAGCCCACGCTCTTCCCCCGAAGGCACGGCTGGACGAGTGAGCTAGGTATTGTTAATTTCCACCAATGAGAAACGTGGAGGAACGAAGAACGGACTCGAGAGAGCGGCAGAAATCGAGCAGGGAAATCGGTTGTAAGTTGCATACTAACGAATTATATGGAAAACCTTCGATATATAATATACATATAAGGCCGTACGTGTCTGTCAGCCTGATATACTTTCCATTACTAGGATTTCACTCTGCTATAATCAGCCACATTCCTAGTTACCAGGACAAGCTAATGGGCTGGCTATCTGAGGGCAGGATTTGGCGATAAGTACTGGGTTCCATGCTACAGAGGCACAGTGGATGGTTGGTCAAAAGGCACATTTCACACCAAATGTGATCTCAAAGGCCCGACAATAACTTTAGCAAGAAAAGAGTCCTACTTATTTGGGGATTTTCTGACCGCAGCTGGAAATGTGAGAAACTATTTATCTCTTTGAATGAAGCTCTATAAGAACCTACAGCGTAGCATTGATAAGATTTCCTTAGAGTTTAAAGGGACGTTGTCCTCAGAAACATATCTAGATCATAGGAAGCTGAACAATAATGGTTTTATTTTGTAGAATAGTACTCGACATATGACAGGAAACCCATTAGGAAGTGAGGATGACTAACGACAGCGAGGATGGAAATGGATTACAATATGGATTTTTGAAAAAGTGACAGGCTGTCAGTTTTTCAAAGTTTCAAGTTTGGCTCGGAAATCTTTGAAATTTTGCAAAAAAGTTGTTGTAGTATGGAATTTCTTCAAGAAATTGCTTTTTATCATTTAGTTAGAGCTTATTTAAAAGTTCATATTCCATAAATTTAGGGAGCATTTTGTGCATTTATAACAGTTTTGAGCAAAACCCCGAAATTACGTGGTTAATTTGCATTATAATATGAAAACCAAAACCATCATGGCGGCAATCGTAAATAAGGCATACAAAAAAATCATTAAAAAAAAGAATGAAATTAAATCCAAGTTACGTTTTCCGTGTTCGGCAATTCGTCGTGCCCGACGGAGTACCGAAGAGATTCCGATTCTTATTACCGAAAACTCACGAACACTCCGAAAGCTGTCCCGATCCGGATATGTAATTTTGCAACAAGCGTTTCCGCTACCTTCATATTTTGATACACTTTCCAAAGCTAATCCCTGCTCTTATTCCAGGGTATGGTACAGCTCAAATCGTCCCGTCAAGCAGCGCGTTCTTGTTCAGTCTGAAACCTTTCAACACGAACGACGCGCCAACAAAGTTAGAGGTGTTACCAGAGAAGAGACAAAAAGCCATTAGAAGACACAACAAGAAAGGCCCATGCTGGGGAGAAGACAAAGACGAGCTGTGTTTTAACAACAATCAAGTCAATACGGAAATCAATAGTAGCGGTGTGTACAATGTCAGTGGAATGTCCGATCCCAGTACATATTTTTGCTGGGGAGCGTTCCTTCCTGGCTGATGATCTCCAGGTTTTTACAATTGCAGGTAGGAATGCAAATCAGTATATTCAGTGTCACATTGTGGTACAATCATGGTCAAAAGTGCTTGGGACACTCAGCACTTACTATCGTAACATGGAAAATGAAGTTGTCCACCACGAAAACGATGTTTTTAACGCTAAGCCCGCCCCCCCCCCCGCCCCTCCCCTCCCACCCACCCAAACAATGTTGAGATGTAACACAGTCAATGTGCGCACACGGATTCAAACATTGTCCTTGGGGGGGGGGGGGGGGGGGGAGAGAGGGATGGGTAACTGGGTGAAAAAATATGGGATAGTTTTTTGGTTAAGAACAGGCAGGAAATACCTTAAAAGAACCAAAGTTGTCCCAAGACTATTGTCACACAGCATCGATTGTAGAACTGGACGTTTACTGTAAACTTCTCCCACGCGAGTCCACATAATATCGCAGTCATGGCTGTTCCAGCCGAGCATATTGGTGGTGATTCCTGTGATTTTTACGTCCCCCCCTGTGCTGGTGCACCATAGAGTGCACCATTCAAATTGAAAAGCTTTGGACCAATACTTTTTCATATTGTAGCTGTTTTATTATGGCTGTAACAATGGTCGGTTCCAACTTTTTTAAGTTCCTTAGTGGATGAAAAACACTCGTGTGTGGACCATTCCCAAATGCAAGCTATTGAGCAAGTACTTTTCATCCCTGTTAAAATGTTTTGATTGGAAAAGTGGATAGTGGATACTTTTTTCTTTTGGTATGTGAGGCAACATGGATATGGACGCCGGGGACATGTGTCGCTAACTCACTGGCTATCCTTATTATGAGTTATTATGTGTCAGTTTTATACTTCGGCTATATTTTCCAAACTGGCTGGACTTTAGCACTCAAATACCGGCCCATTATAGCACTTCTTTTTAGATACTTTGTGTGCGAAATCCACCTTGTTGGGAAGGAGAGAAAAAAAAATGCGATTGAAAATGTCACGGGAAAAATGGGCGTTTGTGATTTCCAACCTAGGAGGAGATGAAGAAATGTGCACGGGGGAGGAAAGGTTAAACACTTAACCAACAAAGACATAATCATTACTAACTTATAACATGAGTGTTCACTTGTTGCAACTTCCAAAATTATTCCATTTTATTTCGGAAAGTAAAAGTATTCACTAAACGATGTGTGTTACATGTCCCACTTCGCAATCTTAAGTATCATGAAAGGAACGCAGAATTAAGGCCACGGAACTTCATGTCAGTGAGCCTAAGCTTCCTCCAAACCGTTTCATTTAATTAATTCATCAAGTTAAAACAAAAGAGAAAAAGTTCATAACACGTCACGGAGGTTTGGATACAGCCGTTGAATAGATTTATTGACGATGTTTATTTCTCCGTGTTACTCCTTAGTTTCTTGGTTTCGATTGAGAAGATATATCAAACACTCAAGGGCAGTGCTTAATCGGCTATCCAAACACCTCGAAATTTCCGTCAAAAAATTATCCGCTGCGTGGGTCGTATTTTCAACTACTCTTACTCAGTGTTTGGAAAATGTGATGGAAACACTTTTTTCTCTCGTGGTTTTGGATGTTAACTACGTGAAAGTGACTAGAAGTTCATCCAGGACACACGAAAGTATAATCACAATTATATCACAAAATAAATTAAAGTGTAGATCAATTATTTCTCACCTATAAATCGTGGCTTTTATGAAAATCTAGTTGGAACCCTTTGTATCCTTTTATTTTCCATAACAAGGTATGACTTATCCTGCTGATTCTACACGTGAGATCTTTCGCCTCCACTCCTGTCGCGAGCTAAGAGACAGTACGCCCCATTGCAAGGATTAACCGCCTCCCACCTGTCTGTGTCCTCCCTGCTATGATGCCAGACATTGCTAAGGATCCCCATGTTGCTAGCCTTACTTCCGGCAGGGTTTGGGTATGTGTGTGTGTCAGAATAGGCGCGACCAGTATCTACATGTGATGTTTTTCCACACACATCAAGCAA
>MU825915.1:187818-344983 GCA_029204205.1 Desmophyllum pertusum
CCTTTTAAAATGGATCTTAAAAGTGACAGATTAGACAAGGCAGCCAGGCAGGACAGCGCGTTTGGCCCCATATTGGTGACGGCGATATCATTATTAACTCCAACCTACTGAGTCTGCGCAGTCATCTTCAGATCTTGACAAGTCTTATGAGTTTCCAAGCAATGGTCCCTCCTTCACTTCAGATGAACGAGATAACCTGTTGGCCGGCAGTAAACAATTTCTGTCGATGACTTGGAAGCATTCTTTTATGCACGTAAGGCGAATTGTTCTCTTCTAGCTAGTTACAATTACAAGAATACGCCCCTATGACACTGTTGCCATTCAAATAGGAGTTGGTAAATGAATTTTTAGAAAACGTTCCTGTCTGGACATCTACGTGGTGTATTATATTGTTCACTGAATCTCGTCAACGTTGTCATTTAGATATGTAACGCACTGTCTACTGGCTACCAATTTCTCTTTAAAGAGATGCTTTTCTCTATCGAATATGTAAATACAGTGTCCATTGAAATCTGTTATGGCAATCTTCCCTTTCGTGCTAATAGCGATTCCTTGTGGACACTGAGAGATGGTGTAAAATATATATATCTCAGTATTTTAACTGTAGACGTAATAAGGGGTGCCTTTGGGAGGGAATGACAGAAGAACAGTTATGTTTCGCGGTAGACTACGAGCAGTCCCTCTTTTTCCTTTAGTACTAGGTTGTCGAACAAGTAATAGCCAAAAAAAGCAAGAGAAAGAAATGGCAGCGTTTTTTCATCTCGCAACCTTATATTTTTCTCAGGAAATCGGTAAAGCCGTATTTTTGGTATCATCCATGCAACAAAACGTCAGTACAAACTTTTCGTTACATTCTGTGCATTTCTCTTCAGCGTCTGTTAACTCACTTCAAGTAAGATATCCACACTTATTTCCTGACTCTCGAATGAGTGCCAGCTCCGATCTGGACGATCCGAATGACCTTGACGACCAGAACACGCCATTTTGAACAATAAACTAGGCTCATGGTGTGCGTATTACAGCCGAGCTATTGAATGGTTTAGAGTTGGACCTGGGATCAGATCAGACGCATATATGGAGTAGCCGTACAAGGATCACATGACTCAAACAGTAAAGTTACTAAATATATCATCAGCCTTCGCGCGAATGGTGCCTCTGAGGACACATGGCTGTTTGAAGCGGTTTGGTAGTTTAGTTTCATTGATGCTTACTATATTGTTGTTTAGGTATGTATAAGGTTTAACGAATGTATATAATGAATTGATGTAGCTTTTTAGATTAATTATATTTAGATGTTATCATGTAGCTATATGCCTTTAAACCCTTTCACTCCCAAGAGTGCTTAGTTCAAAACTGAGGAAAAACTCCTGAATTTCATTTTGCAAAATCAAAACAAACAGCACCACTTGAAAGTACTGCTCGATAGCTTTCATTTGAATGCTCACACACTAGAGTTTGATCCATAGACTCAAGTTAGAACCACATTTATTGACTTATAAGTTTTGACTCTGGGAGTGAGTTAACATTCAAAGGTTCTTGCGTCTGTTTTGATTGGAGACTGATAGGTTCCCATATTTTCCTTTTGGGTTCTGGTGGGTTTCATAACAGCAAGTGGTGCACATAATGTTTATATTTATTATTTTATTTTTCACAGACTTCAAATGGTTCAGTGGATTATTTTTATCCAACGCAATACACAGCACGATATGCACGATTCACAGCTCGAAAGCGTGGAAAACGAAACCTTGTATGAGAGTGGGCATATTAAAAGGTTCGTTCCTTACATACCTGTACTTTTTCAATAAGAAGCCTGAAAAATCGTCGTTAAAGTAATCGAAGTGTTTCCGAATCTTATCGTCCAATCCGAAACAAAGCACGACCACGTCACCACGAAAATTGTGACGTCAGCTAGTCGCCATCAGGATACGTCATAGCAACGTCCTTGCTAAAACCCAACCAAAATGACAAGAAACGTGAAGAAACCTATGCTCTATGAAGTTTTAAATTTAAATGCACTGTATGCATGGTTAAAATGGATAAAATACTTGCCCTAAAAAATGCCCCAGTAAGTTATCTTTGACAACCAACAAACATTTCTCATGTTGTGGAAAGAGATGAATTTTTTTTCATTTATCAGTCTTGTTCTTTGTTGACAACAGAGTTCTGTTCTACTGATTGGAGTACTTTCCAAGGTTCTTGCTATTTTTTTCTCGTCAACGTCGAAGTCGTTGGAGCGATTCGCAAACTCACTGCCAAGTGTCATCTTCAAACCTGGCCAACATAGGATCTGCGCCAGAGAATGATTTCATTAACGCTCATACAAACAGCAAGAGGTGGATAGGTCTTTAGAGAAGTTCCAGATAACGCGGATGAACTGGACCGGACGATAGCACCGAACCTGTTTATGTAAACTGGCAGACGGGAAGAACCTGTTTATCAAGATGACAGAGACGATTGTACCCTATTTCTCAGTGACGTCTGGGACGTGGTATACAAAAAGTTGTGACGACGGTTATACAATTTGTTTTGCGGAAAAAGGTAAGAAAAATGGGCAAAAAAAGTAAATGAAATAAAACAAAATGGCTTTACAGTGGGGGAGGGGGGGGGTGGTGGGGGGCTATCTATAGGAGGGACTTAGTAAGGGGGGACTGTCTAAGATGATTTTTTATGGCATAACCGAGGGTTGAAGTGTTTACCGGAAACTAACTTTGTGTATCTTCATTATTCACAGTTTCTTCGCACTTATGACGTCAGTCAATGGTCGTCCTCTAGCTGGAAATGGTATGACTAAACCAGAACTGGCTCGGTTACACGGGAAAGCCAACTGCCAACGTCCTCCTGGTGTGGCGCGTCGGCGACTGGCTTCAAATAGACCTGGGCCCAGATGTTGCAGGTGAGCGCAATATTTACCCAGCTGGTGCTATGAGGCGATTATGGATTTGTAAAGTCGTACACGTTAAGTTATAAAACGTCAGATGGAACTTGGAAGGATTATACACGAAAAGTGAAATATCACAGGTATTCCCTTGGTACACTTTTAACTAATATATCGAACACGATAGACGTGTTCATTACATTTCCAAACACGAGAAAAGAGTTGCAAATAGGACGAGCATCGTGGGTATTTTGACGAAATTCGAGGTGTTTGGAAATGTGATGAAACACTGTTTCGAGTATTTGAAATACCTTCTCAATCGAAACACAAAACCAAGGGAGTAACGGAGAAATAAATCGTAAAAATGTATTGCGATTTTGTTTGAATGTTTTTTTTATCTGTTCAGGAGTTTTCCGATGAAACTTCAATGGCTACAAAACGATCAAGCACGTCTTTTTTCGCGTTTTTAAAGCAAATTTCTGTGAAGTTTAATCCCAAAGAATGCAAAGCAGGCAGACCGCTGTTGCTTGTGAGAGTGGAAATTCATATATCAGGTCACCGCTGTGCTTCGGGTTGATGAATATTTCCAAGGCTTCCTGTTACTGGTTATCTGCCCACCAAAAGTCCTGGTCAGACGGATATGAGAATGTGTCGTGAAAAAGGTGCAGATCTCATCAATAGTGTCTTCCAGCGGAGGAGAATAACTTCCTCAGAAGGAGTGGAAAGAATGGTGGTTTGGCTCTGCGACGTGACGTCATCCACAAGAACATGTTCAAGTGGAATGACGGCTCCATGCCAAACTTTAGCGGATGGTTCCCGGGTGAACCTAACACCGCTAACGAAGAATGTGCAAACTACCATTACAACGGAAAGTGGAATGACAGTGGATGCTCTGCTACTGTTGACGTTGCTTGCGAAAAGGGTAATTGTTTCCCCTCGGTTACTTAAGTACATATATAATTAACGTCATGAAAAACGAACAAAATCGTGCATGATTCACTTCTGATTCGTTACGCTCAATCCTGGTCAAAAGCTTTGGGACATTTCGGGCCGTCAAATGGCCTTTGTTTCACCTCCCCTCCCACCTCTATTCCACCCATGCCACACTTTGTGTGTGTGTGTGTGTGTTGTGTGTGTGTGTGTGTGTGTGTGGTGTGTTGTGTGTGGTGTGTGTTGTGTGTGTGTTGTTGTGTGGTGTGTGGGGGGGGGGGGGGGGGGGGTTGGAGAGGCGGAGGAAATGTAGTAGATGAGTTAAAATTCAAAAATATTTGTCTCTGGGTACTACCCCGAGCAAGTTTTCCAAGTGTCCTGGACAATTTTATTTGAGTTTCCTTACCAAGTTTTTTTCTGTTATTCCACTTTCTGAGCAGAAAATATAGACGTTATTTTAACAACGAGTGGGATTGGTGCACACAATCGCTGGAATTCTCTTCGGTTACCACGCGTTTACTCGCACATACCGCTTGTCAGTCTCAACGACCAATCAGAACTGGGAACTGCGACTCCAGAGTACCCTCTGGGCTGGGTGCACGTGGGAATCACGTGGAGTAAGCAGTGGGGATTACGCTTCTATCACAATGGTGTCCTAGCTGCCGAGCAACGAATCCTGCGAGTATTCCTTACGAGTATTTCGACAGATTTACAACGTTCTCGGTAGGATTGGATACATCTCCTTTCACTTTAAAACGAGGAAACCACTTGCAGATGTCTGATCTAAGGATCTGGGAGTCGGTTATTCCACAACAAGACTGGAGGAAGCTCATACTAATGCAGGTAACCAACCCTTCAGGTGTTCATTGCCCGTTCCGAAGTTCAAAAAGGGACTGGGCACTAGTTTAACCTATTGTTTAAATTACGTCATATAAAAAATTAATCCCATCACCAAAAAGATCGCATGAAAATGAGTAAGTTTACCAAGTTTGGTTATGTTACATTACATAGTAACCAGGCTGTGAGCTGTCAAAGGTCGTCCAAATTCCATACAAACGTCTCTAATTTTTTCTGATGTTTGAAAGCCTTCTACATGGTTGCAATTCTAACGAAACAACCTCAAACTTGGTAAACTGACTAATTTTAATGTGATCTTTCTTGTGACGGGCTCCAATTTTTAATTGAATTTAAATTTAAAAACTCGTCACCAGTCTCCATTTTGAACTTCGGAACGGGCAATTAACACTTACGTCTTGCACCATTGCCATGACGATGACACCAAAGCGTGATCATAAAATATTTTAAAATATATTGGGGCTATTTTTTTTATAAGGAAGCAACGGTTTTGGTATAAATCTACCAAAATTGTACAGTTTTCTGACTCACATATGTTACTTGTCTCATTGCATTGGTGTACGATTGTAATAAGCCTTTCATCTTTGTTAACCCTGTGTTAGGTGTATGAGCCCAAACCATTCTAAGAAAACAGAGGGAAAGAGAAGCACAATAGAAGTTATGTTTTGGTACAAGATAGAGAAGGAAAAAGTTACGCAGGAGGTCAAATGACAACAAAAAATCATAGAAACAAGAATTAATTTTCTAAGAACCAATGTAACATTTTAGTTGCCAAGTATGTGTATTTATTTATGTAGAATCAACGTGTTCCATTATTTTTTAGCACTAACATTAACGCGTAACTTACAAGGCTTGGTTTTCTATGTTTTGTAGCTCTTGCCTTGCTACTTGTGGACAAACATCGGCAATCCAGTTTCCACTGGAAGTTGAAACAGGTTTGCTCAAGAAAATCACAGGAAGAATCTTACAACGTCTTATCTCGAGATTTAGGTAAGCATACTAGCTATATTATATTCACATAGTCTCCCACGCTGTCGTTACGACTACACGCACGGGGATTAGATAGGGGATAGGGACAGAAAATTGGATGGGGGGGGGGGGGGGGGGTAATGAACGGGCCTGATCTAATCCCCCGGCGAAAGCCTGAATAGTTTACAGTGGAATCTCTACTTTGGGACACCTCCTTTAAGGGGAGTCTAACTTTTGTCCCGCTCATATAATTTTTGTAACTCAGTCTCTTAAAAGGGCACCTCTATTAAAGGGACACTTCTCCTTGTCCCGAGGGTTCACTTAGGTACGAAAATCGGACAATAAACGAAGCTGTCTAGTCAATGCAAATGTTGTCAAAAATGAAGAAAAAGTAGATAGCGAAACGATAAAGCATGCTATCTATGTAATACAGCAATTAATTAATTTAAAAAATGGATCCAATTAACATTAACTGACTTCTTATATATTGCTTCACTCAATTTCCTAATTTCAACAGAATACAGCAAATCGGTTGTTTTAGACTAGATTCCGGGCCGCCGATACCGAGTTTAGAACACACCGACAACAGTCCTAGATGGTGACTTCACCACTCGAAAGACAGTGTCGTGAAATGTCTTAACGCTGCACGCAGAAAAGGGCACAAGACGTTTTCGCTTTCAAAGAATGGAGGGGAGTGTCTGTCCTCTTCGGATGGACATCATGACATCATCACAAAATATAAAACGTCTGACGAGTGCAAGGAT
Organism: Desmophyllum pertusum; assembly: GCA_029204205.1. NCBI lineage: Eukaryota > Metazoa > Cnidaria > Anthozoa > Scleractinia > Caryophylliidae > Desmophyllum > Desmophyllum pertusum. The sequence goes on from MU825915.1 coordinate 194,212, forward strand.
TATAAAGGAGGAGATAATGCCATGAATATTTACATAATAAAAGGTGAGTTCATATTATTATGAGTGAGAAACGGTGGCCCTAACGGTTAGCGCGCTGGACTCCGGATCGAGCAGTCCGGGTTCGAGCCCTGGCCTGGGTCGTTGTGTTGTGTTCTTGGGCAAGATACTTTACTCTCATAGTGCCTCTCTCCACCCAGTAGTAATAAATGGGTACCGGCGACAAAATGCTGGGGGGTAACCTGCGATGGACCAGCATCCCTTCCAGGGGAGTAGCAATACTCCTAGTCGCTTCATGCTACAGAAACCGGCAGTTGTGGGCCACTAGGCTTGCGAATACTTTACCACATATTATCAAATATCGAGTAAGAGTTCTCAGGACTTTTTTTCGCGATACAAAACATTCCCTATTTCACAATGATGTCCCAAGAATTGTTTCCTACATTGAAGTTACCACTGAAGTTTTTTTTTATCTCTTTATAGATAACTTCAACGCCGCCTACAAAAAGCCCACTTCCCAATCAAGTGTAGTTAAAGATTCCTCCTTAGCAACCGATGGCAGTCGCGTGGATTCTCCAACAGAAACCTGCAGCCTGACGAGCTCACAGAAAGACCCATGGTGGCGAGTTGACTTAGAAAAGAAAGTTTTAGTCAGAGATGTATACATTTTTATATACTCTTTATCAAAAGTACATTACTTGCTGGAGATTAGAGTTGGAAATCATGATGAGCCAAATTTAAAGGAAAACTCTTTATGTGGAAGCTCATTTCGATTCAAACAGAAAGCTTGGCAAAGAATTCGTTGCCCAGTTCCTCTGCTAGGAAGATATGTTACAATAACAAGACTTGTGGATAGCGGAAACTTGATGCTGTGTGAGGTTGAAGTTCGAGAAGAAGGTAAGTTTGATTATAATTTCTTAACAATTAAAGGAGCTACGTCACGGATGGCGCATCTTGAAAAAAATTGGCCATTTTTTCAAGTTCGCCGTCCGCAATCCATCTCATCTTCTCCATCCTCAACCACCCTTGTTCCTGTTTATTACCTCTTTGGTGTTTTTCTATCTTAGGAAACTATTATTTTCAGGCTTTCTTCAATTTGAAGAGTGATTTTGCTCTTCGCAACAATGACTTCTCCTTTAATTAAAATCTTTCGGATGGATGACTGTACAACGAAAAAAAATCAATTAGAGAGCTGTATTATCAGATAAATTTGCGCCATCATATTTTCCTAGGCTCTGAACAAGACTGTCACGTGTCTCTGTTTTGCTTTGCAGCAACAGAGTACGTTGAAACAAGCATGTCTTACCCTCGTCAAAGAGGCAATCTATCCATTCTGGAAAGTGAGTACCTTGTTGGAGCAGTGAACTGTTTAAGCTTTTATTACTACATGTCGGGAGAAGATGTTGGCAGATTGAATGTCTACATTGTTGGTCAAGATGAAGAGACATCGTTACCATGGCGACTAGCTGGCAATCAAGGAAACGAGCGGAAAATTGCTCAAGTGCCCATTGATGCTGCTCAAGGTTTCAAGGTTAGTATAATGGTGACAAAACTGGCAATAATTTGTTGTTGCTTGGGATTTGAAAACATTGTCCTTTTCTCATTGCTTTTGTAGATTAAGTTTGAAAGTGTCAGTGATGATGGCAACAATGGAGAGATTAACATCCGGGACGTCAGGTTAGGTGCGAATCCTAACTGCACATGCGCTCCGCCCCAGGCTTGCCCGAAACTAACAGGTGAGGCTACAAGACCATTGTTAGCAGCCATTAATCATACATTGATACCTTATATGGAAATGTTTGATTTCACTGCAAGTGAAACCACTCCATATAAGGTATGAGATATATGATTGAGGTCGCGTAACAGTTAGGCTCGATTTCCAACCGCTGTTCGGGAAAATGAGCCCACGCTCTTCCCCCGAAGGCACGGCTGGACGAGTGAGCTAGGTATTGTTAATTTCCACCAATGAGAAACGTGGAGGAACGAAGAACGGACTCGAGAGAGCGGCAGAAATCGAGCAGGGAAATCGGTTGTAAGTTGCATACTAACGAATTATATGGAAAACCTTACATATAAGGCCGTACGTGTCTGTCAGCCTGATATACTTTCCATTACTAGGATTTCACTCTGCTATAATCAGCCACATTCCTAGTTACCAGGACAAGCTAATGGGCTGGTTATCTGAGGCAGGATTTGGCGATAAGTACTGGGTTCCATGCTACAGAGGCACAGTGGATGGTTGGTCAAAAGGCACATTTCACACCAAATGTGATCTCAAAGGCCCGACAATAACTTTAGCAAGAAAAGAGTCCTACTTATTTGGGGGATTTTCTGACCGCAGCTGGAAATGTGAGAAACTATTTATCTCTTTGAATGAGCTCTATAAGAACCTACAGCGTAGCATTGATAAGATTTCCTTAGAGTTTAAAGGGACGTTGTCCTCAGAAACATATCTAGATCATAGGAAGCTGAACAATAATGGTTTTATTTTGTAGAATAGTACTCGACATATGACAGGAACCCATTAGGAAGTGAGGATGACTAACGACAGCGAGGATGGAAATGGATTACAACATGGATTTTTGAAAAAGTGACAGGCTGTCAGTTTTTCAAAGTTTCAAGTTTGGCTCGGAAATCTTTGAAATTTTGCAAAAAAGTTGTTGTAGTATGGAATTTCTTCAAGAAATTGCTTTTTATCATTTAGTTAGAGAGCTTATTTAAAAGTTCATATTCCATAAATTTAGGGAGCATTTTGTGCATTTATAACAGTTTTGAGCAAAACCCCAAAATTACGTGGTTAATTTGCATTATAATATGAAAACCAAAACCATCATGGCGGCAATCGTAAATAAGGCATACAAAAAAATCATTAAAAAAAGAATGAAATTAAATCCAACTTACGTTTTCCGTGTTCGGCAATTCGTCGTGACAGACGGAGTACCGAAGAGATTCCGATTCTTATTGCCGAAAACTCACGAACATTCCGAAAGCTGTCCCGATCCGGATATGTCATTTTGCAACAAGCGTTTCCGCTACCTTCATATTTTGATACACTTTCCAAAGCTAATCCCTGCTCTTATTCCAGGGTATGGTATAGCTCAAATCGTCCCGTCAAGCAGCGCGTTCTTGTTCAGTCTGAAACCTTTCAACACGAACGACGAGCCAACAAAGTTAGAGGTGTTACCAGAGAAAAGACACCAAGCCATTAGAAGACACAATCAGAAAGGACCATGCTGGGGTGAAGACAAAGACGAGCTGTGTTTTAACAACAATCAAGTCAATACCGAAATCAATAGTAGCGGCGTGTATAATGTCAGTGGATTTTCCGATCCCAGCACATATTTTGCTGGGGAGCCTTCCTTCCTGGCTGATGATCTCCAGGTTTTTACAATTGCAGGTAGGCATGAAAATTAGTATATTCAGTGTCGATCAGTGTCATATTGTGGTACAACCATGGTCAAAAGTTCTTGGGACACTCAGCACGTACTATAGTAACATGGCAATTGAAGTTGTCCACTACGATGTTTTTACGGCTAAGCCCCCCGCCTCCCCCACCCAAACAATGTTGAAATGAATCAGCACTGGCCACACGGATTCAACATTGTCTTGGGGGTGGAGGGGGTACTGGTGAAAAATATGGGTAGTTTGTTAAAACAGGCAGGAAATACCTTAAAAGTACAAAGTGTTCCAAGACTATTGTCCATGATTGTAGATGACGTTACTGTAACTTATTCACATAATATGTCATGCTGTCAGGAGCATATGGTGGTGGTTCTGTATTTACGTCTGTGGACGAAACCGTAGTGTGTGACCATTCAAATAAAAGCTATTGAGCAGTACTTTCATGTGGCACTGTTTGTTATGTTGTACAAGGGGGTCTTAACTTAATCTGTGAATGAAACCCTACTGTGCGACCATTCAAATGAAAACTATTGAGCAGCACTGTCATTAGCCTGCGTAGCTGGCGGTCTTGTTGGCGCGCGAAGTAAAAATTCGTCAGACCGCCAGCTACGCAGGCTATACTGTCATGTGGTATTGTGCTGTAAAGGTGGTTCAAACTAGTAAGTATGCGGATGAAACCCTGGTGTGTGACCATTCACTTGAAAGCTACTGAGCAGTACTTTCATCTGCTATGTTGCTTGAAAAGTGGATGTGAGTATTTTTTATAGGTAGGTGACGAACATTTGTCGTACGCTGTACTCACTAGCTCCATTATTACAGTGATTTTAGTTTTACACCAGTCACCAAATCTCGTTATATTTCCACTGCTAACTTATATCTCAAATACGCCCATTATTATTCTTTTTAGATACTTTGTGCGACCCACCTTGTTGGGAAGGAGAAAGCTGCGATGAAGTCACGGGAAAATGCGTTTGTGATCCAACTAGGAGAGATGTTGAAATGTGCAGGGGAGACAAGGTAAACCTTCAACTACCAACAAAAACAAATCATTACTAACTTTAACACTTTATATTGAGGCTGAGACTGGCGAAATTTTAAGAATATGCTAAGAATATACCCAAGCCTGAGATTTCGTTAAAATACAATAAAAGCACATGTTTTTAATAAACGTTATTATACCATTGCAAAATATGGTAAATAACAATTAACCATGTATACTTCTTTCCTTTTCCTTAAATCAAAACGAGTTAACAAAACGATAAAAAACGTGTACAGCTCTGTAATCTAAGAATGTATTAAGAATATTTTCAGCCTAAAATCGGCTGAAAAATAAGAATATTCAGCCTGGGTATGAAAAATATACATTCTTACAAAAAAAGAGTGTATTGTTTTTCATAACAACAAGAGATTGATGCTCTGCTAATGATAAATTCTTGTTCCTTTCTACTTTACACTAGAGCTACAAGAGCTAAGAGACAAGCACTGTATTGATAAATGGAATTCATACATAAACCCCAGTTGTTTGGGTCGATTGTTCGCTCGGTTTGACAGGGGACAATATAGTAGCACAACTCTTAGATGGCGGTGTTTCTACGAAGGGCGCTGACCAGAAATCATAGGCGTTTTGACACAATCAAGCAATCAAATTGCTATCACACACACAGCAAATTGGAACGTTTTACAAACGAAGGTAAATTTACAAAATTAAACAGATTAATGTTGAGGCACTAAATGATTTCTTGTTTACAAACAGGAAATAAAATATTTTCTTTGCGCTTTACTGACGAGGAAGCTCACCACTGTTTGACAACGGTGATGAAGGAAAGTGCTTCTAAAAAGGGACTACGTGTTCTCTCACCTGATATGTCCTGATATGTCCCTGATATGTCCCTGATCTGTCCCTGATATGTCCCTGATATGTCCTGATATGTCCCTGATATGTCCCTGATATGTCCCTGATCTGTCCCTGATATGTCCCTGATATGTCCCTGATATGTCCCTGATATGTCCTGATATGTCCCTGATATGTCCTGATATGTCCCTGATATGTCCCTGATATGTCCTGATATGTCCCTGATATGTCCCTGATATGTCCCTGATATGTCCCTGATATGTCCCTGATATGTCCCTGATATGTCCCTGATATGTCCCTGATATGTCCCTGATATGTCCTGATATGTCCCTGATATGTCCCTGATATGTCCTGATATGTCCCTGATATGTCCCTGATATGTCCCTGATATGTCCCTGATATGTCCTGATATGTCCCTGATATGTCCCTGATATGTCCTGATATGTCCCTGATATGTCCCTGATATGTCCCTGATATGTCCCTGATATGTCCCTGATATGTCCCTGATATGTCCCTGATATGTCCCTGATATGTCCCTGATATGTCCCTGATATGCCCTGATATGTCCCTGATATGTCCCTGATATGTCCCTGATATGTCCCTGATATGTCCCTGATATGTCCTGATATGTCCCTGATATGTCCCTGATATGTCCCTGATATGTCCCTGATATGTCCCTGATATGTCCCTGATATGTCCCTGATATGTCCTGATATGTCCCTGAATAAGAATATTAAGTACCCGGTCCCTTTTAGCCGATCTGTTTCGGATTTAACATTTTTTGAGGATGAAACCTCAGTGTGTGGTCCATCAAAATGAAAGCTAACGAGCATTAATTTTATGTAGGTACTGTTTATTATGCTGTACAAGATGGTTGTTAAACTCTTATGTTTTGATGAAATCCTAGTATGTGACCATTCAAATGAAAGTTATTGAGCAGTACTTTCAAGTGGTATTGTTTGCTATTCCGTACAAGGTGGTTGTAACTTTGTAGTTTGTGGATGAAACCCACGTATGTGACCATTCAAATGAAAGGTATTGAGCAGTACTTTCATGTGGTACTATTATGCTGTACAAGGTGTTCTGACCTTTTAGTCAGTGGATGAATCCTCAGTGTGTGGCCATTAATGAGTGAACGCTTAACAATGTTCTTCAATAAATTGTTCCTTTTGACCCTAGACATAAATTGTCGACCTCTGGGCATGGAGAGCGGAACCATACTTGATGCACAGATCACTGCCTCTACTGAATACGACCATAATTTGAGAGCTGGTTTTGGGAGGCTGAACTTTAAAGCAAATGTAGGCTCCTGGTCGTCACGTGTTTTAGACGCCAACCAATGGTTACAGGTCGATTTTTTAGCAAAAATCACGTTGTCTAAACTGGCGACTCAGGGCAGGTACACCACCAATCAATGGGTGGAAAGTTATTCCTTATCTTACAGTATGGATGGAAGTGAGTTCCAAATTTACAAGCAGTGCGGCAAAGATAAGGTGAGCTTGACTTGGTAGCAAGGAAATATGATATAACTTATGTGGAGTAAAAAAAATTCAGAATCCTTGAACAAACCTCTGAAATTAAAATGAATAATACCGTAAAAGCTCGATTTTGCCCCCCCTCCCCCTCTCTAATACCCCCCCCCCCCTATGGAAGTCAAATTTGTTGTATTAAGCCCTTGCCCCTTCCGTCAGGCTGATGTAAATGACTTTTTCAGCAATATGTTCTGGCATTTCAGTCACTTTGTATTGACACGTGGTCTTTGATTTCAAGAACTATCATTGAGTTATGGTATAAAGGACGTTGCATTTGTTAGACGGTCATACATAACCCATTTCTTCTTGCTTTAGTTAGTGGTATAATAGTAAAGTTTGAAAAATTAATGTGAATTTTCTCGAAAATTTATGATTTGAATTGAGCCCCCCCCCCCCCCCCCCCTCTAATAAGCCCCCCTTCTTGAGGCCTAAAATTATGGAGCTTGAAAGTTCAGTTCATAGTGCTCGAAAAAGGAACCTGAAGCTAGGAGTTCCAAAACCAAGTTTAACCAGAATAACCGGTAAGTTAGTATCGCGGTGAAATTGTTTCCGAAAATTTCACAGTGATTTACGTATAAGAAGATCAGAATGGACCGAAATAATATAGAATAAACAGTAGGCTCGATTACCAGCCGCTGTTCGGGAAAATGAGCCCACGCTCATCCCGGGAGGAACGAAGACCGGACTCGAGAGAGCGGCGGAAATCGAGCCTAAATAAACAGTTGCTTCGCATTGTAGCTTGCAAGGCTCATCTCTTTGAAAGGCTACATTATCAACTTGTCTTGGAGTTGTCAAACTTCGTAAATTAAACTGTTTTTTCTTTTTAGATTTTCAATGCTAACTCCGATTGGAACACGATTGTATACAACACAATCAACCTTCATCTTTACGCGCTACATCCGGGTACTGCCAAAGACGTGGCATAGCTATATATCCATGAGAGTGGAGTTCTACGAATGTAACGGTAACTACTTTTTATTATCGTCTACCGGATTTCACCCAGCTTGTAGCTATTACATCAACCCGTAATCTACCGTATATAAAATTCTCAACATATACTACTAAGTAGATTTATTTCTGACTTACTTATCATATCAACAGGCTTTTGCAGTTATGAGGTTTAGTCTGAGAAAAGTCATTTCAGACCCTTCCCAACATATACTGCTAAGTAGATTATTTCTGTCACTCACTGATCATAATGAGGTTTAGCCTGATTAGAAACCCTCCAAACATATACTACAAAGTAAATGTCTTTTCTAACTCACTGATCGTATCAACAGGCTTTAATTATGAGGTTTTGGAAGCCGAGGAACTGTTAGCAAACGCCATTTATCTATGGACATTTGATGACGTGTCCGATATCAAAGACCAAGAAGGAATAACGTGGGCTCAACCAAGCGCCTCGTTACAATCCACACCGGGTGTGCGAGGCCGAGCTGTGAAAGCCTTAGGGGGATCTGGACTCGTTCGACTAGCTGACGACAAAGTAAAGGGGTATTTATCGCGTCCGAATAAAAACGCTCAGATCACTGTAGCTCTGTGGCTTCTCTATCAGAGCAAAGCCTCTGGTGTTGCTCAGACTTTCCTAGCTGCCGGGGATCAAGCGGCGAATGGAGACAGAGGGATTCATCTTTATCAGGAGGACGGTAGCAGGCCTGAACTGACTTTCCGAACAAAGGGGGTTCAAATTGGTGCTCAGTGAAGCTTTGGGTTCCACAAAAAGTATGGACACATTTGATATTTACAACGACAAGAGTGTCTTCTAGTACACTTGGCCAAATCACTGTGTATCGTGACGGTAAAATGGTTACGTCATTGTTGGAAAATAATTGTCATGACGGCAATTTTGCTGACTTACCGAGTAACGACATCACATTAGGCTCTACCAACTTACCGACTGCTTCCTTTGATGACATCGTGGTTTGGTTGCAGACGCTTTCCAAGTTCCAGGTGGAGAAATTATTCAGGTACTACAAAGGTAAGCATTATCATCAGTCTGGTGGCCCTATATATGCTACTTTACTAGCTTTTGCACGAAGGGGATTACAGTGAAAATGACGCTTCCGTTGCCACTCGACAAAGTTTTTGATAAATTTTGATATCTTTTTGATAACTTTTTGACGACTTTCGGATGGGTTCCATTTGACTTGACCAATCAAAATCCAAGGAGTGTTGGAGTCGGAGTCGTGAAATTTGAATGATTTTAGTTTCTAGTCTAGTTCAAATGTGGCGCCACAAAACGGAACCCATCAAAGTTGTCAAAAATTAATCAAAAACTTTGTCGAGTGGCAACGGTAGCGTAATCTTCGCTGTAATTAGTCGTGTGCGGAAAAATATATTTGACTTTAGTTGGGCCAAAGTTGATAAGGAGAAATGGTTGTGAAGCCCAACAAAGTTCTTCGTTCCATGTTATTGTTCCTTTTTGGCCTTGACCGTGCACAAACAAAATAGGTTTTGAGTTGTGTCCGAGTCTGACTAACCAGTAGAAACGTGTCGGCAACGTAATTCAACCATAATGTGTGAGCACAACAAAGGATTGTGCACTGTCGTGGACCTCCCAATATATAAATCTTGGCATAATAACCTTAATAAAATATCTAGTCTGACCCTTAAGTGAAGACAAAGAGGTGAACTGAGAAAGTCAAACTGCGTCACATTATATTGTAGCTCATTCACAAGGTCCCGCCTAAGAACCGTTTGCTTTATTTGCTTTCTGACGCCATTCTGTCTTTTAGGCCAAGCTAATCTTCACGTCAATGTAAGTGTGGTATTAACTGGTGACATTTTCCACTCTGAGTTGACGAAAAGGGGTTCGGAAATGTTCAAGAACAAATCGTCTTGGATTGAGACTCAGGTTAGTACGTGTGGATTTGCAGATGTTACTGCCACTAAAAAAATGCTAGGTAACGCTTTCATGGAGACATAATTATATAACGTACAAGTACAGTCAGCGAAACAAAATGCAAAACCAAACCAAACGTATGGTTTTCTTTACGCAGTCAATAGAAAACAACTTCGATAGCTGGAAAAATAATTAATGTACATACGTGATGTGATGATACAGCACCCTTAATCTCAATCGCAAGTATCTAATCTCTCATAAAATCAATACAAAATCAAGTGTACATGTAATTGGCAGTCAAACAAATTATCCCAACTAGTACTATATGAAATGTACAAAGACAGGTAATTAATGTTTTTCTTGTTGTTGATTTTTATAGTGCATCCTTTTCATTCTTGTAGGTCAAGAGCCTCTACGAAGGAAATTCTTCATTAAAAGTGGACAACTTTCTTTTTTGGTAATATTTTTTACTGCTAAAACAGTCACCCCAATATGTCGTTTGATAAAGTTCCGTTAGAAGTCAATACATGTGACGAGTTATCAGTCTCCAGTGTGAACACGGCTTCTGCGGTATAAGACGTCTTAAGCCCCTTCTACACGAGCAAGTTTTCCTTGACACGTTTTCACTTGACAATTTTTCCTTGCTCGTGTGGAAAGGGATATTTGGCAATTTTTTCCTTGGCAAGTGTCCTTGTTCCCTTTCCACACGAGCAAGGAAAAATTGTCAAGTGAAAACTTGTCAAGGAAAACTTGCTCGTGTGCAAGGGGCTTTACACGAATAACACGTCTCTAGTGAAATCTCTCAGCGATTAATAGATGTATTCCTCGGAGTCGTGGTTGCTTAAAGCCCCTAATCAGTTTAGTTTTAACACCTCTAAAAACAGTTTCTCTCGTTTAATTAATAATTAAAGGAGCTCGATGGAAAAAAGTGGCGAGAAGACAGGTTAATAATTGACAGTACGATGACGAGATATTTCGTAATATGTCATTGTTTTAGGAATCTCACTAATGTGGCAGTGAACTTTACTGTGCGATTCAAAGGGACTGGGTACAAAGAAATAGAACCACTCGAGACAAGTATCGTTTCAAGGAGAATGCTGGGTAGCACGCCTTTTGAATTGGTTGCCATGGAAGCCAATGACGGTTAGTTTCTAATCATAACAATATTTAGGGATAATTTTTTTCGTGTGAGCTATTTTGTTGAGCAGTTTTAATTTTGTCAATAAAGGCGTTACACAGCAGTTATGGTAGTTTTTTTATTGGAGTTAAGTTGTTTTTTTAATCGTTGTGGTCCAAATATAAAGCTTATTACAACTTAATAAGTAATGGTAATAGGACTGAGTGGAGTCCAATTCGGTCTGTAATCATACGATTTGTTATCACGAGTATGATTACAGACAGAATTGGACGACACGAAGTCTTATTACCAATTAATCATAAAAATTACAATTTCCGAGGAAAGGAAAAGTGTTAAAAGAAGGGAAATTATGTCAACGGGTCAAGTTTTTCTTTTATTCTTTTTTGCTCTATAAATAGCGAGATTGTCGGTTGCTAAGTAACTCGCGAAAAATAAATCTTTGTGTCAATCAAATACGCAACCATACGAGAACTGCGCAGAACAACTTATCAAAATTTCGTTCAACGAACGCTTAGCGAGGCAGTTTTTCTTTCAAAGTACAATATTTTTACAAGCTGACTCGAAGCTGTAAAGTCTGTAAACTAATCGGAGTCAGAGTCAATGATTCTTCGCTTCCTTGGCTTTTCGGCCGGTCTTCGGTTGACTTCGTGTTGAACACGTAGTTGTTGTAAACTTGAAATGGCGCCGAGAGATATTCTGTTTCGTAGCCATGCTGTGCAAAGACGGCATAAAGCTTAATGGTGCTGGATTCTCGAAGGAGCAAACTCACTGACTGGATTAGAACTATCTGATGGTCAGACATTCTCTTTCATCACAGCTGCAACAGCTGCTGGATTTGATGGAGCTGACACCGAACTGTGCATTGGCAAACGACTTGTTTATGGAGCAGATGGAGAAGTGACAGCCGCACATGTTTTTGTCGAGCTGGATTGTTGACATCAATGTTTCTCGCTTTACACCATTGTGCCCATACTGTCATTCATGTTTTGGTTGTTCGAGCTGTGTTTTAGGAGGCTGCCGTTTCATTTATTTCCGAAATTTCTTCATCCGACACAAGTGGGAAACGAGACTGGTCTACTGACTTGCATTGTTGTTGTTGTGTTTTGTCGAACAATGGCGGATTTTCACCGGAAGTCGGCTGGATGTTTGCCTCCGTTTGCAGTTTTAAAACGATGTAGTGGAGGGCTGAAATTCATCTGAACTTGTCAAGATATCCATGAAAGAACTCGTCTGGTTTCTTGGCAAAAAACATTTGTGCCATAGGATAAACAAAATCATCATTGCCTTCTCTATTACTGTCATTGTTCAAGGGACAAGGGGAAGGGGAAAAAATTATCCATTTTGCAGAGAGAGTGTTCATACTCTTGCTATGGTTATTTTAACCAAGGCTGTGATTGGTTGATTTAAACTAGAACTTTAAATGTGATTGGCTTATTAAACTGTCCGATAGCAAACTGTCCGATAACGAACTGTCCGATAACAAGCTGTCCGATAACAGTTTGGCAAAGCAAATTAGTGGAAAATTGGAGTTTTTTCAACCAATCACAACCGAGGAAATTGTAATTTTTATAATTAATAAAAGAATCAATCACTTAACTGCCCAGAACGAAAATTCGTTGTTCATATACAGAGGTTTTTTTGATGTGGTCCACGTGCATTACTCCCCACACCCCTCCCCTTCTCCAAGCTTCCTACTTGAATTATGGGCTAGAAATAGAAAGATAAGTAAGAAAATGAAAGAGCAGATGACACAAGTAACACTGCAAATTCTGTCAAAGCTAACGAGCCTTACACTCCAGCATTTCCCATAATAATGCTGCTAATTATATATAATTTGTCGAATAATCAAACTGCCATAAAATCTCATACTTAGGTGGCTCACAATACTTTACTTTTTCGTTGAGTTCGTACAGCTTTAACATATTGTATTATTTGACGTTTGTCCGGCTGTTATACTTTGTTACAGTTTACATGAAGCCACTTCAGGTAACCGCATACAACACCAGCTCAACTTCTGTGGCTGTGTCTTGGGATGAACCCGGAACTTTAACTCATGGTATTTTCTGCGGAGTTGAGATTTTGTATCGTTTGAACGATTCATCGCGGAGACTTAGCGTCACGGTTTCATCCGGGATAGCAAGATACGAGCTGACAAGTCTAGATAAATACACCTGGTACGCCATTAGTGCCAGGCCTCTCACTCTTGAGGGAGAAGGGAAAAAAAGCGATGAAGTGCTGGTTAGAACAGCAGAGGATAGTAAGTAATGAAAACGGCGTAAAGTATTCGGATAACTGAGAAGTGAATATTTAGTGATCAAGTAGTGTAATTGCAATAAATACTAATTGCAAAGGAAGCCGAAAATGTTTTTATTCGGATAACTATTTATTTTTTATAGTATATATTATTTAAGGTTACTGTAAACCTTCGTGACCATGTTACGAAAAAGGTCTTGCAAGCGCACAGTTTTAGAGTAAAGTACCCAAACCTATATATCAATTTAAAGCTTATAGAATGAAGAAACATGTAAGATAATAATTTCCCCAAGAAAATAAAACTTGTAGCCGCTACGGCAATTTGAACACAATTTGACCGGTGTTCATAAACGTGAATTACCCGCGCTTCCATTTAGCGGTACGAAAAATCCAGTTATTGCATGATATTAAGCAGATGTTGACTGCCAAAAGTGTGTCGGGGAATTTCTTATTTCCCTTTAGTTTTGAAATTACAGGCCCAAACTTAATTCACATTGGAAGAAAATCATTACTTGAATTTTAAAATGCTTTTATTTTTTTTTGAAAACAGATATCAAAATTATTATTTTACATGTTTCTTCATTCTATAAGCTTTAAATTGATATATAGGTTTGGGTACTTTACTTTAAAACTGTGCGCTTGCGAGGCCTTTTCCGCAACGTGGTCACGAAGGTTTACAGTAACCTTAAATAATATATACTATAAAAAATAAATAGTTATCCGAATAAAAACATTTTCGGCTTCCTTTGCAATTAGTATTTATTGCAATTACACTACTTGATCACTAAATATAAGAAATTGAAGTTTCTTGTGAAAACTTGGAGGTGATTAAGCTGGGGAAGCGCATGTCTAAAACAAAAGCAAATAATGTGTATTTCGTGCTTGATATTGACTGCATAATTATGAGGCATTTTTAGTCGATTATATCTCTTCCGCGGTAATGGTGACCTATTCTTTTTATTCTATATTTTGAAACATTACATCGCAATGTTCAACTAAGAAACTTTCTATTGCAACTTTTATTTCGATGGAATCACCTTAAGTTCACTTTCCTAAACTCACAATAATATAATGCAATGGGAAGGCAATTAATTTCGTGTTGTAGGCTGAACGACCGAACGAAGGAACAAAGCTCGTATCGCCTAGTATTTCCTCCAATAAGAGTATTTTTTTTTATCGAGGTTTCTTGTTTGTGTTACTCATGTCTACTTGTGCAGTCTCTCACCGCCAGTAGTAATAGCGTAGCAATGGTGCTTGGTCCTGAGAAGGTTAAGGAATGTGTTGTTCTTGATTCATTTACTTTTAGTTCCCACCTCTCCTCCATTAAACGTCAAAGGCTTCCTCAACGTCTCTGGGAAACTCATTGTCACCTGGGAACCAGTCCCTGTGGAACATCGCCTCGGTATTATTCTTGGTTACCACGTCATGTATGCTGCACAAAATGGTGGTACACAGCAGGAGATGAGAGTGAATGCCTTTAATTTGTCAACTGAACTACAAAACCTACAAAAATTCAAGTTATACGACATTAAAGTCGCCGCGTTTAATATCGCAGGAGAAGGGCCACCAAGTCCAGTTATTGTGGTTAGATCACAAGATGGCGGTAAGTCAAATTGCATTTTATAGGATCGGGCGTAAATACCCATGCTCGATAGCGATCGACAGCGAGCTGTGTTCCAGCTTCCAGTCGGAAATATACTCCGCTCTCACTGTTCTTTCAATATGCGTAATAATAAGCATATAATCAACATGGTGGAGTAATGAAAGTATAGCTCGTTATCAAGAAAAATTTCCACATGTATAGAAATGTGACTACCGTCAACTCCCTCAAAGCGAACACCATTGTAAGGTGGACACCTTTCTATGGCGGACATGGTTGGCTGGCTGGTCCCAGCCGAATTTCACTTGATTGTCTGTAACTAAACTCTCTTTAAGTTGAACATCTCTCGGAGGCCGCGGCGCAAAGCTAGAGCTAGTCCAAGGATGTCCGTCTTAGAGAGAGTTCCTCAGAGAGCCTCAGGTTCCTTGGATACAACCAAGATTTCTTGAATATGTATAATTCGTTTTCCCAGCGTTTCTTATTGTTTTCATGACTTGTTCCTACCAGTTCCCAGTCTCGCTCCTCCGATAGTAGTGGCCCATGGCACAAGCTACTCGAGTATTATGGTGACGTGGAAAGCCATCTCAGAGAGCCATACTAATGGAATTCTAAGGGGTTATGTTGTAATGATTGGCGATACCGGCAAAGATTTATTTGGCTGCAACCAAACTCTAACTGGGAAGATCCAAGGACTGGAAAAATCCAAGGTTTACAAAATTGCAGTGGCTGGTTACACTTCCCAGGGATTTGGGAACTTCAGCGTGGATGTCATAGCAGTCACTAACATAGATGGTAGGTTATCATTAAAGGGACACTCACTTTTAGCATGATTTTCGAAATCTCAGAAACATATATAGATCATTGAAAGTTGAACAATAATGGTTTGATTTTGTAAAACAGTA
The DNA here is from genome assembly GCA_029204205.1 of Desmophyllum pertusum. NCBI lineage: Eukaryota > Metazoa > Cnidaria > Anthozoa > Scleractinia > Caryophylliidae > Desmophyllum > Desmophyllum pertusum. The sequence goes on from MU825915.1 coordinate 209,730, forward strand.
CTCGACAGATGACATGAACCCTCATGAACCCATTAGGAAGTGAGGACGACTAACGATGGCGAGGATGGAAATGCATTATAATATGGATTTTTGAAAAAGTGACAGGCTGTCAGTCAGTTTTTCAAAGCTTCAAGTTTGGCTCGGAAATCTTTGAAATTTTTCACAAATGTTGTTTCAGTATGGAAATTCTTCAAGAAATTGCTGAGTTTAAGTTCTTATTCCATAAATTCAGGGACCATTTCGTGCATTTATAACAGTTTTACGCAAATACACCGGGACAGTACTAGTATTCCTTTAATAATTAAACATAGACAACGCATTAACTCTTCTTTTAGTAATCGTTTAGATGTATTTGGCGTGGTCCTCTTGGAAAGCCATATCAAGAATGAAGTGCTCGATAAGCTCTTGAGCTTGCTTCAATATCAATTGCAATGATTGCCATAAAAATATGTTCTGGAAGCTTTGACTATCATAGCTTATAGTCTTTAACTATTGGCTAATTCTAAACAAGTTTCTTACGTAAACCATTTATCCATTGTTCCTAAATTATTGTATGAAATGATTTCATTCAGTCGTATACATAATTTGTTATTCAATTTGATCATAAAACTATCGATGATAAATGTATATTTCTTCTTACAACACTCATTAATAATTCATAAGGAAAATACAAAAGATATGAATGTTTAATGAATATCTGTAAATCGGATACAGATTTCGTCCTGATTTACATAACGTTTTTCTTCGATTTACTCGCCTAAAATGATTTGTATAGCTTAGATGTCGGGATTCGCATCATAAGGTCCATTTCGGCTCGCCATTGCAAATACCCATACAGATATGCCGTTCATATTGTATCTATCACTTAAATTGTAGAAGTCGTAGTTCGCTGTAATCTTTAGTGTGTATAGCACATGGTCTACTCGTAAAACAGACGTTTACATAATAACCGATCAATCAATAAATAAGAAGAGAATGATTTATAGCTTATAACTTCGTAATAAGTAAGTGTTGTATAATCACCTCGGCCAATCACGATGTCGGATTCTTGTATATAAAGGGGCGGATCCAGGGGGTGTATTGGGTGGCTTTCACACCCCACTCTACACTAAAAAATACTCCGCTGCGCGTCGTATTTTTAACTCTCTTCTCGGTGTTTGGAAATGTAATTAAACACTGTCTTTCGTGTTTGAAATATTACTTGAATACTGAAAGAGAAATGTACTGTCACATTTGTAATTGATTTGTAAATTGATTGCTTGTTCACAGGTTGTCACGCTCTTGGTATGGAAGACTACAACATTTCCAACTCGCAAATCACTGCATCCTCCGAGGTTAATTCTGTTCATGCGCCAAGCAACGCTCGATTAAATTTTAACCCGCCAAGTAGTAACATTGCAGGATCCTGGAGCGCTGCCAGAAGTGACGTAGAGCATCCGTGGCTGCAAGTTGACTTCCAAGAAAAAGTTACCGTGACAAAAGTAGCGACCCAAGGCAGACTATTCGATGGCGTAACTCCTGCACAGATTTACTATCAATGGGTTGATAGTTATTCGTTGAATTACAGTCACAATGACATTGATTTTGAAGTTTATGAACAGTTTGGAAACGTTAAGGTAATTGTATTGTGTTTCTATTTTTGGTATTGTCCACGTGCTACGTTGTTCATGTGCTTGTTGCATGTGTTTTTAGTATAAAAACAATTCGATGATCAATGACATCAATGAATATTCGGGTAATCATTAATCATTAATATGTTTCGTCTGGCAGTATGCTCACTTGTCAAGTTTTCTTGTAGATAAGTCATTTGTTGTTCCGGCGGACAAACGCTCTCTGCTATAATGAAACCCCGATATAACGAACCCCTTTATAATGAAGTCCCCGCTATTAAATAACGAACAATATTCTTCATCCCGGCTAATTAAAGTTACAGTTAAATGTATGGACAGAACCTTGATATAACGAACAACTTTTCCCGGTCCCTTGGCACTTCTCAGTATATGGGCATCACTAGACTAATTGTAAGTCTAAGGTTCCGTTGTGGTAGCACTCCAGAGGTGGATCCAGCATTTTTTGATAGGGAGGTCCCAGGTTTTTCCCGAAAATGTGAAGTAGATTGAAGAAAATTTTTTGGAAGTAGACGGCAGTAGTAAAGGCGCGAAGGAGGGTGTTTGGGCATCCCACAGAAAGAAATTGAGATTTTAGGCTCTGAAAAGTGCATTTTTGTGGATTTTGGAGATGGTTTTGCTATGGATAATAGAGAAAGCAAAAAAACCCTAAAGTCTGATAGGGGGTCCGCCCCCCCCCCCCCCCCCGACCCTCCCCCTGTATCCGCCACTGCACTCGCCAATGAGCCCAAAGGTGAATAGAATCTTGACTACTTGACGATATAAAGTCAGCTAGTCAAAACTATTGACGATAGTAAGAAACTATTCGAAAGTCCGTGCTTTGCATGATATCTGCAATCCCAAGGTGATCACGAGAACCTTGGAAGATTGTTCAGCCTAATTATCGGAGGTTCACCATTTATGCAATCACATATTCATACAGCTTCACCTTAATTTTCTTTGTAGATCTTTCAAGGTAACTGGGATAGCAACACTGTTGTTTACAATGTGATCACTCCAACAATCAAGGCACGCTATATTCGGATTCTACCAAGGACTTGGCACTTGCATGCATCCATGAGAGCGGAGTTCTACACCTGTGAATACGGTAACCAAGATATTTCTCAAACTTATAAAAATTCGTATTCCGCGTCGTACAGTTGAACCCCGTCAGGAGCCCATCACTAGGAGCGTCCATCTCCCATACTCCGTCTATGTCACAGCATTTTTACAGACCGGGTTATTTTTAGACTCCTTTTTCCCGGGAAAAATATGATCTCCTTGTCAATTGAGAAATATGACACGTCATTCATTACATCACAACTTTTGATTGGCTTGTTTGAATAGGAGTTCGCGAGAAAAGGAATCTAACAATAACCTGGCCTGTAAAAACGCTGTGACACGAATCCAGTCCAGTTGCTCGCTCCTAGTGATGGGCTCCTGACCCCGTTCAACTCTCAGGGGAGACGGAAAATAGTTCAAATTAGCGGGGGTTCGAAATAACCGGGTCAGCGTTAAATATCAAAATAACCATTAATGATTAACATGATTGAATGACTTGTACCTTATACAATTGTTATTTCAAGAAATTGGCAATACATAGTAAATTCGTTATGGAATAGCAAATTTCTATACTGTTATTGACAACCGGAACTGTGCGCAACGGAATATTATTATTATATATACATTACAAAATAAGTGCAACAAAAAGGTTATAAATAAGTTCAGTGCGCTTCCAGCTGTGTTCTGATGCCATCTGATGTTTGTCCATCAACTTTTTAAATTAGCGTTCGAAATAACGGGGTTGCTTTTAGGCCAAGGGAAACACAATTAGTTCGAAATAGCGGGGAGTTCGAAATAACCGAGTTCGAAATAGCCGATAGTAAATGACTGAAAAAACAAGGGCAAATCCAAGGGAAATGGGTTTGAGTTCGAAATAACGGGGAATTCGAAATAACCGAGTTCGAATTAGCGGGGTACAACTGTATTTTCAACTCTATTCTCGGTGTTTGGAAATCGGATGAAACACTGTCCCTCGTGTTTGATATATTACAATAAGGAACACCCACACCAAAACACCATTTCTAACCAACAATGGTTTCGAATTCGGCAACACCATTGTAATACCAGTTAGTTTAATCAATCCTTCGTCATCTTTTCTTTTCTAGATTTGACGATTGAACCCGTAAATATCACGTCCTCTGTTCCAAGCTCAACAGGCGTCGGTCTCAAATGGGAGGCACTGGACCCAAACAAGTTAGGTGAAACCGTCTCAGGATACCGAGTGGAAATCTACGATTCACTGAGAGGAGAACGTTTTAATTACACGGTCAACTCATCCATGACAGGTGTAGACCTGAACATTTTGAAACCGTTTACGCCTTATCAATTCAAAGTTTTCGGCTTTACAAGCTCGTGGGAGGCAAATATCACCGATATAATCGGTTTGAGAACACAAGAAGACGGTAAGTTGAGATAAAGCTTAAAGTAAAATATCCCTCCATGTTCTGTCAAGTGAACTTATCTTTTAAAGAGGAAAAGTCGACAAAGTTGATTCTCGTTGACAGTTTGCTTCATGACCTCAAGAAAGATATTATTCAGTCTGTGACACAAGCTACAACAGCTTCTTCCGAGTGCTCCCAACACGAGTCGAACCTATGACGTTCCGCACATCAGTTGGACACTTTACCCCTTTAGTTTCCATTCAATTAATGTTAATCCTTTCACTCCCAAGAGTACTAAGTTCAAAACTGACGAAAAAAATGTGAATTTCATTTTGCAAAATTGTCAAAAACAAACAGCACCATTTGAAAGTACTGCTCAATAGCTTTCATTTGCATGGTCACACACTAGGGTTTCATCCACAGACTCAAAAGTTACAACCACCTTTATTGACTCAAGGTTCGACTCTGTGAGTGAGGTTAATGTTTCTTTTCTTTTCGTTTTGCTTTTTATTACAGCTCCCAGTGAACCTCCAAGAAACCTGAGTGTTCAACACTCCACTGCTTCAGCTCTAACATTCCAACTGAAACCAGTTGACAAGTATCATATCAATGGCGTGCTCCAAGGATATAAAGTCAAATACGGTGAAAGCAAATCTCTCAATGACACTTGGAAGAGCTTTGTTATCAATGTTACTCACGCAAAGCGCAGGAAAAGAAGTATTGAGAACAAAACATTTAGCTTTAACCTTGAGGGTTTAAAGCCGTACACCCCGTATACAGTCATAGTGTTGGCATTTACTGTTAAAGATGGCGTTCCTACCTTGGCGGCAAACTTCACCACGGCAGAAGACGGTATGACATATTATATGTTATTAAATTGCTTTAAAATATATAGTACATGTGTTCTGAATGTTGGTTCTTAAAGTGGCTTGAACCATGTTGTTATTGCTTTCCCTGTTGCCTGTGGAGTGTTTTCACATTTTTGCGCTCCGTTGCTCTCCTGAATAGTTACTCGTGAAGCAACCTCGGAGATCATGAAATTTTTGAATGAGACGTCATTCCTGTTTCAATGTACGAGGTTTCTTTCACGATCCCCAACATTCAATCAAGTAACTAGCCAGGACGTTGACATGGCGACGAAGATAAGTACTGGTCAAGATTTAACCTATAACAGACACAAGTCACCTTTGGCTGCATTACTACAGAAGAATTTTGTGTACAACTGACACAATACAAAACAAAAAGTTTAGTTACTCAGCTATTAACATGTTACTCTGAGTAACTTTCGCCTGGTCCTACCTCGTTTAAATTATGTTGTAAATTAATATATCGACAAACTGTGGTAATACAATTGTTGTTGTTGTTGTTGTTGTTGTCAAAAAAGCGAGAACTAAAGCGGTTTAGAATGAAGCTGTGTAAATGTTTTCTCTCTATACCTCCAGTGCCAGATCACCCGCCGCCAAACGTAACCGCGTTCAACACCAGCTCGACAAGTATTAACGTTACGTGGGAGCATATCCCTCCAGATCACGTGAATGGAATCCTCCTGGGATATCACGTGAAATACCTGAGACATGATAAAGCAAACGACAATATTACCATGGTAACGGTTAACAGCACCACTCTGCACGCAGAACTGGAAGGATTAGGAAAGTACAAGGAATATTCCGTCCAAGTGGCCGGATCAACAGTTGTTGGTTTGGGAAATTTTTCTGAACCAGTATTTGTTCGTACGGAACAAGACGGTACGTACTGTAGTTATAAATAAAGAAATCATGAACAGGACAAGTGATGTCTGGGAAAATCCAGAATCCCCGACTCAGTGATAATCGAAATGCACCAAATGACAAACAACCACATTTCTACACATAGTAATGTCCAACCAGTCGACCCTGTTGCCTGATGAAAACCAACAGGTCTAAATGTAGCGATCCACATTAAATTGACAATATCGTGTGACAAATCATTATAACAAAAGCTATCTTCCCAAGGCTAATTTTACAATGAAACATTGTTTGAGCACTTGCAAACATTTTTTTAAATTATTGTTTAGATGAATTTATTTTAAAATAGTGTTATGAAAAAAGGTTTTTTGTTCTCAATCAATTTTCTTTGACTCTTCATCTCAGTTCCCGATGAACCGCCTGTCAACATCAGAGCTAAAGGAATTGAACCAACAGTTATACAAGTTCACTGGTCTGCAGTGCCCTATGAAACCATAAACGGTATCGGACTCGGTTACAAGCTCGATTTATTCGACATCAGTGGAAACAAAATTGGAAATTACACATTGAGTGCTTCTGTCCTGTCGTTGGATATCATCGGTTTGGAGATATGGACAAACTACAGCATCAAAATGGTCGCTTTCACCGTTAAAGGAGACGGTCTATGGAGTGACTTAATACAAGAAGATACAGACGAAGAAGGTAAGCCACGGGCAGCCCATTATCTAATTAAGTTTGACTTTCAATAGAAATCATTGCCCGTGTTTTAAGTCCGGACCAAACGAGGATGAGTTGTCGAGAGTTCAAACTTTCGTTTGGCGTGAAACTCTCATGCACTCTCAGCGACTTCCATCGACTCTCATGTGCTCTCATCGAATTTGAACCTGCTAAAATTGTTTTTCTTCAGAGTCGTCGCTCTCGTTTGGCCCGAGGTAATGATAGTCGTTGATAGTTGAAGGAAACTCTCATGAGAGTCTCAGCAACTCTCATCCTCGTTTGGTCCTGGCTTTATTCGATGTAACAATGTTTTACTCACAGCTCCTTACAAACTTTGCTTTGTATCATCATTGATGCTTGTGTTTTTTTCGCAGCTCCTTTCAAACCTCCAGGAAATCTGACGGGAGAAGCCAGAAGCTCCACCACAATCTTTGTTCAGTGGAATTCAGTTGTTCTACCAAATATTCGTGGAATTCTCCGAGGTTACATGGTTTACTATAAAGAGGCGCCAAGCTCCGTCCATCCAAGCGTGTTAAAAAACGTGTCAGTCGATATATCTGTTACTAAAGCTGAACTTAACGACTTGCACAAGTTTACCGAGTACCATATTTGGGTAACGGCGTTCACTACTAGAGATGGATGGTTGAGTAACTCCATATTTCTACGGACACATGAAGACAGTAAGTTTCAGCTTTTTCCTCTTTGCCTTTCTTACAAGCAACAAAATCAAGGGAAGTGTCACGTGCCTATTTCTCTATATATACGTGCACGTTCCTATGTAACGTCAATAATTAATAACTGCATTTTTTTTCCCAGATCCGGAAAGTCCTCCATTGTACTTCACATACTCTGCACCAAGCTCCACCAGCCTTTTTGTTGAATGGGGTCCAATCCCTTTGCAGTTCCAAAATGGCATCATAAGAGGGTTCAAAGTTCAATTCCATGAAAACCCATCTAATGGCACAGTGGAAGTTAGAGAGCGAGGTCCACTCGCCAACTTTGTTATTCTTGATGATTTAAAGACGTTTACTTTCTATTCTATTCAAGTTCGCGCCTTTACTACTATTGGATATGGACCAGGAAATAACCTAACCGCGCTCACGGCCCAAGATGGTATGGACCTTACGTGCAATAAGTGTTTTCTATAAGTTGTATTTTACGGGATGACGGTTCTTTGTTAAAAAATTCACAAAAATGTTCCAGCACACCTCTTGTTAACATAGATATGGCAACAATTATTGTTTATATCGTCGCTCTTGGAAAAGGAAATAAAAATAAAGTTAAATGGAAATAACATCCACGTATATTATAAATGTACGAAATTATTAATGCTAACGCAAAAACAAATCTGTTTATTTTTCACAAGTTCCTAGCAAACCACCAGAGAGCATCATTGCTAAAAGTCACGTAACCTTGACGACCATTCCCGTTACCTGGCAACCAATCGATTCAAACTATATCAATGGCATTTTACTTGGTTACAAGATCAGGTACCAGGCCGTCGCGATTGGCGAGGAGCCAGTTGAAGATCAGCCAATCAGAGAGGAGAGAGTCAATGCGTCAACTTTGTCTCTTGTGTTGAAAAATCTTGAAATATTTACTTCGTATCGTGTTGATGTGCTGGGATATACGATCATGGGTAATGGTCCACCCGCCACGGAATATGCAGGTTTGTTTACAGTTATGCCTAGAATGGATAACCAAAATCATATCAGACTACTATAGCACCCCGGTTAGCCTGAGAATGGTTAGCTTTCTTTTGATGGTTAGGGAGGGTTAGGATAACGTCTGATCTGATTTTGGCTTATCCATTTTAATAAATGTACTGTGACATAGCTCGTGACATAGTTTTTCCTTGGTTTATTATCGCGAAAATTAAACCTCGTGAAAAATGGGTGTGTCATTTTCGCGAAAATTAGTGAGAATATGGTGAACAAACGGTCGTGACTAGAATGATTCTAAAAAAGTTTTTTCTGATTTTTTTCCTTCTCTTTTTTCCTTTCCTTTTACTCCCCATTTCTTTTCTCGCTATCTTTGGCGCTTGATACACTTCCTATCAGCTGGAAAAGTTTTGACCTAACCTTTTAAGGGAGCTGAAAAATGAACCTGGAAGTATGTTGGGTGTGAGAGCCAAATTTGCCACTGATTTTTCAACAAAAATTGAACAGGTTTGTCCAGCATAACTCTGGAAGAATTTCCAAAATTGATGCACGGTTACAAAGATCCAACCTTTCTGCATCAGATGCGTGTCAAAATAATCTCGTCACGTGTTAATTGATGACGTCAGAATGGCTTTGATGTGTAAGACTCCAAACTACGCATATATGCGTAGTGGGTACGTTAAGGGTCAAAAAGGTAGGCTCAACAACTTTGAGCCTAGGTAAGCTACTCAACCAAAAATTGGCTCATCAACAAAAAAGTAGGCACACCAACAAATGTATGCACATCAACAAATGTATGCACATCAACAAAAAAGTAGGCTCGTCTTATTATTTTAACAGAGACCTGCCGCTGCTATAAACGTCTAACAACGAGTTGGTTCGAGTTTCGACCATACGTCCAAGTGTCTGAAAATGACATCCCTGATGGGCTTATTCCACCAATCCTCAGCAAGCTAGCAGTCACGTGCTGTGAGACCTGCCAATCACATGGCACCTCTTACGTGGACTTGAATTCAAATGGGTTGAATCAGTCAGCTGAGCTTCCTAATCTGCGTGCACTCAGGAAAAGTATCGCTAATCCCACAGACTTTTTCTTCCCGGTGTATGGCTTCAAAGATCAGACGCACTTTGCAAAACAGTTTGGTTATCAAGGAATAGTGGAGTCACCTGGCATGGCGTACATCGTGAATACAAACTCCCATGATGACATGCCCAATGCTGTGTTGATGAATATTACTTCCTGTTGGCCAGCGGTACTGCTAGCTTTGCTCATCACTTATTTAGCGGGACTAGCAGTGTGGTCAGCGGTAAGTCATACCGGAAGTAATCATTATTGCAAATAACGAATACAAACATCAGTAGTATCATGGTGATTGTGCTCGGTCATTGTCCTCTAGTTTTGTTAAACGCGCGCTATGAGGAGCATGGACTAGATACGAGATTGTGGCGACATCGTGCAGTAGATCATGTGATTATAACAGCTCATGCGTCATTTGAAATTCCCTCTGATCATTTCATTTGCACAGTGGCGGCTCGCAAATTAACAACAAAATTAAAATAGACTGCATATTATAATGCGAGTACGGTATTGCTATCTTATATACTGGAACTCTATAGACTCGCTTGTTTTTACTTGTTTTCTGCGTATAGGAGAAGGACTGCAACTCACAAGACTTTCCTCCATCATTTATTGAGGGTGCATATGAGGCTTTTTATTGGTCATTTGTTTCTATGACAACAGTTGGGTAAGTGTAAGGCTTAAGTTGAACTTATTATGATAAAAAAAGAAGAGGAAAGGCTACACAATTGAATCAGAAAGAGTCGTACATTCAGTCGTGAAAAACGAAAGAACCATCATCAATCACCATTAATTATTGTAAAAAATTCTAGATCTTGTTGCACAAGAAAGCTGTTTAAAGTTTAGTTGTGGTTCTGGTATTTTAATCAGTACATTCTAATTCGGCTCTGAATAATTTGCTTTTCTGTATGTGATAAATTATCAAGCTATTAATTCTCTATCTTATCACGTTCATCAACATTGCGATAAAAACTGAAAAAGAAGTTAGGGATTCATCACCTTTTGGTATAAAAAGTGAATTTAAATACAGTGGAACCTCTAATTTGGACACCTCCATTAAGGGGACACCTCCTTTAACGGACACAACTTTTGTTCCGGCAAACTTAACGCTCATATAATCTTTGTATCTCTGTATCTCTATTAAAGGGATACTTCCCCCTTTCCCTAGGGTGCCCCTTAATGGAGGTTTCACTACGCTGTACCTACTTCGTTTTATTTCCCGCCCCCATAATTAAAAATCACATCTGAATCACGACTACCAATAATCTTCTTCGCAGGTATGGCGATCGTGCTCCAATATCCATTGTAGGAAGAATTATTGCTATTGTTGTGATTTTATCTGGGTTGGTGATTTTTGGAATTGTAAACAGCTTCATGGCCACCTCCATTACAAGCGTTACCTTGGAAACGGATTACAAAATATACGGAGCTAAGGTAGGCCGAGAAATGATCTTCCGCACACCGTTCGGATGCTCTACCACTGAGCTACAGGAGACTCGTGGGAGCTTTAGCAATATAACTAGGTTCAATGTGATAAACATCCTGCATACTTCTAGGATTAGATTGATCGATGAGTGAGAATGTGTGGAAAGAAATGATATGTGACACAAGCTACTCGAACAAACATTCCGAGTTCTTACATTTCTTATAGTACAAGTTGAGTTGGAAAAGGATGCCAATTTCTTCTTTGTGACAAGTTTATACATTCTCATGACCTGCATGCGTGCTTGACTTTATATTGATATTTTGAAGAGAAATTAGACTTCGATCGCCTGTAAAAACACAGAGTACGTTTTCTTGCATTCTATTTTCTCTATATAGGTAGCAGCAATCGCAGAGACGCCTGAATATCGAATGGGAGTGAGGAAAAATGCAAAAATGGACAAAGGTATATACTGTATAGTGTACGCCACATCCTAGATGTGGAATTGGGAAGGAACTGAGTGCGCTACGACAGACGCCTGATAGGCTAGGGTGTTTGATGTAATATATCAAACACGAGATACAGTGTTTCATCCGATTTCCATAGACCGGGGAGAGAGTTGAAAATACAACGCGTAGCGGAGTATATTTGACGAGATTCTAGGTGTTTGGAAATCGGATGAAACACTGTATCTCGTGTTATGACGAAATTCCAGGTGTTTGGAAATCGGTGTGTTTGTTATATCTTCCCAATTGAAACAAAAACTATGGAGTAAACGGAGAAATAAAATCGTAAAAATATATGCAAATATCCAAACTACCGTCACGGTTATGATTTCCTTTGTTTAAACTTGATGCATTATTAATGAGTTTGTTTGGGACTTGACTTACAATATTATTTTGCTCGTTCTTTTTCAAAGATCACGAGTACCACACGTTCGAGGAGATCTTCACGGCTCTACAAGAACGCCACGTGATCGGAGCCTTGATAGATACGTACAGCGCTGGAAGCAGCAAGGACATGTTTAAAAATGGACATCTGCGAGTGAATAAGATCCTGGATTACTCGGCTACTTATGGAGTAGTGATGGGAAAAGAGGCCAGAAAACTACGCAGGTGTTTTAAAGATAATACAGAAAAGGCCTTCGCTAGTGAGATTGCGCATCATATTCAGAAGAATACAGAACAGCTAAAGGTAAATGTAGCGTAATATTTTTGGTGTTACCATACAGGAGGAATTGAATGATCTGATTAAATGCCAAACTTCCTTTCTAACTGATTGATTATCGTTCAGACTCATTGATTGATGCATATACAAGTTAATGATTGATGATTTAGTTCAAGTTGACTGGCTGACTGTCTGACTGACGGACTAGATAAGGATAAATGATTGATTGATTGATTGACTGACTGACTGACTGACTGACTGACTGATCGAGCGAGCGAGCGAGGAAGGGAGCGAGTCAGAATGCGAGTGAGTGATGAGTGAGGGATTCATTGATTGGATTGTAATTGAGTTAGCAATCTATCGATCGAACGATTGAGTTAGAATACGAGTGATTGATCGACTGGCAGGTAAATAAACACTTAACTTGACTATCTTTCTGTAGGAACCTGATGAACCGCTTCCAGTAGAAAGATCAACAGGAATCTTTGACAGTCAAAGTGCTGTCTTTCAAAAGACCTTGTTCATCAGCGGCACGCTATTGATATCATGCTTGATGTGTGGAATTATCTGGGACATAATACGATGCGTAAGAGAAAGGGCAAAGATTAAACCACATGGTAGGTTATGTTTTGTCTCTTTCGGCTATCTCTATCACGTTTCACTTCTTAATCGAACTACACTACGATTCATAAAGACCCATCAAGGTCGATTTAGACAGTACGAGTTTTGGTTAAGACTGTTGCATGTGACATGCTTACGACACGAATTGTGGGTTCCATTTATACACACTCAGCTTTTCGCAGCAATCGTAAACAAGTTGTAGACTTTAGACCAAACAATTAGTCTCTTGTTGCATGCAACAATTGCGAGCAAAATTCGTAACAGTTTAGACATATCCTCAACGTACATTGTGCAATGTTGGAAGTCGAATGTATACGTGTCAAATTAAACAGATTCAAAAACGCTTTAAATCATTGTTGAGTACATAATCTGCGAGAGACCAATACTAATCAGTAATGAGACTATGCATTGAACTAGTTCACAGAAATATTAGGGACCTTAAGCAACCACGACGACGACGCCATGGAAAACGTCACTTCAAAAGTGAATTCACGTCCCTAAAACTATTTCGCGATTATTCCAACACGTTTAATTTGTCCAATGTGGCCAAACTGTCCCGGAGCTGAATTCGTAGCGACAGAGTTCAAGTCCAGATAGAGAAAGGACAATTCACCGACGTGTGTTCACGTTCTCCATAATACTTTGAATTTGGTCATTTCACGTTGTTGTTTTGCAGACGACGGCTAAGAAATGTACAAAGTTTGAAAACGCCCGTGCAGAGCTATTGTACTACTAATTAAACCTATTGTTTTGTGACGTTCTCGTCGTCGTCGTCGTCGTGGTTGCTTAAGGTCCCTATTGACTCATGTTGACTAAATAGTCAAACACATAGTACTCTTTCCAGCACCTTTCAAACACTGTTTATGGGTAATGCGGAAATATCGTTTTCAACAAATGTTGAAGCTGAGTGTTGAAGCATTTGACAGAACTCTAACTCACTGATAACACAATCATTGTCTGTCTCATTTTACTATTGTCTTTCTTAGATTTGCGACAGCAGCTTGTGGATGAACTGAAAGCGGTGGTGGACAATTTTAACGAGAACATACGTACAATTAAGAAAAACATGGCACCAAGACATGAAAAAGAAAGAAAACAATTACTGATGGGCTTCAAGAAGAAGCCAAGTGTGAAATATGTGTCATCAGTTGTACTTACAGAGCAACTTGACAACCCTTACTTTGATCTACGACCTGGTGAAGTGGAATTGCCTCATGGTGAAACCGAGGCCGATTGTTGATGATAAACTTAACCCTTTGACTCCCAGAGTCATTTATAATTTTTATGTCTAACTTTGGTACTGTTTAGCTGAACAAGGTTTCTCCAACTTTTTAAGTCTGCGGAGTAAACCCCTGTTATGCGACCATTCATATGAAAGCTATTGAGCAGTACTTTCATATGGTACTGTTATTATGCTGTAACAGGTGGTTGTAACTTTTAAGTCTGCGGATGAAACCCCTGGTATGTGACCATTCATATGAATTTTAAAGCTATGATCGGTACTTTCGTGTGGTACTTTTTATCATGCTCTAGAAGGTGGTTCTAATTTCAAGTCTTTGGATGAAACCCTAGCGTGCGACCATTCAAATAAAAGCTATTGATCAGTACTTTCATGTGATTCTTTCAATTTTGGACGTTAGCAGTCTTGATAGTGAAAGGGTTAAGAGCATTACAAAAAAGCAGCAAGGATACTTCCGATGCTGACCTTTTCCGGTTTCATTGCAATGGCAAAACTAAAACCCAATTAACCACACAATGCAATAAACTCAGTAATCAGAACTAGAGACCTCACTAGAAGCAAAAATAAAAAACAAAAAACATGGAACTGGTGCCAAGCCCGCGAAAGCATGTGACTGGTGGCAAGCACGAGAATTTTGCATAAGCAAATATATATTTTGTAACGGTTTGCTAATTACAATAGTGTATGTGCAAGAATGTATTGTGCTATGTATACAAGTATTTTAGGCGTGTATACGTAAGGTGTGAGTAACCCTCTGGGATTATTAAGAGTATTTAAGAGTTTGTAAGTTATTCAAGAACCATTCGAAGGCATCTCTCTCAACTTGATTTTAGTTTTGTTTTGTTACTAGAAGTTTAGACTATACTTAGGTTTTTTCAGACCTGTCATGCCTTGGTTCAATGCTGTTGTATCGTTCGCTCTATCGACATCAATAAACGAGATGCCCGCCCTGATGCTGTGTGGTGTTGTTGATTAAGATTAGTTACAAAATGTTTCAACGGTGATTAGAGTATACAAAAAAAATTTCCTCTCATTAACGATTGTCTTTATTCTTATCAGCTATTTTCTTGACAATGTGTTTATATTGCAAAGAGACATTAAAATTGAGTTTGACTTCGACTCATGTAAGAATTCGGCAGTGAATTTTGCAACCTGTTTTCATATCTCAACTGTTTTACTTTTCATATTTTCAAAGACTAGGAGCATTTAGTTACTATTCTGGAGACCAAGTGACAAGTACAATAAATAATCCGAAACTGGGCTACACGTATCCACCACAAATTTCCAGGCAGTAATTTTAATCCCCGAGATGCCCACAGGGTCACTTTGATTCTATAGAGCGTGTGGAAAACTCGAGAGGCGAGCGGTGAAGCCGCGAGCCACGAGAATCGCATTTCCCTTTCTCTCTCGCATTCCCTCGTCGTTTATACCATTAATTTGTATAATAATACATTTCTGCTTGCGTGTAGGATCAGAGGGAAAACGGCTGACTGCTCTCAGTCTAATATTTTCACAGGATAACGTATTTATTCGTTGGGGAGTTTGAAAACATTAGAAGATTTGCATGAAAACAAGTTGCTACAACTAGATGGCAAGCCTTGCCATGCAGCAAAATTTTCCATTTTTTTTTTCATACTTTCAAACCGCCATAAAATCCCACATCAATGGTCTCAAAATTGACAAGTTTTGACTCGTTACCAGACCCCTTCCTTTTCTAAATGTGGCCAGTAGCAAAGTAATAGCAACCATTTTGACTAGGCATGGAAAATTATGATTTACAAAACAGGCAAATAGTTTTCATTTTGTTTTCGATGTGCTAAAACTATCAATAAACGGATCACTGGATTGGTTTCTATTGAAACTGTTGTGCTGCGTTAGCCGGCAAGTGAAACACTTAGTTTATTACCAAAGCAGCTGACGTTTTGAGCGTTAGTGTTTGTCAGAGCCATCCTAAACGGAAACACGTCGCAAAAAAACATGACCTAATTTGGTCACCAAACATTTGAAGTTTGACGGCTCGTTAAATGACTAAATTAAACATGTCATGTTTGATACCAAATTAGGTCATGTTTTTATGCGACGTGTTTCCGTGCGATTGGTCAAAACATCTCTTGGCATATATAGGTGTCAAACTAATTACTGAGCTATTGTGAAATAAAATATCCGCTAGTCAAAATAACAAAAGAAATTTTAAAAGCAAGAGGAACGTAAATGCTTCGAGCAAAAGTAATATTGCCTATAAAAAAGGAATAATTCAAGTTGCTTAATTTAAGTCTCTAAGCATTAATACTGCAACGACTACGATCCATATGCATTATGGGTGCACGTGTTTGCCTCTCACTAATGACGAACGAATAAAACATGAAAACACCAATGACGAACGAATCAAAACAACATGAAAAACCAATAAAAACATGACCTAATTTGGTCACCGAACATTTGAAGTTTGACGGCTCGTTAAATGTTCGGTGACTAAACATGTCATGTTTGATACCAAATTAGGTCATGTTTTTATGCGACGTGTTTCCGTGCGATTGGTCAAAATATCTCTTGGCAAATATAGGTTTCAAACTAATTACTGAGCTATTGTGAAATAAAATATCCGCTAGTCTTCAAAATAACAAAGGAAATTTCAAAAGTAAGAGGAACGTAAATGCATCGAGCAAAAGTACTATTGCCTATAAAAAAGGAATAATTCAAGTTGCTTAATTTAAGTCTCTAAGCATTAATATTGCAACGACTACGATCCATATGCATTATGGGTGCACGTGTTGGCCTCTCACCAATGACGAACAAATCAAAACATGGAAAAATCAATGACGAACGAATCAAAACATGGAAAAATCAATGACGAACGAATCAAAACAACATGAAAAACCAATAAAAACATGACCTAATTTGGTCACCGAACATTTGAAGTTTGACGGCTCGTTAAATGTTCGGTGACTAAACATGTCATGTTTAATACCAAATTAGGTCATGTTTTTATGCCACGTGTTTCCGTGCGATTGGTCAAAACATCTCTTGGCATATATAGGTGTCAAACTAATTACTGAGCTATTGTGAAATAAAATATCCGCTAGTCTTCAAAATAACAAAGGAAATTTTAAAAGCAAGAGGAACGTAAATGCATCGAGCAAAAATACTATTGGCTATAAAAAATGAAATAATTCAAGTTGCTTAATTTAAGCATTAATATTGCAACGACTATGATCCATATGCATTATGGGTGCAAATGTCGGCCTCTCACCAATGGCGAACGAATCAAAACAACATGGAACATCCCATGACGGGCGAATCAAAACATGGAAAAACACCAATGAAGAAATAATCAAAACAACATGGAAAAACCAATGAGGAACGAATCAAAACATGGAAAAAACCCTAATGAAGATATAATCAAACCAACATGAAAAAACCAATGACGAACGAATCAAAACATTGGAAAACACTAATGAAGAAATAATCAAAACAACATGGAAAAACCAATGACGAACGAATCAAAACATGGAAAAACACTAATGAAGAAATAATCAAACCAACATGAAAAAACCAATGACGAACGAATCAAAACATGGAAAAACACTAATGAAGAAATAATCAAACCAACATGAAAAACCAATGACGAACGAATCAAAACATGGAAAAACACTAATGAAGAAATAATCAAACCAACATGAAAAAACCAATGACGAACGAATCAAAACAACATGAAAAAACCAATGACGAACGAATCAAAACAACATGAAAAAAACCAATGACGAACGAATCAAAACAACATGAAAAAACCAATGACGAACGAATCAAAACAACATGAAAAGACCAATGACGAACGAATCAAAACAACATGAAAAAACCAATGACGAACGAATCAAAACAACATGAAAAGACCAATGACGAACGAATCAAAACAACATGAAAAGACCAATGACGAACGAATCAAAACAACATGAAAAGACCAATGACGAACGAATCAAAACATTGGAAAACACTAATGAAGAAATAATCAAAACAACATGAAAAAACCAATGACGAACGAATCAAAACAATATGAAAAAACCAATGACGAACGAATCAAAACATTGGAAAACACTAATGAAGAAATAATCAAAACAACATGAAAAAGCCAATGACGAACGAATCAAAACATTGGAAAACACTAATGAAGAACTAATCAAAACAACATGAAAAAACCAATGACGAACGAATCAAAACATGGAAAAACACTAATGAAGAAATAATCAAAACAACATGAAAAAACCAAAAACGAACGAATCAAAACATGGAAAAACACTAATGAAGAAATAATCAAAACAACATGAAAAGACCAATGAAGAACGAATCAAAACATGGAAAAACACTAATGAAGAAATAATCAAAACAACATGAAAAAACCAATGACGAACGAATCAAAACATGGAAAAACACTAATGAAGAAATAATCAAAACAACATGAAAAAACCAAAACGAACGAATCAAAACATGGAAAAACACTAATGAAGAAATAATCAAAACAACATGAAAAGACCAATGAAGAACGAATCAAAACATTGGAAAACACTAATGAAGAAATAATCAAAACAACATGAAAAAGCCAATGACGAACGAATCAAAACATTGGAAAACACTAATGAAGAAATAATCAAAACAACATGGAAAAACCAATGACGAACGAATCAAAACATGGAAAAACACTAATGAAGAAATAATCAAACCAACATGAAAAAACCAATGACGAACGAATCAAAACATGGAAAAACACTAATGAAGAAATAATCAAACCAACATGAAAAACCAATGACGAACGAATCAAAACATGGAAAAACACTAATGAAGAAATAATCAAACCAACATGAAAAAACCAATGACGAACGAATCAAAACAACATGAAAAAACCAATGACGAACGAATCAAAACAACATGAAAAAACCAATGACGAACGAATCAAAACAACATGAAAAAACCAATGACGAACGAATCAAAACAACATGAAAAGACCAATGACGAACGAATCAAAACAACATGAAAAAACCAATGACGAACGAATCAAAACAACATGAAAAGACCAATGACGAACGAATCAAAACAACATGAAAAGACCAATGACGAACGAATCAAAACAACATGAAAAGACCAATGACGAACGAATCAAAACATTGGAAAACACTAATGAAGAAATAATCAAAACAACATGAAAAAACCAATGACGAACGAATCAAAACATTGGAAAACACTAATGAAGAAATAATCAAAACAACATGAAAAAGCCAATGACGAACGAATCAAAACATTGGAAAACACTAATGAAGAACTAATCAAAACAACATGAAAAAACCAATGACGAACGAATCAAAACATGGAAAAACACTAATGAAGAAATAATCAAAACAACATGAAAAAACCAAAAACGAACGAATCAAAACATGGAAAAACACTAATGAAGAAATAATCAAAACAACATGAAAAGACAAATGAAGAACGAATCAAAACATGGAAAAACACTAATGAAGAAATAATCAAAACAACATGAAAAAACCAATGACGAACGAATCAAAACATGGAAAAACACTAATGAAGAAATAATCAAAACAACATGAAAAAACCAATGACGAACGAATCAAAACATGGAAAAACTCTAATGAAGAAATAATCAAAACAACATGAAAAAACCAATGACGAACGAATCAAAACATGGAAAAACACTAATGAAGAAATAATCAAAACAACATGAAAAAACCAAAACGAACGAATCAAAACATGGAAAAACACTAATGAAGAAATAATCAAAACAACATGAAAAGACCAATGAAGAACGAATCAAAACATTGGAAAACACTAATGAAGAAATAATCAAAACAACATGAAAAAGCCAATGACGAACGAATCAAAACATTGGAAAACATTAATGAAGAAATAATCAAAACAACATGAAAAAGCCAATGACGAACGAATCAAAACATTGGAAAACACTAATGAAGAAATAATCAAAACAACATGAAAAAGCCAATGACGAACGAAACAAAACATTGGAAAACACTAATGAAGAAATAATCAAAACAACATGAAAAAGCCAATGACGAACGAATCAAAACATTGGAAAACACTAATGAAGAAATAATCAAAACAACATGAAAAAACCAATGACGAACGAAACAAAACATTGGAAAACACTAATGAAGAAATAATCAAAACAACATGAAAAAGCCAATGACGAACGAATCAAAACATTGGAAAACACTAATGAAGAAATAATCAAAACAACATGAAAAAACCAATGAAGAACGAATCAAAACATGGAAAAACTCTAATGAAGAAATAATCAAAACAACATGAAAAAACCAAAAACGAACGAATCAAAACATTGGAAAACACTAATGAAGAAATAATCAAAACAACATGAAAAAACCAATGAAGAACGAATCAAAACATGGAAAAACTCTAATGAAGAAATAATCAAAACAACATGAAAAAACCAAAAACGAACGAATCAAAACATTGGAAAACACTAATGAAGAAATAATCAAAACAACATGAAAAAACCAATGAAGAACGAATCAAAACATGGAAAAACTCTAATGAAGAAATAATCAAAACAACATGAAAAAACCAAAACGAACGAATCAAAACATTGGAAAACACTAATGAAGAAATAATCAAAACAACATGAAAAAACCAATGAAGAACGAATCAAAACATGGAAAAACACTAATGAAGAAATAATCAAAACAACATGAAAAAACCAATGACGAACGAATCAAAACATGGAAAAACACTAATGAAGAAATAATCAAAACAACATGAAAAAACCAATGAAGAACGAATCAAAACAACATGAAAAAACCAATGACGAACGAATCAAAACATGGAAAACACTAATGAAGAAATAATCAAAACATGAAAAGACCAATGACGAACGAATCAAAATATGGAAAAACCAATGACGAGCGAATCAAAACATGGAAAAACACTAATGAAGAACGAATCAAAACAACATGAAAACACCAATGAAGAAATAATCAAAACAACATGAAAAAGCAAATGACGAACGAATCAAAACAACATGAAAAAACCAATGACGAACGAATCAAAACATTGGAAAACACTAATGAAGAAATAATCAAAACAACATGAAAAAACCAATGACGAACGAATCAAAACATTGAAAACACTAATGAAGAAATAATCAAAACAACATGAAAAAACCAATGAAGAACGAATCAAAACATGGAAAAACACTAATGAAGAAATAATCAAAACAACATGAAAAAAACAAAAACGAACGAATCAAAACATTGGAAAACACTAATGAAGAAATAATCAAAACAACATGAAAAACCAATGACGAACGAATCAAAACATGGAAAAACTCTAATGAAGAAATAATCAAAACAACATGAAAAAACCAAAAACGAACGAATCAAAACATGGAAAAACACTAATGAAGAAATAATCAAAACAACATGAAAAAACCAATGAAGAACGAATCAAAACATTGGAAAACACTAATGAAGAAATAATCAAAACAACATGAAAAAACCAAAACGAACGAATCAAAACATTGGAAAACACTAATGAAGAAATAATCAAAACAACATGAAAAAACCAATGAAGAACGAATCAAAACATGGAAAAACACTAATGAAGAAATAATCAAAACAACATGAAAAAAACAATGAAGAACGAATCAAAACATTGGAAAACACTAATGAAGAAATAATCAAAACAACATGAAAAAACAATGAAGAACGAATCAAAACAACATGAAAAAACCAATGACGAACGAATCAAAACATGGAAAAACACTAATGAAGAAATAATCAAAACATGAAAAGACCAATGACGAAAGAATCAAAACAACATGAAAAAACCAACGACGAACGAATCAAAACAACATGAAAAAACCAATGACGAACGAATCAAAACAACATGAAAAGACCAATGACGAACGAATCAAAACAACATGAAAAGACCAATGACGAACGAATCAAAACAACATGAAAAGACCAATGACGAACGAATCAAAACAACATGAAAAAACCAATGACGAACGAATCAAAACATGGAAAAAACACTAATGAAGAAATAATCAAAACAACATGAAAAAACCAATGACGAAAGAATCAAAACAACATGAAAAAACCGATGAAGAACGAATCAAAACAACATGAAAAAGCCAATGACGAACGAATCAAAACATGGAAAAACTCTAATGAAGAAATAATCAAAACAACATGAAAAAACCAATGATGAACGAATCAAAACAACATTTTAGACCAATGACGAACGAATCAAAACATGGAAAAACCAATGACGAACTAATCAAAACATGAAAAAACCAATAAAAACCAATGACGAACGAATCAAAACAGATACAAACAAACCTTCGGTATTTTCAAAAAGAAAACCAGTTGAAGGTTGCTATCTGACGTCAATGAAATAAGGAAAAGTCAATCACATCACATTGCGCAAATACATACCACACGTATGGGTTGATCGAAGAGTGAGTTAGAAAGTTTAAAAATCTGACAAAAAATAGGATTTGATATTAAACGCGGTTATTTTTTTAAAACTCTATCTAGTTTGTTGTATTTTTGTATTTTGAGCGAGATAAAGATTGTTGTTGTTGTTGGTAAAGTGTTATATTGGGAAACTTCAACCGTTTCAACCTAATTGCAGTTGAAACGGTTGATCCCAATAGAACACGACCTACTTAATTTATTACCAATTGAAAGCAGCTGACGTTTTGAGCGGTAGCATTTGTCATAGCCATCCTAAACGAAAACACGTCGCATAAAAACATGACCTAATTTGGTCACCGTTAAATGTTCGGTGACTAAACATGTCATGTTTGATACCAAATTAGGTCATGTTTTTATGCGACGTGTTTCCGCTTAGATGCAACCGACGGTATATGGCATCCGATTGGTCAAAACATCTCTTGGCATATATAGGTGTCAAACTAATTACTGAGCTATTGTGAAATAAAATTTCCGCTAGTCTTCAAAATAACAAAGGGAATTTTAAAAGCAAGAGGAACGTAAATGCATCCAGCAAAAGTACTATTGGCTATAAAAAAATGGAATAATTCAAGTTGCTTAATTTAAGTCTCTAAGCATTAATATTGCAGCGACTACGATCCATATGCATTATGGGTGCACGTGTCGGCCTCTCGTCAATGACGAACGAATCAAAACATGGAAAAATCAATGACGAACGAATCAAAACAGATATAAACAAACCTTCGGTATTTTCAAAAAGAAAGCCAGTTGAATGTTGCTATCTGACGTCAATGAAAAAGGAAATGTAAATCACATCACATTGAGTGAGTTAAAAAGTTTGAAAAAAAATCTGAAAAATAGAATTTAATATTAAACGCGGTTATTTTTAAATTCTATCTAGTTTGATGTATTTTCTATTTGTATTTTTGTATTTTGAGCGAAATAAAGATTGTTGTTGAGTTGTTGTTGGAGTCGGAACAAATATAACACCAAATAGCAAAATAACTAGTGGCATTGTATTGGGAAGTACGTCAGTCTTAAAGACACAAACGGAACCATGTGATTGGTTAAAATAAGGTTTAAAATCAGCATGCTGAATTTAAACAAACTTGTCGGGTTGAGCGTTTGTAGTTGCCTTCTCGGTGTCCAAAGAGCCAGAAGCAGTCCTTAGAATTCCTCGTCAAATCTACAAACCAAAAGCAATCGTTTTCCACTGAGAAAAAAATGTTCACAGCCAAACGATGCGTCCGTTTTTTCTTGCTGCTGGTTTCAATATCTCTCCTTATCGAGGAGAGTGAAGAAATTTTGGGAATAATGATTCCTCGAGTTCCACGTTGTAAAACGGAACGCTCAAGAGGACGAAAGCAACGCGATTGCCGCCGCCGAAGACACAGGCCGAGGGACAACGTTCGCTCCTATCTCCGCTTGATAAGGTAAATTTCATTCATCAATTAATTTATCTATATGGTTTACTGTGCGAATCAGAAAAGCGTGAACACTTAACGCTTGGACAAAATTGGTCTATTTATTTTTCTGTATTTATTTCATTACTATTTTCGCAAAGCTTTTCTGCAAGAACAAAGTCTAAATTTGAGTTTCCTGACTATTCTTCTTGCGGTTTTATCATGTCAAAGTTAAGACAAAGTGTTACGCGCTTCTTTAATGTGCACAGTAATGGATTTAAGTTAACTTTCTAATCAGCAAAAATATAGCAACCATTACTTTAAACTTGAGAATGATGTCAAGATGACATCGAAGCGTCGTTTCATAAACACTGTCTCTTGTTCTTCGGCCATCTTAGCTTAATTAAGAACAAAACACAAATAGCAGATATAAACATTATACAACAACGCATGTTGTAAAAAAACTTTACTTTACTTGACGTTTCGTATGCTACGCAACATACATTTTCAAAAGTGACAGATAAAATTGAAATTACAAAGAAATATCTATGCAATCGGGAGTCTGGTACCGAGATTAAGAACAATGCTCTCAACAATAAGCTAAAAAACACACGGAGTTACAAATGAAAACCGTCTGTTTTGAGAAGCTAAGTAGTATAGTAACAGCTTTTCACTATCAACGTTGCCATTCAAAGCCGGTCGCAGATCTTGAATAAACAAAGTCTCCTTTATTCTACAGTGTAAGTCAGTTCGACCAGTAGCCAAAATGTCAAAAATGTCCCACTTAATGCTGTGACCAGTAGAGACGATATGATCCGCAATGGCTGATGTGTTACTTTAGTATCACTTTTAGTAAGGGATTTAAAATGTTCGGTTTTCCTGTCGTGAAGTCGTCGTTTCGTTTTGCCAATATAGATGTCATCACAGTCCCAACAGCTGGCTTATCGATTATTTTCGTTTTGAAATAAGTTAAATTTGCATCATAAAAATAAGTCCAACCTACGTCTACGTTCTAGCGTTACAACTAGTAATGCACCGAAGCGTTTGGAAAATATATTTAACAAAACAAGATTGAAGGCGAATCAGCGATAATATATAAAGAAATTAGGGCAAGTGAAAAACTTGAAAAATTATGGCATGAATTAATTATGGCATACATTAATTTAGAAAAACATTTAAGGATAAAAATTAGCGAAAAAAGTTTAACACAACGTTTCGATGTCGCCATGACATCATTTTCAAGTGACAAAATAAAAAATTCAAACTGTCTTAATATATACAGTGTGAGGTGGTAGAACATAACAATAAGTAACGTAATTAGCATTGTGCATGGTAAATATGTCCGTCCTCAAGAAATGCAACGGAAAACTGGACTGTTTAATTTATGAGATGTTGTTCATAAAGGAGAAGAAGCCCAACCTGAACACGCAATCGGACTCCATCCGCGCAAAACTATTTCTTTAGACATATTTACCATGCACAATGCTAATTACGTTACTTATTGTTATGTTCTACCACCTCACACTGTATATATTAAGACAGTTTGAATTTTTTATTTTGTCACTTGAAAATGATGTCATGGCGACATCGAAACGTTGTGTTAAACTTTTTTCGCTAATTTTTATCCTTAAATACATTAATTATGATATAAATTAATTATGACATAAATTAATTATGGCATAAATTAATTATGGCATAAATTGTTTATTATTATTATTATTATTATTATTATTATTATTATTAATTATCAACTTGTTTCGATAATGGTCGCTCGATCACGAGGAAATTCCAATACTGAATCAAGACTTGAATAAATGAAGGAAGGAAGGAATTTAATATCATTAATATAATGTAATTACCTTTGAAAATCCGCTTTGGGTACGTGGTAATAAAGTATGTATGTATATATGTTTTAATACACCGTACGGAAAAAGATGGCGACTGGTACATTTACCCATAATTCTTAGCGCACGAAAACCCTAAAAACGCTCATAAAAACGCACAGAAAAGTTCTAAAAACTTCAAACCTAGCATACACAATGTTGTTAGTTCAGGGACGAATTGCGCGAAAATATGGCTTTCTATGTACCTTATTTGCTGTGTTAGTTTCGCAAGGTATTGTGGTAAAATGTACAGCCGCCATCTTTTTCCGTACGGTGGATTAGAAGACATGAAGTTGAGAGAGTTTTTCTGCGCGTACGACAAGTACAGTGGTCGATGCAGAACCGTTGCCTGAAAATGCGAGAGTCAGCTGGGGTAGCCTGACCGCTTTTGTCAACTATTCGGGTACGATTTGGTTTTATAGCAAGCCAGCCACTGTTGATAGTCCTGTTCATTTCAGCTACCATGGCCGCGGATCACATCAAGCAAAGAAATAATACAACAAAAATTTCCACCGATTTTAAATTTTTAAACCAAAATTAAGGGTTACTCACATAATATAACATATGGAAATTCTGTATTCAAGACAAACCTCATTCACGGAACGTTCTGTGTTTTTTTTAATTTCCTCAGGGATTTTGAGAAGATTCAGGATGACTATGAGGACATTTACTCAGCAGGAAAGTGACCTGGGAAAGAAGAGGCGAGTTAAAGAAAGAAGACTGAGGCGAGTTAAAGAAAGAAGACTGAGGCGAGTTAAAGAAAGAAGACTGAGGCGAGTTAAGGAAAGAAGAGTCTGGCGATGACGACGAATATGTCTGTGCATCAACCTCGTTCCCAGGGTCTCTCATCTTCCCGCCCCTTGGAGGGGAAGATGAGAGCCCCTGGGAACGAGATTGTTCTGTTCATCAGCTATAATGCTACATTTTACTTTTCAAGAAACGTTAATTTAAGTTCAAGAAACTGTTAATTTTAATGTTTATTGGCGATGTGGGGTGGTGGTGGTGGGGGGGGGGGGGGGGGGGGGGAGGGAGGGTTGAAATTCCAGGCTTTCCCGTATGGTTTACTCCCAATTTCCCGCCACTTCCTTAGCGGGTCTCGCCTCTTTGGCGCTTTTATATGCAATGTGGATAAATTATTTGGAAAGAAAACTGCCAGTTATGTATTAAGGTATCGAATGTACTTCGTTAACGTAGACAGAGAAATCACTGAAATTATTTTATTTGTATATTTCTTTTGTTATGTTGTATGCTTTTGCACTACTGTAAATAGCTTTTTTGCACTACTGTAAATAGGTTTTTTTGCATGACCATAAATCCATGTTATTTCATGTAAAATTATGCCTATCGTGCATGCAATGAAGTGAATAAAGTTCTGTACTTTTCTCAGATCATAGCTGTTGAGGAGTTGTGGTTGTGCTATTTCATCTTTATCTTATTAAATGCTGTCATATCATAAATAAACCGGGTGCTGAATCTGATGATCAAAAAGCTCTCTGTGTTATTCTCGTGTAATAGAGCCTCTCTCCAAGAGCCACAGTAGACCTGTTCGCTTATTGTTGGAGAGGCACATTTGATGTTTTGAGTTTTTAATCGGTTTATTGTGATAGTTAGATTTTTCTTATGAAATGGTTACGTTTTATTTCCTTACAACAGACCAGTTCATAAATTTTGTTATGCAAAAATAGTTTGAGATATATCCTAACGCAACTAAAAGTCTGCCAGGTGCATATCAGAGGTCATTTTAGCTTATAAATATATATATAGTACAAACATCTTAAAATTCCACGAGACCTTTCACTATGAACCTATGATGGCATTTTTAAATTCCATGAAACCTCAAAGATATAATGCGAGAATAGTGCTAAAATGTATGAAAAACATCGTATTCAGGTATATCGCCCCCTAAGACGATAAACGTACACTATTTATAGACTAAAATAATTTTGTCATCGATTCTTATTACAATCACTGTTTTTATAGCTCCGAAAAAGTAAATTATATAAGTTTGTAAAACTGATAAAAATCTCTTAACTATGAAAGCTAAGTGTTTCATAAATTTTAAACCTATCTAAAGGAGTCTATTTGACCGGCCTACTTGTTGATTGCTAGCTTAGAGCCTCCACAGACTAGAGAGATAGTTGTCGACAACTATTTAGTTTTCGATCATAAAAAATTGTCGATAACAAAAAAGCCAGTGTGTGAAGCTAGTTGTCGATCACTAAGGCCCTTAGTTATCAATAACTAGCTTCACACACTGGCTTTTTTGTCATCGACAACTTTTTATGATCGAAAACTAAATAGTTGTCGACAACTATCTCTCTAGTCTGTGGAGGCCCTTAATCATTAAAATAATAGTTATCCGTTCGTTTTATTTTACATTATTGTATTTAATTAATAAAAGCGGCCATGACGTATGGCCAATATCGTCATGGCCAATATTAATCCCAACACCTGGCTGGTTTATTTGTGTTTTGGCGCTCTAAGCAAACAAAGCTCGTCTGTTGGCAAAAAACTCACACCAAGAAATATTGGCACTTAATTTTATTCCACATAAGAAAGGAGACATAACATATTTTACACACGGAAGTTTGCGTGTCCCAAAAGCCTTTCATTATACATACAAAGCTGTGGCACATACTAAAATAGTTATCTGGACTTAACTACCAATTGTCTTTAATCCATAAAGCAATACACCACGCATTTATATGGTTTGTCGGCTTAAATTAAAGGAGCTACGTCACGGTTTGCGATCTTGAAAAATTCAGCCACGTTCGTCGTTTGAATCCATCTTAATCTTCTCCATCCTCAACCATCCTTGTTCCTGTTTGGCTTCGTATTACCACTTTGGTGTTTTTCTACCTCAAGAAACAATTATTTTAAGGTTTCCTTCAGTTTGAAAGTGTATTTTGCACATCGTAAAAATGACTTAAAATATCGTGACATAGCCCCTTTATAAACCACGCAGAACGTTGACGAAATTAATTTGTAAATAACGAGCCGAAGGCGATTTAACATCTGTAAGTTTCAGGGTTTCTGTTTGCTGGACATTGGAGACCTTTAGATCCAGGATTTTGTGTTAACCACCAACTTTAAACTGCAGTTTGCCGTTTGCAATCAGAAGTTAAGAGTTACTTTTGTACATCAGATAGAAGTCAACTCAGCAGTATCTGTGTTGGCGCCGCCATTTTGAATAACGCTATTGCGCATCTTTCGTATTTCAAACGACCATAAAAGGGACAATAGTTGTTCTTTGATCTTAAAATTCTCATATTTAATAGCTAAACGCTTCTTCTGCACAACTACAGCATTCATAAGTGAGAGTAAAATGTTGGCCCGATAAATGTTGAGGTAGTAAAATTACTCAAGTGAAAACCTGCCACCAGCCTTTCAAAACGTTAGGAAAACACCAACAAACGTGACGCCTGGCGCTGGTCACGTAACTGTAAGCGGTTTCCAGCTGAAAAGTGGATCTAAAGATCTCAAATTACAATGAAGACAGGATTGTTAAGTAAAAAGGCAAAGAAAGAGACCTAGACTTTATTAAGCTCCTACCCACGCAATATTTACCGGAAGACATCACTTACTAATATATTTCATTTTTTAAGAGTAACTTTCATTTAGGTGGATGATTTCGGTCTTACCTATTTAATATATTTTGTTTTGTAACTCGACTCAACAAGCGTTAGTTTCTTTTAAAAGCCTATATGCATGGATGGATGGTCGCACGGACGGACAGATAGATGCATGGGCGAGCATTTTTGAAATTAATCTTACCATCGAGGTGCATTTTTTCGTGTTAAAACTGATTGTAACGTTTCCATTTGTCTTCCGTGTTTCATTGTTGTTGCTGCTGTTGCTTCCTCTCTCTTTATTCGTACCATTTTCTACTGCGTTTATGTAAATTTTAACACAAAAGTGATAAATATTAAAACCATCAAGCTCTGTTTCGGTCGCTTTTTCAAAAATGGCTTCCAAATAAAACGATAAAGAACTTCAAAGGCTTCAAATGTCACCATGATGCAGGCCAAGAGTTAATAACTAATAAATGTGATAAATATTAAATAACTATTAAAACCACCAAGGCTACTATCGCTTTTTAAGTCGCTTCTTCCAAGTCTTCTCTTGGACTTTATCCAAAATGGCTGCCAAATCGGCTACATAAAACGATAAAGAACTTCAAAAGGAATTTCAGTTACAGTACTGTACAATTTATACTGGTCATACTTTGGAACTAACAAATACGAAACAAAATTTAACAGAATTTGTATGGTGGATAAAATGTGCAACTGCTTACTAATTATAAGTTCTGGTAGAAGCCATTAAAGTGCTTGAAAAAGTTATGTTTGATTGACACTCAGGTAACGTGATCACCAGCTGGAAAAGGCCAATTCAGGGTTTCAAAAGACAATGAGAGGAATCGTCGAATCGAGTCACGGAAAATGCGCCTGCACCACAATTAAAGTCCAAATCATAGCAACATCGCAACAGCAAGGCATTGATGATAACGGTGCTTTTCACAAGCATCAGAAAGGGAACAACACTCTGGAAAACGAATCGTGAGCTTTCATGCTATATACAGCTGCTAATAACAAAGGAAGAAACCATTACGACAACGGCTATCAATAACATAACAGAATTCCGACTAAAATAGACGGCTAAAACGCGAATACATCTTAGTTCAATAATGGCTTCAATAAAGATGGGATCATCATTTTGGACAAGGACAATAGATATGCTCATTTGGGCGCACATTTTGTATAAATTATTAATAAAACGACTCGAGAGAAGCTCAGACCTATTACAGATGGCTGCCACTCTCCATTTCAAATTTCGTATTCTATGCACGTATAGCACACCACGAAACCATGAAAAATCAATTCGAATTAAAAATATAATTATGGAAAAGCAAATTTAAAGCCGGAAATGATAAGTCCCAACAGATAAAAATGACATTTGTTTAACTTTTAGGATTCTGAACAATGAGAAAATTTTGTTGAGAGAAAGAACGGAATAAAGAACAAAGGCCCAACGATTGAAACGTTTTCGAAAACTGCTCATAAATGGAAAACCTTCCGAAAACGAGCCCATGGTTTTATAGTTAGGCTTAGCTTTTAAAAATGTAATTTCCGCCGATAATCAGCCCTCGTCTGGGGAACTTGGTTTGAATTATTTTCATATCGCTACGTAATGTTAATATAAGTCCATTTGATTCCTTGTTTCATATGAGAGTATGTTTAGCCTTGAAAATAATATTTCCATCGATAGTTATATAGACAGTGTTTTTATATTTCGAATCATTATGTTGTTGTCTTTCCATTTGACGACTTGACGCACGATTTAGACACGGTTGAAATTAGTTTACCACACAAAATCCTTTCCATATGATGTAAGCCCAAACCTTTTGTACAAAAATAAGCCCATGGCTTATATTTTCTTAATTTGCGGGATTAGAAACCCATTGTTGCTTTGTCCACTATCTATGTTGCGGTGGACAGACTATGATTTACGATATGTGTATGGGTTGCGGTTCTATTTATATTACTTCTTCTTTTTACCAAAAAAGGCACAGAACATCAGTGAAATGCACAAATTAATAACACTTTTTGGATCCTAAAAGGGTCTAAAAATTTGCGATTCAATGTACGCACGAAACAAGTGTCTGACATACGATGTATATCAATTTTCATATTTACATGTTTAAAAATCAATAAAAGCTGGTAAAAACAACATACGTGACTTACTACCTATCATGAAGATTTCAATTTTTTTTTTTTTTTAATTTTTTTTGGCAAGGATCACTAATTCGTACTTGCTTAGCTAACAAATTTGGTCGCTGACTGAGAATTTTGTGTCAGTCGAACAATTCATTTGCATGCCTTTCCAATCATTTTGTCATAGCTAGTTCGTGATACATGAATATATGTACGCTCTAACACATTAATTGGACTAAGAACCTGGCTTAAGTTGCATTTCGTAGTCGCGAAGAAAAGAAAAAGACCGAAGACTGAAGCTGAGATTAAAAGGTTTTATTAATAAAAAATAAAAAATAAAGAAATGGTTCAAGAATTTGTATGGTGCTTTACGATGGCAAAAAGAACATAATTCACCGATTGACATCACAGCTACATAGACTGTGCAGCGCCTTGAAGTAAACGTTGATTAATGAAACTTTTTGGCGTTATATGATGTCAAAATAAACGACATGCAAATTTTTAAATAAACGACAAAGTTTTAAACCTTTTTCGGATCCAAGAAGTGTTATTTTTTTGTGCACGCAACCTGTGTACTTTGCCTTTTTTGGTAAAAAGTAGAACAAAATAAAACCACAACCATTAACATATCATGATTTTGAATTCATATAGCGCCAAAAAATTTCATTTATCACAGTTTAGCACAGCTAAATTACTCTACCGCAAGCTATTGCCCACTTACGCGACAGGCCTATTGTCAGTCATGAACTTGGCAGAGTTTTTTTTTTCCTTTTTTAAGCAGCATGCCAATTAATCATGACAACATGCAGTCAACTCTAGACAAAACCTGCCGGTAAATTTACAAACGAAACTAAGCCAATGAATGAGAAGAATCAGCTTTAATAAGGAGTTAGGCGTCAAGGGAGACGAAAGTTATGTTCCTTCCTCCCGCCATCATTTTTTCCACTGTATATACATTGTATTTGTGGCGAATTCATTAAACTAAACTTAGTTGACGATACAGCCTCGACAGTGACAAACGTGTATTCACTGCAAGGCAAGCAGGCTACCACCAAATTCCCTTGACTCAGACATTAAAAGAAATGCACGGTACAGTGGAACCCCGTGGTCGTATTAACGGGGTGGCCGTAACGCGGAGTTCCACTGTAAACTACAGTGGAGTCTCGAATTCTCGAACCTCCAAGAGAAACGAAACTTGGTTCGAGAAATCGGGAGTTCGAAATATTGGGGGTAAAATTTCAGTGAAACAAATCCAAGGGAAATGACTTTTGGTTTAATTTGAGTTATCAGGATGTTTTGAGAAACTGAGGGTTCGAGAAAGCGGGATTCCACTGTAGTGACGAGAATTAAAACTTTAAGATTGCGACCTTACATGGTGAACAATATCGTTGTAGCGACGTCATTGGCCTCAAGCAGAACAAAAGTGAGAATTCTACACATTTTTCAAAACGAAAGATAAGATAAATTGAATTTGATAAATTGAAAATTTTTATTGATTTAACTTAATTAAGAAAAGCTGCAACGTTGTGTCAGGTCCGAAACATTTTAATTATGCAAAACTTGCACTCTTACTCTCAGAGAAACAAGTAAAATGTGTCAAATTGTAGAAGTTCAATATTATTTCCTGTGCCTCTTATTAGCAGCTCTAACTGGCAATGTGTTAATTTCTGAAGCAACTTCGCGGCGACCCTTGAAGGGCGCTGCATTAATAATAACGCTTTGAAAACTGTGAAAACGAGGAGAGAAGTGGAAGGAAGGTGTTACCACGACAAAGGTGTAAAGAGTTCTGCAGCTGCTTCTTTTTGGCAGATCAACGACAAGTGAAACAACTTTTCAAGTTTGTTCAATGTGTACAGAGCATAAAAACATCTTGGTGGAACTTTTCAACCAGTCGCTTAGATACCGTTGTGTTATTTGCCACCCAAAACATGCTTGAGGCAATATTTTTTTTAATATCTCTACACAGCATGAAAAAACAAGTCTTTAATACCTCTTATGGAACGGGAAATAATTAATATACGAATACAACCCAAACCGCGCAAAAAATTTTCTCGTATCACCTCATTGACGCCAGTCTGACAACTTTAATTTTCCAAAACGCGAAAAAAGGTTGTTCAATAAAGGATGCAAGAACGACTCGATGTTATGACTTAAGAAGTAATTGCATGGCTCAGATCTTACAAAGCTTTTTCCAGTGTCATATTTTGTCATTTAACTTTCCCATTAATCATGGAACACGTCATGTTCCAACCTGTATTGTCAAATAATTTACGTCTCTTCAAACACAAGAACTAGAACATTTCAACACGGATGACAAGAAGACAACAGACACAGTGACAAGGCTCTCGGCTATTCCATTCTCCGGTTGCCCAGTAACTTTCATCGTCGTCAAAAACTTCTCGTGCAAACAAAATTACAACCATTTGTTATATGCTGATTAAGATTTTTTCCATCGCAAAGATCAAAACATCAATTTTGACTAGAGAAAGGTGAAAATTTGATGTGAATTTACCGAGTGCCAAAATAGCCCTGGATATATTCCACATTCATCAACGCGAGTAATGGCTTTCAATTAACAAGTTTTGGGAATATCTGCTCGATATTCACACTTTTTATAGTTTGAAATTCGTTAAAAAATTGATTTGCCAAAGCCAAGTTGACCATTCTTTCAACGTGACTGTATCACAAATGCAACCGCGTCCAAACGACACCAATTAAGGCTTAAATGGTAATAGAAAATAAGAGTTAATAAGAGAACTTGGAAAAACACACACAACCAAGCCTCCCCTGAGTGTTGGTTTGCAAACATCGCCTGAGGACATGCAGTGTGTCTGCATTAAACTGAGACCAGCTTAAACTGTGAAAGCTATCAACAACGGCGGGGAATCTATTAGTTCGTTATAAATAACGTCTTGCCTTTCAAAAAAATTACGAGAGTCTTTTGTCCCTTGCCCAGACACCCTCGCAGTGCGTTACACAGGACCACCGCAGTTAAACGTGCATACAGTTAGCAGGTGTTCCGTCCACCGAGCTTGATTGACAACCAGACTAAGTTACTTGCAGATGATTGGCTTGCCAAGGCAATTACTACCGAATTTGATTTTATTTCAGCCAGGCGTCTCATCAAACAGTATTTTTGCTTGTAATATTGAGGCAAACAGCATGCCAGAGATTCTCTGGAGAGAAAAGCCGCGCGTGGCGCCAATTTGGAACGGCCATCGAAGACAACGCAGTGAATCGCCTGATGTTTGTTTATGAGCTCGACTCCTCCCGCCTACCAAAGAGTATTTACACGAGGCATAAATATAATGTATCTTAAATCCACTCAAAATATGCCAGCTCCTCTGGAATTACCAAGTTTTTCGACAGCGTTTGGCGCTTAAGAATTAACGTCCCGCGAATAAGGGAACCAACGAACGCACAGACAGAATGCCAATTCGCCGAGGACGGTTCGCACCACAGAACACATTTCTAGAAACCATCGCACAGAAATTCGACAGAGGAAGTGAGTATTGTACAATTCTGTTTTTGTTTAGCAGTATGTTATAATGTAATTCAGCGAAAGGCCGGCGTTGGAGGCACAATTTACCGACAACTAAGAAATATATTAAACCTAGCACGGCGCTGTAAGTTTATAACTAGTGCTTATTGCCCGACTGATTATTAGCAATAATACTACGTATTTCCTGCCTCTTTCTAGACAGCAACTTCGTTCTGGGAAGCGCGCAGGAAAAGAACAACTATCCCATAGTGTATTGTAGTGATGGCTTTTGCGAGCTGACGGGTTTTACGCGCAGTGAGTTGATGAGAAGGAGCTGTGGATGTAATTTCTTGTATGGACTGGAGACGAACCAAGATGATATTACGAACATTCAAAAAGCGCTGAAGGCACAAGTTGAACTCAAGAAGGAAATTATGTTCTACAAAAAGAACGGTAAGCTCAATTTCCTTGTTATGATCACCGGTTGAAATTAAACTAAATATGTGTAAGGCGTTCTGGTAGAATTCGAGTCCTTTCAAAGACAGTGTTGGACCAAATGACCTCCTTTAATGGACAAGAATCGCCGGTAATATTTAAAGGACAATGTCATCGACAATAGTTACTTATTTTTACTCGCTGCTAAGTTAAGTTTCTCTAGCCTTGGCCTTTATTTTGCTTGGTGAGGACGTTCACACCACATAGTATTTTCATTCTAAATCTTTCATCGGAAGTTCCAATTAAGTCTGGGCATTCAATGGCTATAATACCTCGAAACAATAAAAAACAACTGGGAAAAAAAATTTACATAAGAAGTTATAACCACATTATTCAAACTGATGAATTCATCGCCACCACCTCAGCCCGCGAATTCAATCTCAAACTATTGTACGAATATTTTGGCTATTTTGGCTATTTTGGCCATTTTGGGCAAAAGTCGTTTCCGTGCCATTTCACTGCACAAAATCCATGTTGGTTGCAAAATTGAAGACGACATTTATGTTCGTCGTTCAGCTGAGTACCAAACACAGCATCATTAACATAAAAAATAAACTTAACCTAGTGTTTTGAATTTCACTAACCAGAAAAAAGCTCACAAAAAAAATATGTTACACCAAATAGTCTATCTTCGAATTATCGTTAACCAGATGAGCTTTCTTTATAGGATTATAATTCTTGTCAAGGAAAACCACGTTTGAATGATTACCTTTGCGAAGATCACAAAGTGATGTAACATATCGCTTTACAGACCTTTACAATTTGCATGTATGTCAGTGTATGTTCTTGAGTTCCGTTCATTTCGCTTCCTTGCAGACTTTTAATCATCGATTAATAAAAATACACTGGAAGGCCATAAATTTTACGTTATTTCCTTGGCTGAACATAGGTCTATCGATATACTATGAAGAACATATTCAGCACGCTTTAAACACCGACTGTATTATAATATGCCTGTTCGTACGTCAGAGACAATTGCTCGCATTTCTTACGAGAATGCCCGGCGGAATCAAAACAACTCCGATCTGCCAATATGAAAATGACAACGCTTTTTTGTATCCCATTCTAGAGAAATATCTAAATAAAGCTTGCTAAATTAACGCGCGAAAAAAACGGAATTTTACTTCGTATGCCACCATCCATGATGGTTTTATGCTGTTGTGAATTCTGGATAATGGAATTGGTTCTAGATAACAACAGCATAGCGCACTCGGAATATCAACGAAAGCGCTACAAATTAGCGCCTACAGCGATGATTTATCAAGTCCGAACACTGAGCCCTTAACACAGTCGAGCAGTCATATATCATTGTCCGGTGTATAAAAGTCACGAACAGAAATGCTGTCAAACGAGAAGATGGATTTTTTGGAAACGAACTGAAGATTTACAAATCATTCCACAGTACATCAATCTTGTTATAAGGCGAAAAGGAAAACAATTATGCAGCAAAAATTCTGGCAGCAATGGTGGCCGCATACGTATATCGTATCATAACATGCCCGATATTTGACGGCCTGTTTGGTTTCTGAAGTCCTGTGTCAATATCGATCGAACAAAGAGAAATGAAGGATATTTAGCTCTTCAACCGAGTAAATTATGTTACAAATCGATGAATAATATTATACAGATCCTCGCCAAACGAAAGAACTCCGTGAAATAACTCGTCGTGAAATAACTGATACGAAGCTTATTTCTCGGGTGATTCCGAAGCTTATTTCCCGGACGGTACAAGCGCGCGAGCATTAAAGACACGAGCAGAGTTAAGGTCTTGCAGAAAATGAAATCGAGCTACATTTTATACGCGTTCTTTTTATTAGAAATGGAATATTTTCGACAACATAACAAGCCTAAAGGAAGATGGTTTATCCAGAACCAAAATATTTGCTATGCATTTAGCACGTTGACATATTGAAGAAAATCTTGTTTTCAATCTTTGCCGTAACAATCAATTCGGTCATATTTCACTTTTTTCCTTCACTTAGTTGCAAACGAGATCTGTACAAGGAAGTATCGATGATTTAAACGAAGTTTATTCGCTGAAATCAGTAATAATTATCTGGGATCAGTGCTATATTTTACGAAAATTTATTTTCTAATTGTTTAAAGTGGGTTGGTCTTTGGTTTGTCCTGGTCAGTTGCAATAAAGGGTCGACAATGCCTTTATTGCCCTATGAATACCGTGAACACCCCATGAAATAACCTCAGGAAGGAATGAAATAATAAAATATAGCGATCTGATATAACATTGACCAGAAACGACAGCAAAAAAATGCGCAAATGCTGTACAACTTTAGACGGATTTGTACAAAAGCTCTTTTACTATTACAAACGGAAATAAATACATTTTTTTCGTTGCATTATTAAGTTTGTTTGTTATGAGGTATAATATTCTGGTTTGCCATTCATACGGGCAAGATATATTCTGTGGTGATGTTTTAATTATATCCGCAATGTGGACGAGAAATCTCGGAAATGAGATGCATTGGAAAGTTCGCTTGTTACAAAAGCGATGCTTCGGTAAACAACGAAACGAGCTTTGGTGCATTCGGTCAACAGATCCTGCAAGAAACGCCTTCTGTAAGCTTAGCTTTTACAAAAAAGCCGACAGACATATCAAAAATGACACAACAGTCTTAACGAGACATGTCAGCAAAAATAAAATAAACCTACGACATCGGCTCAGTTCGGTGTCTTTAAATTCTCCTGGAAATTTTTTAATTAATTTGAATTGTTTCCCCAGCAAGCTTTTTATCCCTATATCCATGACAAGATAGACCTGGCGTTTAAGTGTGAATTGCAATAACAAAAAGGATAGCCACTTTACTCGAAATATACATACACTTAGGCGAAGAATATAAAAAGAAGATAAATCTTGTAGAACTGTGAACGAAACTTACGAGGACTAATTTCAGCAACTCATTTAATCTTGACAATTTGTGCAAATATTCGAACAATGAGCGGTTCGCGAAACGTAGTCAACACTGAATCTTTTAAGACGTTACAAAATCTGTCAAGGAAAAAAGCAATTTCTTTTAAGTTTTCTCAAAATAACTCTTTTCAGCGTTAAACTAGTCTTAAGTGAAAGCATTATACACCGCCTTTTGGGGCATAAAGCCTGAGATTTCAGCGTGATTTTCCATATTTGACGCGTTGTCTCTATGTCTTATACAAACAAGTGAAGGGCTGGAATGGATCAAGCTCTTTTGTGTTACAACGCCGATATAATTACGTGTATGATTCCCTTTCAGAGTCCTACTTTATAAGCCGCTTTCATGTTATTGTATCCACTTAAAAATCGCTGTCAAAATCCGTTAATAATGAAATAGGGCTGCATCAGTATACGCTCAGAACAGAACAGAATCTCTTCTGACACCAGGTTACAGTTTTATTTTTTTGTTATATTTCCAAATGAGAATTTATTCGAGTACTTCATTTCGTGTTTCATTACAGTGCGGAAGTGAATCGTTTTCATATCGGAAACACATCGGCTAAAAGCAAGCATGCTCGCTAATTTACACTCAAAAGAAAGTTGTCGCGAGGCGCGGCAAGAGAATTTAAAACTCTAATTGCGAAGGTGCGCGTGGCGGTAAAGTTTTTTAGCTCGTGTTAATACTTTTGTTTGTACAGAGCCAAGTAATTTGGAGCAATACGGAAAAGAGAAGAAAGATTTCTCTTGTGATAATGAAAATGAGAAAGGTTGATGGTCCTTACGGCTCTGTAGGGAAGCAATTAAAAATAAGCGATTACTGTCGCATATTGTGCTGATATGCCTCGATATTTTTTTATGCATTGGGAAATATTGGTTTTATCGCACATCTTGAATTTTTAGACATTTCGCGAGTGGATGAAAACCAAAAAACTTTTAGCAAACCTGAGAAATATGACGCTATATCAGCTCTAGAGAAAAACAAAACTGAAAAAAGAACACATCAAGAATGATGTTGTTATGTACAATAACTAAAATAAAATAAATATCTAAAAACCAGTGAATATCAACGAAGTCAAAATAAAGCCATCTTAACTCACAAAGCGCATAAATTAAGTACTTGGTTTCTTAGCAGAAATAGTTACTTTTATTGCTTTTATCCCACTGAAAGCCTCTGCGAGAGACTAACAAAAGATAGGTGCGAATCCTTTTAGCAGGTTTTTTCATAGATATTGTGTGATACGGAAATTAGTTAAAAAGCTAATCTTTCTTACAATCTACAGCTTATAAACCAAGGTATAGGCTTAAATATGTATTATTGCTTGACCTCATGGATAGCTATTCCAAAGATAGTAAGCACGACGCGTTAGGGGGTAAAAATAAAATTGAAAGAAACGACCTCCACAAGAAAAAAATGTTGTAGGAATTCGATAGTTTGTTAGATTACCGTTTTGAAATATCAGGATTTTGAGCACTCCCCCCACATTTACACAATTTCCAAATGTCCAGTGTAATTTCGACGAACGAAAACAAAAAGAATAGATTCAAAATAGCCCGAGGACTCAATGACAAAGCAATATGTTTTATGCAGCTTGCATATGGATAAGGCTTAAGCCTTTCACTCCCAGAGTCAAATCTTGAGTCAATAAATGTGGTTGTAACTTTTGAGTCTGTGGATGAAACCCTTGTGTGTGACCATTCAAATGAAAGCTATTGAGCAGTACTTTCATGTGGTACTGTTTATTATGCTGTACAAGGTGGTTCTAACTTTTGAGTCTGTGGATGAAACCCTAGTATGTGACCATTCAAATGGAAGCTATTGAGCAGTACTTTCATGTGGTGACGTTTGTTTGTGACAATTTTGCAAAATGAACTTCAATATTTTTTCCTCCGTTTTGAACTTAGGATTAAGCCTTACAGCTTCCTTCTATTTATCGGTAAATGACTTTAAAGATAACTTTTCTTTGTAAAACGAAACCGAAAATTGGCTTTTATAATAAGTTACATGGTACATTTACGTTGTGATGTTGACGTGAAAATCCTTTCATTTGTCGACCTTAGTGCCCCACGCTTTGGTGGTCTGTATCTGTGTCCATTTCCATCACTCACTCGTCGCATATTTTATGATATTCATTTGTATGACATTTCATTCTGTTTTATTTAACCTGCCGTTTTTGTTGTGGCTGTGACATGGCCTCGTAGCATCAACTTTCAAGAAAATAAACTCGTCGTTTTGTCTTGGAGAAAATAAGCGATTTTTCCAACACATGTATCGATAAAAAATCGAAGCAGATTCTGTTTTAAAACATCTCGCCTTCCGTTATCCAATTTTACTTTGCGAGCAATATATCACCGGACATAACAATACGATGATTATCAACCTGTTCAGAAGTCCATAAGTATATTTTGATTACTAAAAGATATCGTAATTACGAACGGTTAAAAAATAGCTCGCCTCAAAATAAAAGTAATAAATAGTTGGTAGGGGGTTCAGTTATAAAAAACATTTGAAATCAATCGATTTTATTCAAAATGATGGTTGTCTATGATTTCTCAAAATAATCCTTTTTAAAAACTGTTCTGCATTTATTAAAATTACCATTTCATTCCCAAAAGTGAACAACGTGTATAATTTCTCCAATATCAATAACTTGTCAAGAAGACAGATGGCAAAACATCTTCAACAAGGAGATATTGTCTTGATGAACAACCAAATTCTTACAAATAACATTACAAGGAATGTTTGAGAATCAGTTAAGAGAACTGATAGTTTGAATTAAGAGATTAGGATTGAAAGAGAAAGTACGGTAAGGATTTTCTTCAGCTACGTCTTTCATATGGAAAGGAAAAAATTGCCAATTGAGTGGATTGACGATTTCTCGAATCCTCGATTTCTCAAACCAAATAACTCGAACCAAAAGTCGTTTCTCTTGGATTTGTTTCACTGTAATTTTACCCCCGATATTTCGAACTCTCGATTTTCTGTTTCCCTTGGAGGTTCGAGAAATCGGGACTCCATTGTATATTTTTTCCAGAAATTAAAAAGTTTAGCTTTACATTACGCAACAAATGTTCAATTTTAAATTGAACTTTTCCATCGATAGCCATCTTTTGATAGAAATCATATAAATCATCTGCAACTTCTTGATTTTAATTCCAAATTCAAATTTACCGATTCACTAAAACCGCTTTACCCAAAACATAGACAATAATTGTTCAATTTGTTTTATTATTTTTTTAGCCATGGCTTCACGTAAAAAAAGTCATTTCTTAATTCGCTTTTAGTCTCAAATCCAAATTGACCTATTTGACCCATTTAACAACAAAGGCTTTACCGCAATACGCTTCAGAAGGTTGGACAAAATTTATTTTAGTTTAGCTAAGAATTCGCTTAAAACTGTACAGTTCATGTGACGTCTGGCGCGTACATTTCTAAAACAAGAAATCCGACAACAAACAGTAGCCAGGAGATTCATTTATACACGTGGCGGTGGTCTTCTTTTATATTTGAAGAAATAAGCTATTAACAGAGTGCTTTTCAGGAATAAGAAATAAAGCATGATTACAAAGGCTATTAACTTTACATTTAAAGGTGGTTCCTTTACACAAGCCGTAGCCTGAAGTCATTATCTAGCGACACGCGCGTGCGAGCCACGTGCTGCTCAAGACTTTCATGAGGGGGAGGGGGTGGGGGCGGGGGGTGGGGAGGGGGACACCTGGCGTCCGTGTGAACATGGACGCAATCTTACATTTTCAAGTCGATGGCAATTTCACTTTTATTTTTTCAATATTTTAAATCGTACTAGCGCAGGATTTTTGACACGCGTTCTTATGATGTGTGAGATAAAACGTATAGCTTTAATTACTATTTTCTTTATTTTATGTTGATGTTAAGAAATATATACAACGCCTCCTCTCTCCCATTTGCCATTATGTCTGAGCTTTTTTTTGTTTGTTATTATTGCAATTTCTTCAAGGCAAATCGAAGGCTTCGTTCACATTCCCGCTTGGGGAATTGATTTCGAAATTGGCGAATTTGTTTCCTGTATACTTCAAACTCAAACTCAATTCATAACAGAAAGTATGTTCATATCCGTTGCCATAAAAACGTTACAGCAACACTCATAAAATCTTCGCAAAAACGACTCAAAAGAAACGTCGATATTCGCCTAAAGATATTTCTACACTCCCACTTTTAAGTCGCCTCTGCAGAAAATGAAGTTAAAAGATATTTCCACTGGCTTTAGTTAGTTACGTAAATCAAGTAAACATAAAACAGGTTTCGTTTCGTTTTTCAATGTTCAAGTCGTATTTTTGGCTTCCCTTTTATAAAATCAAAACATTTCTCACTGGCATACTCACAAGAGTGATGAACAGCTACTTTCTCCTATCAAAGTCAATACATTATCAAGCAAGCAAGGGAAGAAAATTGAGAGAATCATCAAACTATGGAATATCGCCTTGATGTGCCACTGATTGAATTCTCAAAGGCAACTCAACTTGTAAAAAAAAATTCATATTGCCATTACTGGTGTTGCCACACCCCCTACCCCACCCATATTTGATTTTTATATTATCCCCTCCCCGGGAAAACAAGCATTATTCGTGTGCAACAGATGTTCGTACAAATGTATTACAATTAGCCTCAATGACTGCACGACACGAAGATCTGACTCCACTTTAGCCTCCTCCGCAGTCATCACACAACTGGAAGCGTGCTTATCACATGTACAGTAAATGACAATAGTGCACTTAGGTGGTCAAAACTATTATCTTAAAAGCAATTGTTTTACTAAAGTGTCGGGGCATGATGGCTCTTCAGGGCGCCTTGTTTATGCTCCGATTATTTAATATACTTCTTAAACTACGTTGATCAAAAGTGTCTCCACTTTGTCTAAATGTGAATTGTCCATGCTTATTAGCATGAATATTGGAACAAACTGGCGTCTTTTCAAAGAAATCCCAAACAAAAAAACAATTATAAAAGACAGGTCGACGCTTCGAGAACGTTCAACATATTATATTTTTCGTTTTCCAACACCGTGGCTTGGGGCGGTCAAAAACATGATTAGTTATTTGCCTTGACAAAATAAGCTTAATACATATTAAAAGAACCTATATGGAACTTATGAATAATCAAAGAAAGTACATTGTCATTTATTATTATCAAAAGACGATTGTTGAGAAAATAATTGTTAAGAAATGTTTGTCTCGTTATTTTAAGTAATATATCAAACACGAGAGACAGTGTTTCATTCGATTTCCAAACACCGAGAAGAGAGTTGAAAATATAAAGACGCGTAGAGGAGTGTTTTTACTTTACGAAATTCGAGATGTTTGAAAATCGGATGAAACACTATCTGGAGTGTTTGATATATCTGCTTAATCGAAACTAAAACTAAGGAGTAAACGGAGAAATAAAATCGTAAAAATCTATGCTAAGATCAGTATCCAAACCTCCATCATGGTTATTATTTTCTGTCTGTTTTAACTTGATGAATCATTGATGAATTATTAAAAGTTCTTATTTGCACTACGCTCTAACGACAGACCACTTAGATTTTGTTTTTAAACTTTTGATGCTCAGCTTGAGCAAAAATAAAATCGAAAAAGGTTGGAAAGAGCTTCGTTTTAGATAATTGGTGTGTGGTAAGTCTAGGTTTCTCAAATTGTAGACTACGGGCAGTCCCTCATTCTCTCTGGGATAGTCGCGTGGGAGAGCACGCGAGCGCGCGCGAAAATCACCTCCCACGAGGAGACGCTGCAAGGGACTATTCGTAGTCTACTCAAATTGTATTCTGCGCGGCGGGTAAATAATAATAATAACATATTAAGCATTATACAATGTCTCAATGCTTTACAGAAATATTAGTGAACAAATAAATCAATAATGGAAACTATCCTATGTACAGCATGTTATGAAACGTAAAAATATTGAGCAAAAAGACAAGTCTTTAAACAGGTCTTAAATTTACAGAGAGTGTCACAAGGATCTTATATACACCGGTAGAGAGTTTCAGAGTTTGACGGCTGCAACTGAAAACGTTCTGTCACCGTAGCTCTTTGTATTCGAGGCTGGCACTACCAGAAAGTTTTGTGTTGCGGACCTGAGAGAACGTCTAGGCTTATAAACCAACCAAGTTATAAACCAATTTAGTTTATCTAGGGTAGTGAATAGCTGTTGTAAGTACTCTGGGGCAAGTTTGTGCATCGTTTTGAACATCATTAATATTGC
The DNA here is from genome assembly GCA_029204205.1 of Desmophyllum pertusum. Lineage (NCBI taxonomy): Eukaryota > Metazoa > Cnidaria > Anthozoa > Scleractinia > Caryophylliidae > Desmophyllum > Desmophyllum pertusum. Next base: position 254,044 of record MU825915.1, read on the forward strand.
TTTAATTTTTGCTTCTCGTGACGCGTTTAGAAAGTGTGTCCCAATTTAGTTTATCTAGAAGAACGCCCTGGCTGCACGGTTTTGAAGTTGTTGTTCGACATAGGCTGTTTTCGTACACCTTAAATTGAAGGAGGCCAGATGGCGTCATCGCATTTTGTTTATCTTGTTTTTACTAAAGACCCGGCTAAACGCACGCAACATTTCAACAGAACAAAAAAGTGCAACATTGTTGGATCATGTTGTGAAGGAGCTGGCCAAACACACGCAACATAGTGCAACATGTTGCGCACAACATGTTGTACAAAAAAAAAACTGAAGCTTCGTTTTAAATAGTTGCACGCAACATAGTGCAACATGTTGCGCACAACATGTTGTACACGTTTGGCGACCCTGTTGCAATTTGTTGCATGGTTCTTTGAAATAACAATCGAACTAGTGCGCATGCTCCGGTGCAATACAGTTGCAAGAACGTGGCCAAACGAATACAACAACATCCAAAAATTTCAACATTTTCAAACTTGATCCAACACCATCCCACATGCTACAACATATTGCAACTGGGTCAGGCCAAACGTGTTCAACATGTTGTCGGCAACAATACTTGGCTATGTTGCGTTGAAAATTCATGTTGCGTGCGTTTGGCCGGGCCTTAAAACACAAGCCAGTTAATCGAAAATAAAATCTTACTTGTGTCGGTTGATGAATATTATGATTTATTGGTTCCTGCTGATGTGCTCTTTGTTCGTGAAAAATCTGATATCAATTTGTCTTGAAAGAGCTCTAAAGATAAATTTGTTTTGACGTCCAGAATTGATTTGAAATGATAATGATTTGCCTGACATTTTCCTATCAAAGGAACAAAGGGGGATGTTTTCAGTTCTTTTTTGCAATTAACGATCAATTGTATTGTTTTGGACTCTGCCATCTGGTAGAGAACAATTATTACTGTAACAGAGATTTTTTCCGCGTGTATAAATACAGTTTTCTGAGGAATCGTATTTTCTCCGCGCGCACAATCATTTAAGTTTAAAATTTGAGCCAATACTAGATACAATACCGTAAAGTTCCGAAAGTAACGAGGGTCGTTACTTTCGGAATTAGCAGCCTTTGGGGCTCGCTACTTTCGGTGGGGTCGTTACTTTCGGGGAACAAAAACCGTTAAATAACTGAAGCTGGTGCGAGCTCTCTTTCCGAAATAAAAGACCGAAATTCGTAAAAACAATTGCTTTTGAAAATGAGACGGAATTTTTGTGGCATAAGCGATAGCTTTCCTTGTAGTAAAGTGCCTTATGACACTGTACGAAGATATTTATACTTGTATATTTGACTATTGATTGGAAAAATATGTATAAAGCCTCGCTACTTTCGGGGGCTCGCTACTTTCGGGATTTATTAGCAGCCACAAAGTTTTTACGTTACTTTCGGGGGGTCGTTACTTTCGGAACTTTACGGTAATACTTCATGTCAGGTAGAACACAATCACTAAAACGATAGAAAAACACGGTATCCCACGGGTTCCCCCTCCCCGCCCCCCTCGAAAATAACTTGAGGAAAAAACGTTTGAACTACTACAAGCCCAGGGATTATCTTCGGAAGTTCACTATAAGCTACGCTATTGATCACGTGAAAATCACGTGGGGTTCTTCGCAATAGCTGTAAAATCTCTTATGTCCATGAGTTAAACCCATCAATATAATTGTTAACGTACGTAAAGCTTATCGAATAGGAACTATTATTTTACAGTGACCATTCAAATGAAAGCTATTAAGCAGTACTTTCATGTCGTGCTGTTTTTTATGCTGTACAAGGTGGCTCTAACTTTTACGTCGGTGGATAAAGCCCCAGTGTGTGACCATTTAAATGAAAGCTATTGAGCAGTACTTTCACATGGTACTCTTTTATAATGCTGTCCGTGGTTCTACCTTTCCAGTCTTTGAATGCAACCTAAGTATGTGACCATTCATTTGAAAGAAAACAGCAGACCTTTGCTTTGGTCTTGTTTGTTTTTACTTTTTCCCACGTAGAAATTTTAGTCAGATGTGTACTTTGGCACTCTTAGAAGGCAAAGGGATCATTCTACAGTGCTCTCAATTTTCTTTCAGGCTCACCATTTTGGTGTTTATTAGACATTGTTCCCATCAAGAACGAGAAAGGAAACGTGGTGCTCTTTCTTGCTTCACACAAAGATATCACCAAGCGAAAAATAAGTGGAGAGATCTCTGAACAGGATGTTGGTATGCAAATATACTTTTTTCAATTTTAACTACATGTAATTTGCAATCTTGCCTATTCAGCTACATAAAGTTACACAAAGTGAAGCATACAGATCAAGGAGATGATTATGTGTGAAATTCTCCTAACCAGACTAAAACCCTTTGTACAGTACCTAATTACTTCTTTGTAAGGAGAATATGTATGTGCATTCCAATAGGAAAGAGGTAACACCCTTGGGAACTGGGGTAAATTAAGGGCAGAACACTATTGTTATTTTTTTTTTTTTTGCTGTGTAGCATATTATAGTTATGTCAGCTTAAAAATAGTCAGTCACTACATTTCTCTAAGTGGGCCGAAAGACACATAAGCTACACATACCATTGGGCCTTCAGGCCAATTTGACTTAGGATGCCAGAGACATGCTGTTGAAAGTTATACTTTAGAGAACATTTTTTGGGGAGAGAAGTGATGTTGTATAACTGCCTGCACTGCAGAATGGTGTTGCACAACATTTGCAGTAGGTCTAATGTATTTCCACTTGTAGCCAAAGTGCCTAGTAAAAATACTAAGCCCACTATAGCCATAAAGGAACTTTTACTGAATCCAAATGACAGTTGACAGTACCCAGACCTGAGGGGTGCAGTTTTTTCAACTGTTGTTTCAGACAGATGAAAACATGAGCTTCATTGAAGGCTTCCCGGCCTGTACCTCAGTTTCCCTATACAAATTCCTTTCATTTATCACATGTACACCCTTCAAAACATATCTTTCCCTACATTGTCACAATAATTATTTGTATAATTAATTAAGTGATTATAATAATTAATTAATTAATTAATTAATTAATAATCATTCAGTAAAAGTGCACAGAGGACATTTTGATATATGATTTCAAAACACTTCATTAGCTACTGTTTAGGTTATAAGTTTTGTTCTTCCTAGTCTGCAAATACAGACATACATGTTCTGCCATCCTTCATAGGGGATGTGACGATAAACACAAAAGCACAGCAATCAATTTGGCAAAGATTGGTAGCAGAATTTATGGTCATGATCTGTTACCTCTTTATTAAGCAGTGACAGGGGAATGATGGGGCGGGGCTAAAGTACAGGTCACATTTCACAGGTCAGAGTCACAGGTCACCCTAAGGCTAGCCCTAACCTAACTCTAAAGCTAATCCTAACCCTAACACAGGAATAATGACTGTTTTGGTTTGTACAGGATACAAGATGAAAAGACAACTTTCCATTCTCTACACTACATGTAATATTTATTGTAATTGGATGATTAAAATCAATGGATATTATTGTTTGGTTCTGTCAGAGCACATTAAATTTGTATAGTGGAGCTAAAGTTTCCAGATTCATAAATGTTTCTGGATTTATCATATTTAGATTATTCAGATTAATATTTGTCAAGCACAGTACAATGAAGATGTATTGGGATCTGATGGTTTTACAATGATTTACCATGCATGTCGTGATATGCACAATTATAGCCTGCAAACAGGCTCTGGCCCCTTTTGGGTTTTGTACCAAGCAGTTTGTTTGTGACTTCTATCATGCGAATAAAGAAATATCCGGATCCGTTTTATACCCTAGTCCGTGTTTTATACCCAGTCCGCAGTCCGTAGTCCGTAGTCCATGTTTTATACTGACCGCGGATTAAACTCAATTAAAACCATGTTTATACAACTCTACTATAAAATTATTTTCCGGATTTGTGATGGTCTGTAATACCCGGACACTCAGTTGTGGCTCTGGCCCTGGATACATACAAAGACTACATTGATTTGCAACAGTCCAAGTCGTTTGGTCAACTACAATGTAGCTTGTCTGTATAAACAGCTGATATTAACTCAGCTGTTTATACGAGGTATTTAAATTTTAAAAACCATTAAGAGCATTCATATATACCACTAAACCATAAATAGAAATGCATACCTTCTCTGTAGAGTTTTAACTTCCAAAATGTTGCAGAATCCGTCCATTTTAAGAATATTTCCAACACAATGTTCCATATTTGCCGCCATGCCTGTTCCGCCGCCATATTGGTTTTCTAGTGCGACCGCTGACTTTCTTGCGGACTCCAATGGAGGCCGTAGGCCGAGTTGGCCTCTTCTTGGGTTCTGGGTCATGGGTGCACTTCCACATATGGCAAATTACATATAACTGGATTTATGAAAACGTGCTTGACTAAAATTGCACCATTTTGAAGCTTTTCTTTTTTTTCCAAAGTAGTTTCTCCTTTTCGCTCTTTTTGGCGTTGTTTCAAGGTTTATCGGAGTGATAATAAAGTCGGGTGTCAGCATAGTTGCAGTAAGAATTCTGCAATTTTCATGAAGCACCTTTTCATAAATTCAGTTATACATATATCGCAGGATATCCGTCATGTACGGGTGACAGATAACGAGGGCTTGTTGACCAGACATGGGCATCGTGACCATTTGTTGAATAATATGAAATGTAGATATAGGTGTTTGACGTAGACTCTATAATGAGCGTTCGTAAAACAAGTTTTTCTCGTTTGTCATGTTTTGTTTTTATCCAGCTGCGGTGGGTTCGTCTCAAAAGCTGAGCAGATCCCGTTCAAGGAAATTCAGCAGAGATGTTCTTCTTCACTTGTCAAGACAATACCAACAGAGCACAAATGCTACAAACAAAACCAACCCACGAAGACCTGTCAAGAGAGCACGAGTGAGTAGAAAAACCAGCCTTTGAGCTGGCTTTATAGTGACTTTCATCAAAACAGTCGTAGCTACTAACGATATGACCCACCAAGCAGAACTGGAAGCAAAAGCTTGCGGCAAGCGCGGGAAAACTTTTAACCAGTGACAAGCGCGGGAAAGCACGTAGCCGGTGACAAGCGCGGTAAAACATGTAACCAGTGATAGCGTGGTAAAACATGTAATGGGTGGTAAGCGCAGGAAAAGCACGTAACCAGTAATAAGCGCGGGAAAAGTACGTAGCCGGCGATAAGCGCGAAAAAAATGGTAAGCGCGGGAAAAGTAGATGGTAGTAAGCGCTGGAAAATGTGTAGGTGGTGGTAAGCGCGGGAAAACACGTAACCGCGGTAAATTGCGTAAGCCAATGAGAATCATCTTCGCTTTAGCTAATTGACTAATTGACTAGAACACGCCGAACTAGTAGCATGAACCGATCAATTGTAAAAGCGAGCAAATAATTATTTACACTCGTGGTTTGACAACGTGCGTGACCAGCTAATATGCCTTAGACTTAAGTTTCCTTAAATTATCCTATTTTATTTATTTTTCAGTCTTTTTCTTTTAATTCCGAGCGACTACCACAGTACAAGCGAGAATCCGACAAGAAATCCAAGTTCCTCTTTCTACACTACAGCGCCACCAAAGGATTCTGGGATTGGTGGATTCTTATCTTGACAACCTACATTGCAATCATGGTCCCTTATAATGTGGCGTTCCGGAGGAACGACCGGAAAAGGGACCTCATTATATTCGACATGGTGATCGAGTTGTTCTTTATAATGGACATTGTGGTGCATTTTCGAACTTCTTTCGTGGATTTAAGCGGAAGGATTATTTATGACCAGAAAAAGATTGCAATTCATTATCTGAAGGGATGGTTTATTCTAGACTTTCTGGCCGCGTTGCCATTCGAGGCTTTGTATTTTGTCAATCAATCTTGGGTGAGTACAATAATACAGTCAATTCTCTCTTAACGGACACCTCTATAAGACGGACACTTGGCCCCTGCGCGCCATTTTTCAGTCATGTTACTGTATCTAAACCCTCTATAAGCGGACACCTCTCTAAGACGGACAGTTTGTGCCGGTCCCGATGGTGTCCGTCTTAGAGAGAGTTCGCTGTATGGTAAAAAATATATGAGCTTTTATCCCAAGATCGACATAACATTCTCCTTACGGTTTTCAATATATTTTCAGTAATTTTTGCTTAGAAGAATTTGGTATCAATGAAGACGTTTTGTTGAGAAGATCAGTTAAAGATACTTTGAAAGAGATTGAACCAAACGAGTAGTTTTGTGGAAAGCGCGCAGCCATTTTTCTGTTCAAGTTTCATTGACATATTTCTTATGCTGGTTTCCAAACTCAGAACAGCCAAATCAAAAAGCTAACAATCGCACGTGCATTATATCAGAATGTGGCTACTTTCACTTGTGGACAAATACTTTACAGATACCGAGAAAGAGAGTATATATGTTAGACAAGATAGGAACACAGACACGATTATTATAAGCTATATATTTATAATGTTTAAGACTTACAAGCTAACAACTAATTAAAAAGCCAAAGTAACCTTGCGATTAATTTCAAACTGCCATAATTACTTTAAATTTTGATAACCTTAAATCATTAAATAAATTTTAATAATAATCAACTGATAATAATCTACTAACGTATTATTATTATAGCTAACATTTGAAAATAAAGCTAATCGTAGACTGTCCGGAATCTAAAACAGCTAACAAATAAATTAAGCCGACTCATTAATTTGTAAATTGATCTACTTTAATGTAAGCAGTTATAAAATTAAACATAACACGTTGTCAGCAATAAGACTGAAATGTTCAGTAACTTTTCTATGAGTTGAAGTCTCAGGGGCACCCAACGACAACATTTTCCTGTAGGTGTCAGAACGTCGTTTTTACGTTATAACTGTGCTTTTTGTGCAGTTTAATGGCTTATTTTTAAACGCTAAGAAAAATGTATCTGTTCGGATACGTTAGCTGAACTTTCAAACTTCAGAAAATTTTAGGGATTGAAATCTTATTACCCGAATTTGTGAGCTGAATTTGCCTTTCCGAAAATCCTAGCTGACCGTTTTTTGTACCCAAAACGACATTTTTATCTCTCCGAAAACAAAAGGCATTAATTTTCCCATATTACGAAAGTTCGAGATGACATTTCCCTAACCGAATATCCGAGGCGATTATAGGCCTTTCGAACAGATATTTCACCGAAATGATCCGTTGGGTGCCCCTGAAGTCTGCATCCACCAAGATTGAAATATGGAATTATCCGTACTGGTTGTCATACTTTTTTTGCAATCAGATATAGTTGCAAAAAGATGATCTGAGAGAAGCTTTCTCCCATACATGGGTCTCTTCCAATGATAACGGTTTTGAAATCTATTTTTAATTTCAGTCCATAGCTGAGCTATTTTAAGAGCGCTACATGATTGGTCAGTTCGAGTAACGTGATGTTGGAGCCTCGATCAGAAGGAAATAAAAATAACTTTCATAGAATTGCGCGAAACTATTAACAGATTTTAAAAAAACATACCATGGGTATATATATACGGAGAGATTCTTCTCTTAGATCATCCTCTCATGATAGTTGATAATTTTCTTTATTCTCATCACCTGTCTGCTTGAAAATTTATTGATACTTTAAGGAGAATTTAGATGTCGATCACGCTTGGGACTTGAATGGTTTCATTTCCTGCTCTACCAATCATATCTCTTTTCTCGATTCTTTTGTACGTACAACCCTCTTGACATCAGAATTATTGTGCAGCTGGGATCTTTCTTACATTTTGCACAATTGTAGCTGGAAGAAATTGGTTCGAGATCAATATTTGTGAGTCCTACCGATCACCGCTGTACTCAGTACATGGGCGGCTCAGAGGGTAAATGATGAACGCGTTCGGCCGGCCTGAAATCCAGCCTGAGTTCCACCTCGTGTTGTGTTCTTTATACAGTCAAAGCTGTCTGAGCGGACACTCTCGTAAGCGGACAGCTCTACTTACGGCCGTCTTGACAAAACCCCGTTTGAACTCTAGCTTATACAAACTCTGTATTTGCAAATTCCCGTAAGCGGCCAGCTCCAGTTGCGGACACTTTTTTCTGCTTCCCGAGGGAGTCCGCTTACGGGAGCTTCGACTGCAATAGACAAGACGCTTTATTACTTGCCCTCGCAATGCCTCTCTTAACCCAGAAATAAATGGTTACGAATTGTTGGGATAACCTGACAAAAATAGCGGAGAGTAGCCTCTGATGGACCAGCATCCCATCCTAGGTGGAGAAGCAATACTCCTAGCTTGGGGACCGACACGAGGGGCCGGCCGGCTGTATGTGTCCCGTATGTCCCCTAGTTCCATTATTGCGTTGTAGCTTCTTGCATTCTTCGTTTCCATGTTATATTCTCTCTGTTTTATTTCATTCTCCAGGCAAACTCAGCCTTTGATAGGAAAGGTTCTACATTTAACGAGGTACTTCATCAGTTGTAATAAATTCCATACATACACTAACTTTAAGGCCCCGTCCACACTAATTTGTTTTCGCTTGAAAACGCATATTTTTCGATGCGTTTTCGCCTATTGTCCACGCTAAAACGATCAAAAACGCTGATCGTTTTCATCGAAAATTCACACTTATGTCCAGGATTGAACGCAGGTATTGTTTTTTAAATACTTCATAGATATGACTGGGTTATTTGTCATTTTACTTCATATTTGACAAAATTATGTGTGTTTTGGTGAACTTTTATCAATGAGGACACTTTGTGATACCTATCACGAGGAGCGTGCATCTCATTTGCGGTCAATCTTGGACTTATCGAAAACGGAGACTTTCGAAAACGCATAATAGTGTGGACGGGGCCTAATTAATTTGAGTGGGAGTTCGTTCTTTGATGCTTGTATATAATGTTTTAGTTGTGCTTAAATTATATAAAGTTAACGCTGTTTTGGACAGTATCGCAGTTCAGTTATAAAACATGTAGTACAGTAAAGCTTTCCTAACCATAAAAGCAGGTATAACTAACTTCATAAAACTTACACTAATCAGAGTTATCGATTGCAGTTTTTCTTGGCATTCACTTAATATTTCTTTAAACCCTTTAACATAGTAAAATTGACTAAAAAGTTTAAAAAGATTAAATGCTAAAAAGGGCTAAAGTTCCATAAACCGAACCTTTTTAATTAAATTTTAAAGTAAAACATCGAGCTTTAAAAAAATAGATAAAAGAGTAAATAAAAATAATAAATCTCTAAATTAATGTAGTTTCTTGATCGAGTTAAAGTAGTTGATTACTATTCGAAGTGCCGTTAAGTGTGTTTAGTTAATTATGTTCAATCATCTTGTTTCAATCTATATAATTTTAATAATTGCCAACGAATTCTTAATTATGCTTGTTTTAACTACGTCCAAGGCCGCTTTTTAATTCTCCTGAGCTTAAATGGGTAAACCTCCTTTTAAAGCAGTTTCCACACGACTGTCGGTAAACCAAAACCACCCTGAATTAAAACAAAATAAATTAAAGCAATAAGCCAATCAGAACTCGAAGTAAAATGTAGCCATCGTCGAGCGCGGGAAAACGCGTGAAGCCAAATCACGATTGGTTTTGCTTCTGATTGGCTTAAAGAACAGAATCTTTGCTCTGATTGGTTACAGACTTTGTACGAATTTTCTGAACCAGTTAAAGAGATAGGTAAACGCAACACCAAAGCAAAAATGTAGTTAAAACTGATGGAATCCCGCCTTATACGACCACCTCGTCAGTACGACTACTTTCTTTTGTCCCGAACTAAAGTTTTGTCTGTCATTTTCTTATTTAACCCTTTCACTCCCAGAGTAAAACCTTGAGTAGATAAATGTGGTTGTACCTTTTCAGTCTATGGATGAAACCCTAATGTGTGACCATTCAAATGAAAGCTATTGAGTAGTACTTTCATGTGGTACTGTTTATTATGCTGTACAAGGTGGTTCTACCTTTTGAGTCTGTGGATGAAACCCTAGTGTGTGACCATTCAAATGAAAGCTATTGAGCATTACTTTCATGTGGTACTGTTTGTTTTCGACAATTTCGCAAAATGAAATTCAAGATTTTGTCTTCAGTTTTGAACTTAGCACTGTACTTTAATCGCTCCGATTTTGCTTAAAATTTGCTTTTATATTCATTCCACAGGGATTTCTTATTCAACTTCTCAAATGTGGACGACTTCTCCGTCTGTTTCGTGTAGTCCGTAAGCTGCACCGCTACACAGAATACAGCGCCATACTTCTCACTCTTCTAATGATTGCGTTCGCTATGATGGCTCACTGGTTCGCCTGTATCTGGTACGTGATTGGCTTATCCGAAGTGTTGGAAAGATCGACAGTAAGCTGGCTTTATGCGCTTGGAGACGCCATCAATAAACCTTACGTTAACTTCACGGCGGGGACTGGACCCGATGAAGGGTCTGCTTACGTCACTGCTTTGTATTTCACGCTGACCAGTATGACAACGGTCGGATTTGGTAATGTGGCTGCAAATACAAATGGAGAGAAAGTGTTCGCTGTTGTTATTATGTTGATTGGAGGTTAGTTATTATCTGTTTTAGAGTAGTTTTTAATTGACTGTTGTAAAACCAAAACCAACGCAAATACAATAGCTAATCACAACAAACTTAAGCAACATCATACTCCGATTAATGAGAACCCAAAGTAATTAAATACACGTGACTGATAGCAATCATGAGAACACGCGCATGACCAAGTTGCCGTTGGTTTTGGTTGCATCTGATTGGTCGATTATGTGATGCGTCAGTTTTTTAAACCAATCACAGAGCGTAGCAAAGCAAAACCAAAGCAATTCCCAATTACTTTCGACACTCAATTGAAAACCGCTGTAAGTCACATTTCAATTGAACATGTGCTGGATATATGTTTTGATTTGTATTCAGTTACAGTACAGATTCGCAGATTAATGAGTCAGAGTGAATTGTAGTTAAGGTGATTCCTTAGTATTGCATTGCGCATCCTTACTGCGCATGATTTCACACGTAATCAGCGCGCGCGCATAAAGAAAATGGCGGCTTTTCCTTTACGGCTAAGCTCGCCAGAGAGATAAATCGTCATTTTCTCGTAAACGAGTACGGTGACCTATCAATTTTTTCTCTTATTTTGAGTCTAGCAATCACCTTCTTTCTATAAAATAAATATAGACTAATTTCTATTGCAGAATAATAAATAATCACCGGAAACGTGAACTTAGCTAATAAAAACGTTTCTGGAAGCTGATATTATAAGGAATTATGGGGTATATACAAAGTCCGCCTGCTTCTAAACGAATACCGGTACCCCCCGGCTTTTTTATTTCAAAATTTAAGTTCCCATAAGATAAACAACCAATAGGCAAAATTTGAATGAAAATCTATTGTAAGTTCTATTTCGATGGAATGACCTTAAGGACCACAAAACTCTTCAAATAGGAACACGCAATATAAAAGTACGTGGCCTTTTCAAAGAAGTCAAGGTTTTCAATGACTTGTAAACCAATAAAATAAATAAATTTTTTATTTTTATTTGAGTGTCTAACTGAAATAGCAGTTAACAACCATTAAATGGGGACACTATGTATATATATAGTACTAATAATTGATATAAACTACTAGTCTAACGAATGAGACCATAGCTAAACAATAGCTATATTTAATTATTTGTTTGTTTGTTTGTTTACTTATTTATCGTTTGTTTGTTTGTCTGTTTGTTTGTTTGCAGCTTTGATGCATGCCGCCATATTTGGAAATGTAGCCGCCATTATCCAGAAGCTGTATGCCAATCGAGTTCGGTACCATTCTCGCGCGAACGAAATCAAACAGTTCATCCGGGTTCACAGAATTGAGCAGGATTTAGCCAATAGGCTTGAAGATTATTTTCATACCACGTGGTCGCTTTCTGGAGGCGTTGATACTAGCGAGGTATGTAGGACATGATAATATCGTACTGGTATTACATTTTATAATCCATCAACATTTTTTCTCGCGCGCGATTGGTCTAAACACGTCACGTGACGCAGCCAAAACTGGGGAATATCCGGGTGATATTCCCCAGTTTTGAAAATTTGCATTTCACGTTCGCAGGTTCAGTTTTCGTCTCAAATAAATTGCTAAATGAAATAAAACTGATTGTTTTGAACAGACTAGAAATATTTTTGAACGCCAACAGAATTATTTTGATGTTTAACAGCTTGGCCGACCGAGATCTTCCACGGCAAACAGAGCGGCCTTGTGAAAAAATATTTGAAGGATAATAACTACAATAGCCTCCATTTGGCTTCAAAAATATGCTCGGATATTTGTCCTTGGACATTATCTGTTCCTCGAAGCTCACAGTTTTCCTCGAGCTTCGCTCTCGGAAAACTGTTCGCTTCTCGGAACAGATAATGTCCGCGGACAAATATCCGAGCATATTTCCTCGCCAAATGGAGGCTATTGTTTATATAACTCAACAGAACCGCAACCTTTGCTCGTCCATAAGCACTTTTTCCTTTTCTTTCACGACTAGTACTGCTAATTGAAATATAACCTGCGATCAGGCGTTCTTTTCCTTTTTTTCTTTTCGCGGAGAGAACGAGAGCGCGAGGTTAGAGGAGGGCCTGATCGCAAGCTAATTGAAATATAGGCCAATAGACCAGCCCTTTTCAGTGTTGTAGTACAAGTCTTGCAATCAGTTTTTTTATACACAAAACGGTGAAACCCAGTTTTTAAAACATGTTTAACTAAATACCTTTTTAAGTTTGAGCCTTGCAATTGACGTGAACTACAGCAAACATGACGTTTATCATATACCATGTTACTGAGTTCTCGAGTTTTATCTTTGTGTAAGCTCGTTATAAATTTCCAAAATGGCGTCGTACAGGAAATTCAAAACCAAAAATAGCTGATACTTCTATCACACTTTTTTTAAAAACTGATTCTAACTGTTTTCCTCTTGCTTTTAAAAGTTTTACTTTAGACTACAATGATTGTAACGACAATTGTTCCAACAGTCGCCTCTCTTCTTACTGATTCTATCTAGATTCTCACTACATTTCCGGACGAACTCCAGTCAGACGTATGCATGCATCTCTACAAAGGACTGCTGGAGCTCAACCCCTTCAACCAGGCCCCGCGCGGTTGTCTTAAAATGCTCTCGCCCCAGGTCCGCACGATTTACATTGGACCAGGTGAGGTACTACTGGCGCAGAATGACGTCATCAACTCTATTTACTACATTGCCAGTGGATCAATGGAGGTGTTACAAGGAGAATCTGTGGCAGCTATTCTTGGTAAGTATGTAACAGTGTAACTGTTGTTCTAAAACAGGCCAATTTCGATATATCAAAATTCTAACTTGGCTTTGAGGATTCGGGGAATAAAACAAAATAATAATTATTCATCCCTCAACCTTGATGTGATTTCTCTTGTTTTATTTCGGCCCCAAGCCAACTCAGAATTTTGATATATCTAAATTAGCCTTTTATACTCTCGATAAATGTACATGTATTTCCTTCTGATATACATTATTTCTCCTCAAATCCTCTCTTGTATATCCATCCGATCTGTAGGTAAAGGAGATCTTTTTGGCGAGGACATCTCACGGAAGACTCCTGCAAAGCGAGCCAACGGTGACGTCAGAGCTCTGACGTATTGTGACGTATATTTCTTAACACGTGAACGCTTGCAGAATGTTCTCCACTTTTACCAGGACTTCGCGTTCAAGTTCACTGAGAATCTTGAGCTTACATACGATCTGGGAGCGAGTGAGGTAATGTAGCCTTCCAGATAATTTCTTATAAACTTTTCATACTACCTGAACAAATTAGTCATATTTCTCTTATGCCTTTTTATTGTTCCCATCCCTCTAGCGGGACATCTGGCGCAGAGGAGGCCTGGACTCGATATCAGAAGACGAGGAAGAAGAAGACGAGGAAACGGAATCGAACGCCCTTGATGGCGTGTTCAATCACGTGAACCACGCCATTCAATCAAACCATCACTATGGCAACGCCAATCGGTTTAACCGGAGGCCTGGACACAAGTTAAACTTGTACAGAAAACCTAACCACTTAAAATCCATGGAATCGTGGGGTGGACTCAAGAAGAACAACGCATCGGAATGGAGAAACCGCTCAAATCACGTAGAAAAACAACCATTGTGTGTCTTATCTCCAGAGGATGAAACACCTCAATCTCCGCGATCGCTAATTCGTCAACTTGCAGTCGAAGTCAACGCGGGATCTAAAAATAATGCAATGGACTCTTCACCAGAGGAGAAATCTTCCAGTGAACCGTTTTCCGATCCAAGTTTGGAATGGGATCAGGAGAACTTCTCGTTGAACAACGACGCAAATTTGTCCCACGATGAAAACGACGGCGAAAGTTTCGAAATGAAAAACATGAATACGGGGATTTCATTGGCTGTGATGGAGGAAATTGAAGAGGAAAGAGACCACGATGAATGTGATAAACTTCTCACGCAAAACATGACGTCCGAAGACGAATTCACCGATAGCAATTCGCAGGAGAGTGACTCTCCGTCGCTAACAAAAAAGTACAGCAGCGATTTTTCAAAACATCTTTACTTAGGATGCGAAGAGAACGATGTCGACAGCCCGATTCCATACTCAAACGGAGATCTCAATGCTTTTCCAGAGACGGAAAATACGGAATACTCAGAAGACATGCCATGTGGGTTATATGACAGTGTTGGAGACACCTCAAGGGGTTTATATGACGATGTCGTTGACACTCCAAGGGATTTGTATAACGACGACATTCTGAGGGGTTTATATGACGACGATATTGGAGACACTCTGAGAGGTTTATATGACGATGTTGCGAGTATGGGATACACTGATTTCGATACCAGGAGCCCTCGTTTTGTCTCGTCACCAACCCCCAGTACCTTGCACAAAAGTCCCGTCCAAAGCATCCCTACATCACCGGTAGACAGTACACGCGGAAGTTGTAGAAGGGGTTTTTCGGAGCTTCCATTCAGAGGAAGCTTAACAGATAGTTTTAAACTTAGTGGACCACGTTCTTCATATGGAAGTCCTAAAGGAATTTCCGGAAACCCCAGGGATAATCGAGAAAATTCCGCGGGAAGTTCCAAAAATTCCGGTCGGTTGCTTGGCCTTGAAAAGCCTGATAGTCCACGAAATAAATTTGCGAGCATCTTTTCCGAGTTGAGGGCGCCGCGTCCCACTGCTGGGAGCCTAAAGGAGGGGAGATCTCGCCAGGGGCGCCCAAAAAAAGGACCCTTAAGGCGCGCTTTAACTGAGTTTAATTCGCCAACTAGCTCTTGCGGTTCTTTGAATGAGAAACCAGCAGCTCCCTCCCGGAGGAGGAAAGTTTCCACGGCTATACAGCCTCCCACGATATTTGCACCGCTTGTTGCGAATGTGAACAATCCTTATAAGGACTTTGTGCCACCCGTACGCGAGTCTGCGATCACGTGTGATTGCGACCCAGTGGATCACATACCATGCGAGGGTCTGCGGTTGATTTCAACTGATGATTATAACAATTGTTTTGAGGGGAAATGCAACAGTTTCAAATCCGAAAATTCAGAGGATAAAAGAGGGGATTTCTACAAAACCGCGGGCGATCTTATCGCAGAGAAACAACTCCGATGTTTAAGTGATAGAGGCAGTGTGGCTCAGTTAGCAGAACATGATGTATTTTCGTCAAGATCAACCCTTTCATCTGAAACTTCGTGTGACAAAAGAGAGCTTCTGAGCGATCCTTCTCAGAAAATTGACGATTCATCAATTGAGTGTAGTTCCGTTAAAGAGATCACTGACTGTTTCGAGTTACCATTCCCGTCCTATTCAAATCTTAACCGCCGACCCAGTCTCTCTGGGGCTTATTCGACGCAATGCATTGAAAAGGAAGAAATTCCAGAGAGCGACGAGCTAGGGGAGCTAGTGTTCCGTCCAATGCGATCAAGTTTCTCGGAGCCTCACTTAAGCTTACGACTTCCGATGCTAGATGGAATCTCAGAACAAAGATTTTCCGAAGAAGATGTAGACAACGAGAGTTTAGCCAGCCAGGACACAACATCTCGAAATTTCGAGGATATTTTCAAAGACGTCTGCAGCACCAAAGAAGCCATTGAAAAACTGGAATTGATTTTAAATTCACCCGAGCCTGATATGCATACAGATCTCGCGGACACGAAACAGACAGTTCAAAAACTAGATAAACAGGTTTTAAACCTGAATAGAGAGGTTGCGTCACTAAGCAGTGACGTAAAAACTGTTTTGGAACTGTTAAAAAGCCTGAAAAATGGTCAAGTGGTTGTATGAGCAAATCAAATTGTAAAAATGAAAAATAATGGGAACGAAATTGGAAAACTACAGTATTCAGACGTAAATGTCTATAACGAAGGGTACAAATATGTACATAATTCATATATAAACGTTGTATAAAGTGTACGTAGGAGTAATATACATTTAAGAAATAGAAAACACTTGCGCGTGTTCAGAGAATGAGTTTGGCCAAGAGAGGATGATCTAAGAGAAGGATTCCCCGTGCCCCATGACAATTTTTTGAAATATATTAATAGTTTCGCGCCATGCTATGGAAGTTATTTTTATTTCCTTCGGATCGAGGCTCCGACATCACGTTACTCGAACTGACCAATCAGGCAGCGCTCTTAAAATAGCTCAGCTATGGACTGAAAATTAAAAATAGATTTCAAAATATTATCATTGGAAGAGACCCATGTATGGGGGGATGCTTCTCTTAGATCATCCTCTTTTGGTTTTGCAGAACTACAAAGTTTGTGTACAGCTCGGGTTTTCACGTCATAAGGACTGTCGCGTTCTCCAAAATTCACTGGAATGTTTGCATCAGGTAATGTAAACATACAGCAGCAGTTTTCTATTTCTTATACAAAATAAACCTAAGAAATATAACGTGATGTCAAATTACCGAACGACATAACCATGACGTCTTTTGATCCCAGGCTCTCGCTTTCTTTTTTCTTTTCGTGAAAAGAGGGAGAGAGAGAGAGACTGGGATCGAGGTTGGTGACACCTCGACAACGAAATGCAAATCCTGACGAAATATCATCCAATTAGAAGGGACATTAAATAATTCACATTTTATAAATATGTATATTTTTCCATAAATTCGAAAAGACAATAATCAGTATGATATTAAAAAGAATATTTTTTTCTGTACATACGCAGAACTTAAATAAATGAATTAAGTTATATGACCCACGACCTTCAATGAAAATCGCATTTAGTAACGTTTACCAAGGAAGTAATTTATATATAAAATGGCGTGTATCTTTGAATACAAACGAATCACCGCTATAGTGTTAACTCGTTTTCCAGGTTGACTTTCGTTAGTAAAGAGCGCGAAAACAGGGAGCGCGGGGTTTGGTGGGAAAGAGGCGAAACGCTTCTCTGAATCAGTCCCATAACTCCACGCGCACCGCACACGACCAAGGAGCAATGCCTGGGGACGAGGCAGGCAATATATAGCGGACACCTCTCTCATGCTTAGTCGTGGTCTCGGTTATTTCTTCAACCCTTTCAATCCCAGAGTCAAACCTCAAATCTTGAGTCAATAAATGTGGTTCTAACTTTTAAGTCCTATGGATGAAACCCTAGTGTGTGACCATATGAAAGCTATTGGGCAGTACTTTCAAGTGCTACTGTTTGTTTTTGGAATTTTGAAAAGTAAAATTCAAGATTTTGTCCCTCAGTTTTGGGAGTGAAAGGGTTAAGAAAACTCTCCATTGGCATGTTACTTCCCATTCAGCGGACGCTCATTTGTGGTCTCGTCCATTTCTTTTAAAAACTGAGACCTGTACGATGTAAGCGGCACCTTCAGGGGCACCCAACGAACATTTTTTTGTAAAATGCATTATTTTACCCAGATAAATGAAAATAATGATATAAAAGCATTTCCAGGTGTTCTTCTGCGTTGCTGGGAAAAATATATCTGTTCCTCTTTGCCAGCATGACACACGGGTAATTCCCAGCCAGCTGGATAAAAATTGTCTGTTTCCCAGCCAACAATAATAATAATATTAAAATAATAATAAGTAACCAAAAGGGGCATGGGAACTAATTAAACATCGATGGAAAACCTTTCGAATATTGTTTTGTATAATGTACTGCCGTCTCAAACAGTTTGAATATTCGGGAAATTTTATATTCCCTTTTCTCAGGAAATAATGACCGTGTAATCATTACTATTTCCCAGCCTAAAAAATAGACCGAAATATTTTGCCAGCCAGCAAGAATTCGGCTGGGGAAACAGATAAAGTGAGGAACAGATTCGTTGGGTGCCCCTGCACCTTCGGTGCCTTCAGAAGCAGATCCGGGCGTGAGTACCTTTCTCCTGGCAGACTGACCCAAGGTGCAAGAGGCTTTTCTTGCGCGCGAGAAAAAACATCTGGTGCCCAAGGTTGCAAGTGGAGTGACTGTGATAAAATGAAAAAAAAAACCATCCGTGTTCAGTTCGTTGAACAGATCTCCTTGTAAATCTAGTATCTCATTGTCTCTCAAAAGAGCAAAGGTTACATTGTTATCATGTTACGTTGAGAATATCATCTATATACCGTATTTCCTCGAATAAGAGCCCGGGCGCTTATTTAACATTTCGGCCAAAAAGTGTGGGAGGGGGGGAATTATTTCATATATTCATCATCACCATTTCACACTTAACGGGTATAAATAGAACTCGCAATTGACCAGCTCCCAGTGGCTTCATAGCTCAGTGGCAGAGCGTTTGCACCGGAATCGCAAAGGTCATGGGTTAGAATCCCGTTGGAGCCTGAATTTTTTCAGGCCTTCTTTTCAACTGCTTATAAAGTTGATATATAACTGCAAAGATCTCATTCTCTTTCGAACATTATATGTATGTAAACGTAATAAACATTAATGATTTTCGTTGGTTAAACTTTCTTATGTGAATATACACTGTACGTACAGATGACAATAGAAACAGGCTTTCCTTGTGATATCCTTCAGTACTATTTAAGAAAGTGAGGTGGAGGGGAGGAGGGCGCTTTTTATTCGAGGGGGATGCTTATTTGCAATTTTGGCCGAGGGGGTGGCCGCTTATTCGGGGAAGGGCTCTTATTGGAGGAAATGCGGTATGTCTCGTAAAGTACTCGTTTTTTCTTGTCTTTGTTCTACCAACCAATCAGATTTAAGGAAAAATCGAGGCTGGCCAGAGGTTGTGATTCTTCATGCTGACCAACTGAGGATCGCGGCCTCTGGTTTTTACCAGCCTCCTATTCTTACATCTTTATACTTGCGCTCAAAGTCCTCAAAGCTTCACTTGTTTTATTTAGCAAAGGATCCTTCGGTTTTATAATGATATTCAGCCGCCATCTTGTATTTGAATACCGAGCTGGACCATGGTGACGAGTTGTATTTGTAGAACCCAGTCTTCCCCTTTTGCGCCTGGGATTTATTGAAAAACAACATGGCGGAAATTTTGGGGTCAGTCTTTATACGATTCAATTCAGCTTTGGATCTCTCGTGATCCACATAACTTGTGCTAAAATAATGGCAATGAAAGAAAAGAAACATGTCCGTATTTACAATGAAGTGACCAAAGAAATCTTCGAGGCAGAAATAGCTCCTAAACGAGAGCCAGCAATTTTACGAGGACTGGACATTGGAAGCGCTCGTGAGAAATGGACACCAGAGTATTTGGCTCAGTATGGCGGCGAAAGAACAGTAAAGGTTCATGTGTGTCCTAGTGGGAAGATGGATTTTATTCACAAAAACTTTGCTTACAAGTAAGACTTGCAAATTGCCCTATTGCTCTTCCCGGCGGGGAGGGGGTGGGGGGGGGGGGGGGACTCACATACAAATGTGACGAACCTTCACCAGCGAACGCAGACGTATTTCCAGCTCGAGGTTCACCTCGGAAATACGTCTGCGTTCACAGGCTAGATGGCCCGGGTGATCATCGGAAATTTTGAGACCCCGAAAGGTACTGTACCAGAATCTCGTTTTGTGGATATGACTTAAAAGGTACGACAATCACACCCATCACTTTCATATGGAAATGCCTACCGCACCACCCCCCCCCCCCCCTCCCCTGCCTTCTGTTTCAACTGGACCAGTTTGCCAATGAAATGCATCATTTTTCAAATTATAAATATCTTATTTTGGCTTTTCAGAACTCTTCCATTTAACCAGTTTGTAAAGCGTGCTTGTGAGGATATCCATGAAGAATATTTCATTAGCCCAGTAAGTAAAGATTTTTTTTAAATTTAGGGGTTATTTTTTATGCCGTATCCCCTCCCCCATGGAAAGTTTTGTTTGGTTTGAACCCCCCTATCCCCCTGGAATTTCCAGCTTCCCTTTAAAAAATTTGGTTTTTGAGATCCCCCCCCCCCCCCCCCTCCCCCTCAGAATTTCTAATGACCTTTCTTGGGGTGGGTATGGATATTTTCTGGAACCGTACATTTACTCAGTTTACAACAAACAAATGGAGTAGAAAAAAATATATCTGATAGGGTTAATATTTCAGCTTTTCTTTTATTCCAGGTGGAAAAGTATTACTTGAGATCTCTTGGAGATGATCCCAGAAAGGTAAAAATGAGTAAAGTAAAAGTGAATCCCTGTTAATCTGACCACTGTGGACTGCCAAAATCTGTTAATGGGGGGTGGCTGATTAATGACAACAGCGTAGTTACACCTTGGGCTATTTTTAGAATCATTCTCCTGTGAAAAGATTTCCGTGTACATCCGCAGACAATAGTGATAATTTGTAGTAACGACATTCCGCCATTCTAGTTTTATTCCACGTTCCTCTTGTCCATTCTTGGTTTTATTTTTGATCTGAAACATGAATGACAACCTCGTCCTTGTGCTCACAACGGGTGATTTTCGTGGCAAAAGTAATTCTAAAAATAGCTCAAAGTGTAACTACGCTGTGTCATAGGACCAATAAGGGAGATGGAGGCTCCAGGGTGATATGCACCTGGGGGTGGCCAATTTTATTGATTTAAGTGCTATGATATCAGTTTAGAATTTTTGGTCTCATTGCTCAGGATTCTCTTTCATGTGGGAATGCCATGTGTCACACAGGCTAATGTGTTTCTGATGATTTTTTTGGACAGGACATATCCGATATAACAGTGCAGTTCCCCAGCTTGGCTCAAGATATCAACATCCCAAAGCTGTACTCTGAGGACAGATTCTTTTCCAGTGTGTTTAGAATCAGTTCGCCGCAGGGACAGTTATGGACCCATTATGATGTAAGTACTAAGATTTATTCACCTCACGATCATGGTCAATGTCATCAACCTCATTGTTAATCATCCTCACTTCCTGGGGTTCCTGCCATTTGTTGAGTACTATTCTACAAAATCAAACT
This sequence comes from Desmophyllum pertusum, assembly GCA_029204205.1. Lineage (NCBI taxonomy): Eukaryota > Metazoa > Cnidaria > Anthozoa > Scleractinia > Caryophylliidae > Desmophyllum > Desmophyllum pertusum. The sequence continues at coordinate 275,361 of MU825915.1, forward strand.
ATTATTGTTGGGTTTCCTACACTTAAGTCTTATGTGTTCAAATTTGTCCATATTTTAATCCATTTCCATCCTTGCCATCGTTAATCATCCTCACTTCCTAATGGGTTCCTATCATTTGTTAAGACAAAGTACTGTAGTTCTACAGTTTAATGTTGGGTTTCCTGTGGTATAGATGTACAGTAGGTCTTTTCACTGTCCACCTCTTGTAAGCATACAGTAGGTAAAGGTAAGTCTTCATGAGCCTAGTGGCCCACAACTGCTGGAGCTTATCCCGGTTTCTGTAGCATGAAGTGACTAGAAGTATTGCTACTCCCCTGGATGGGATGCTAGTCCATTGCAGGTCCCCCCCCCCCCCCCCCCCCACCAGTTTGTCGTTGATACCCATTTATACTCATAGGTGGAGAGAAGCACTGTGAGAGTAAAGTGTCTTGCCCAAGAACACAATACTCGTGTCTCACATCTCTTCTTCATGATAAAAACAACGTGTGAATGTAAGAACCTTTTCAAAGCACTTTCCATGACTAATTATATGGTAATAGATTTCTCCAATGATTTCTGTAGATTATGGATAACCTTCTCATCCAAGTGACTGGACGGAAGCGTGTCGTCCTTTACAGCCCAAGAGATGCAACAAAACTTTATTTAAATGGCGACAAATCAGAAGTGTTGGACATAGATAACCCAGACTTGTCAAAATATCCAAAATTTGCCGAGGCGACACCCTTAGAATGTTTCATGGAGCCTGGTGATGTTTTGTTCATCCCTGCAATGTGGTTCCACAATGTGATTTCATTACAGTTTGGAGTAGCAGTCAATGTATTTTGGCGCCATTTGGACCCATGTTACTATGACAACAAGGACACATACGGCAACAAGGATTTGGTCCCTGCCACAAGGGCCATGCAAATAATGGACCGTGCTATCAAGGCCTTAGAGGAACTTCCTGAGGAGTACAAAGATTTTTATGCCAGGAGGGTAATTTGTAAAGTTAAGGACAAATGCTACAGTCGTAAACACAAGAATAGTTTTGATAATATAAATGGCGATACTAAGAAAGCTGAATAGATTTAAAATAACAGATATTCGTGTTTAAAAATGTACGATGTACGTCTTGTAAAGCTCATAAATAATAGACTGAGCCTGCGATAATGGTCTTCTCTGGTCAGCGTGGTTGCTAAGTGACATGATCTACGGGAAGTGTAACTCAATAATTTAATGGATAATAATTGACAATGGGTATTTGCCTAAAAATCCTCCCATCCGTGATCGTTACCATCCTCACTTCCTAATGGGTTCCTGTCATTTGTCGAGTACGGTTCTACAAAATCAAACTATTATAGCCTTTTATTCACTCGCCGATCTTCGCGCGTCTTTTCGCGTCGCTCCTCACAATCCGAACGCCTGGAACAGGCTAAAACTATTATTGTCGGGTTTCCTTTGATCTGCAATTTTGGCCAAAAGCCTTTTGGTCACTTTAATTTTAACCAGTGAAACTGATAAACACGCAACGGCGTTGAATATTAATTTTATCCTCTGTTATTGAAAGTTAGTATGTTTATTTTTCATTTTCTACAACCCTTTCCATAACTTAAAATTCTAGTTTTACTAAAGTAATCATATCCGAAATACAGTGAAACCCCGATATAACGAAATGCCAAGAGATCGGGAAAATGCGTTATAACGGGGGTTTCTTTTTTTCGGTTTCCGTAGCATGAAGGTGACTAGGAGTATTGCTACTCCCCCTGGATGGGATGCTAGTGCATCACAGGTTATCCCCAGCATTTTGTCGCTGGTACCCCAGTATACTCCAGTGTGGAGAGAGGCACTGTGAGAGTAAAGTGCCTTGCCCAAGAACACAAGAAAAAACAAAATAATGTATTGACAAAAAATGTGCGCTAAAGTTCACGACACTTCTGTCTAGCTAGCGTTTGTACAAAGAACAGCTTTCTACGTCTAAGATCAGTGATTTCGATTTAATTTTGATAACATGGCGTGAAAACGGCGATCTGTTGAGCGTTTTAATAGTTTTCAGTGTACTCTTGAAACACCCGGCAAGATGCAGAGAGTAATGTTTAGATACGTCAACGAGCCTGTCCAACACATGGAGATTATTTCAACAAATTTCTTCCGTTTCTTTTGTTCGGAGAGCACTTAAAATGAACTTTTTCATTTTCTCTGTTTGCTGCGAGCTTCATGTTTCGGAAATGTGCAACAGCTACTTAATTAACAGGGTAACCTAGCACTGCAACAAGAATTTGAGCAAGATGTTCTCGTAACGTGCAGTGTAGTTTCATATGTAAGGTTAAGGTTTTCTACCTCGGTTACAAAGTAAAGCAATTCATTCTGTGATCCAAAAATATCACGATTAATTTTCAACTGGGGTTATTTTTTATGCAAAATATCGCTTATTCCGTTTTCAGCGATTGTGAAACTCGTGTTTCCGAGTGTTGAGTCATTGTTCTATTTTAACAGAGTTGACACATTTAAGGTGTCGATTGCATTATTTTTAATGACAAAATGACAGTTCAAGTGAATGCTCGCTTGTTAATTTCCAGGTTCAAAGTAAATATATCGTATTTGTTTGAAGAAGAAAAAAGGAATATAGAGAGACCTTTTATTTTACATTAGACTCTTCCGAGTGTCTTCTTATAATCGCGGACAAGAAAAAAAAACGTTGAGGTTGAAAGAAAAACGACGTTTGATCAGGTAAGTGTCAGTAGTTAATGTGAAAAAATCTTCAACTTGTTAATTATCTTCTTCGCAAGCTATGGATATTTTCTTAGAATCATTTATCATCGATTTATCAGTTACTGAAAGACTTCCATGTTAACAACAGTATTCCATGTTGACCAAAGGCTGCCATAAACTTGCTTTATAAGCTAACCTAACCTTGTGAACTAGCTGATTTCGAAACTGAAAAACGGGTCGAATCCGATTTTTGGACCATTTAATCTGAATTTAACTCAGATTTAAATTTTAACCTCTTGTCAGTTCCAAGCTCAAAATATTAATTATCCTTACTGTTTTCCATACATTTCTCTTAATCTAAGTTTTGAGAATTTAGTAGTATATCAAGACAATATTCTCTAGTTGATGAGTTTTTTCATTCTCATCCCCAACCTGAGCTTGACTGTTTTGATATTGTAAGAAGAAATAACATGCTGATCAGTCGCAACTAAGAAACCAAATCTCTGACCAACTGACAAACTGAGTGTCGAATCTCGCCGGCGCGCGAAAGCGTGAAGGCGAAAAGAGCGGAAAAAGCGGCTTTTTTTCACTCTTTTCGCCCTCGCCCCTCCCCCCTCCCGCTTTTTTTTTCCCGCTCTTTTCGCCGCTTTCGCGCGCCTCCCACGCTCTCGGAAAGGAAACCACTGCTACGCAGGCTGTGTCGAATTTGAGTTTTGATCATTTCATTTGAATCTCAGAATGTGTTTTGTAGAAATTTGAAACGCACGCACCTTTTAGAGTTATTAATTTGTTGGTCGTTTTTCTGGTGATATTTGTGCAGGGTGACGGTTGTCAACAATTGAAGAAATATCAGTTTTAAATTAAATCAGTATTACTTCCGATCCTAGATAAAACGTATACGTAAATCATCGATACCTGCAAACCTTTCTAGTAGGGGGTGGGGGTGGGGGGGGGGGGGGGGGGCGGAGAACAGGGGACGGGAAGTCTACGGGAGGCGGGAAAAGAGATGGCCGGAAGCGGGGGATTCCAACGTGGTGAGAACTGGAAGAAATATAGGGGGGAAAATTGCGTAAAATTTTAGAAAAGCATAAAGAGCTAGGCGGGAACCACAACGGAAGGAGCGGGAATCGGGAATACAAGATAAGGGAAATGGGTAGTTCACTGAGACCCCCTTCCCCCCACCCCCCGCCCCCTCTTATCCCCCCCTCCCGGCCATTCTAACCCTGACAGTTGGGGGTAGAATTGTAGGCAAAGGGAGAAAGCGATATTGTTTGTTTCCAGATCCCTTTCTGACACTGAGATCGAGCAGGGCCTGTCGTGATCGAAACCCTGGAGGCTAAACAAAGTAACGATTATGAAGTTAACGTTATGAACCGGGACCAGAAACTGGATGTGGAAATAGTCGGCGACCCAAAATAAAATAAAGCGTTCAGGGAAAGTGGAAATATCTAGTCTGGGTACTAAGCTGCCGGCGCCTTGATGATCGTTTGAATCATGTCTAAAAGCAGCTTCGCAGAATTAGGTTGTGTAAACCTCTACTTGTAATGCGTTCTCGATTAAAAAAAAAAAACAGAGCGCGACGTGCTTTCTTTTTTTGTAACATGGTCTAAACGGAAAAAGGTGATCAAATTAACTATTCATTTTCAGAAAGAAGCGCAAACAGCCTCAAGCTGAAACAAACTGTGTGAGCGAGAAACCGGATGCTAAATTGTCGAACATATGTAATTGCATTCTCGTCCCCAGTGGTCCCAGTGGCCACGATCCTTTTGGTCAGCACCAAGAATCGAGACCTCTGGTTGTTGAACATGCGCAGAGTACTCGTTCTGTATTATCAGCCAATCAGATTTGTCAGATTTGACGGGAAGTCCGAGATTCGCGGACTTCCGGTGTTGGAACCGGCCAGAGGTCTCGATTCTTGGTGCTGACCAAAAGGATCGTGGCCTCTGGGGGCGAGAAAACAGAGGAAATCAAAATACTTTGTCAGGGGTGTTGACAACTTTTTGCAGAATCGCCGTATGTTACGTTTGTTTCAGAACGCAATGAGCATCCGTGTCAGCTAACTTATATTGCATTTATCACGATACGCGTACGTGCCATGAAGCTACAGTGTAATTATTTTTAGTTTATGGAAACCGGAATAGTTACCGGAACAACTTAAAAATTCAATCCCGAACCGGTAGTTGTAAGCGAGAATTTTTGGCAGAACGGCGGCATGGCTAGAACAGCCCGAGGTGAGCTCACGGCCTCCCCCATGCACCGAGGAGCCGAAACGTCGAAGACATCTCAAATTCGTCCATGCAAAAGCCTTCAAAAACGCTGTGTGTAGGACAAATAGAGTTAGGATAACTATTTCCTGATTACTGAGGTATGTTGCTGGTTAGCCTACATGCCCTGAAGATAAAATTATCAAAAAATTCCCTTTTTCCACTTTAGTAATAGAAAATGATATCCAAAGCATACTTCCGATAGTTAGTGCATAGTGCATGAATACAATCTAAATGACTTTCTGCGCAAATAGTGAAAGCTTCATAATTAGCTGCTGAGAGAAAGACCTTTTAACGCGGGCATCATACATCGAAAAAAGCGATAAAATGATATACTGACTGAATAGTTTTCCCGTAACTTAATTTCAACTTCCGCATATTTGAACCCCTCTGCACGTACTGTAGTTCATGATGTTTCAGAATTCAATCCCGCATCTCAAATGACTGATTTAAATTTCTGAAGCGCGTTTAAAAGGCCTAGGAAAACAACATTTGCTATTGAAGTTCCCCGGCGCCGTCAAAATGATCCAACAATTTAGTTTCGGTGAAGCCAATTAGTAAGTTAATAGACTGACGACTGATTTGGTCAGGCCGAGTTATTCAATTATGCAGTTTCGCAATCAAAGTGAAAGAACAATTTTCGGACTGTTTGAAGATAAATTAAGCTAACAATAGTTTCTCTGAAACGTGCATTCAGTTCTTATTGTTCCTTCAAGTGGTCGCGCTTGAACATTTAGTAAAAACAAACAATATGATGAAATACCATGTACACATAAATAAAATGCGTAAGTAGCTAAAACTGAACATTTTGGATGAAGACGAGTTCTTGGCCAGAGCTTGCTAAATTCCCCTTCATAGTAGAAATCCTTGTAAGGTAAGTGCTTTGAGCGGTTCACCGTACTTAGCTTCAAAAATGTGTTAAAGTTTTAGATCATGTACCTCGTATCAGTAAAAGATACTTTCGATTTATGACGAACTGGGACATACTGAAAACTACCCTGGGTGCCAGAGGGATTTTTTTCCTTTGCGCTTCACCCGCTTTCGTGGCTTAAACGCTCCTCGCTAAGGAAAAAACCCCTCTGGCATCCAGGGTAACTGAAAATTTGAGGTGCCTGCAACGTTTGGAAGCCTCGCTGCAAAAACGGGACGCCTTAGCGACTGTTCGATCTATTCAATTCTCTGTCATGTTATGTATATCACTGAGTCCTCGACAAAATCCTTTGTGTTACAACTTCGAACAATATCCGTCGTGAATCTACCCTGCACCCATGCCAGGTGCACCAGTGACAGGTTCAGTCTTGATGTACTGTCAAATTATCCTAATCGAAGTACTGATATAGCAATGTATGGCAAACTGCAAGAAACGTTTATTTTCCAGAACTGAATTGAAAGGGATTTTGTGAGCCACGCGTGGTAAACGCGTGGCAAACAGGTACCCCACGCGTGCACTTTGAAACAGTAGCTCAAAGGCAAGCCGCATGCATGTGGCTTTTTTTAAAGCTTTTTGGGGGTCAATTTGCTTTTCCCTATTTAGAGAACGGACTTAAAAAAACAGCATAATCGACAACAATTCAAAAGTAGCTGAGACTTTTTAAATGTCCGTATAGGTTCTGAGCCAGTTTCGCTAAACAGCCGTCCTATTGCAGAAACAGAAGTCATAGCGGTGGGTCGTTGCAACCAGTTAGAGCGAGCAGAAACTCATTCAGTGCCGATTATGAAGCTCATTTCTGGTGGTCATGTAGCTAATAATAGATTCATCCAAAGCCTTGTGATTGTGGCCTTCAGCTAAGGATCGTCTTTATCTGACCGATATCTCTTCTTTCCCCGCTTCTCTGCTTCGATTCTCTTTTCATTTCAATCTAATTTTGAGCCGCGAAATAACATAAAAATATGACAATCAAAGAAACCTCTGAGGCCAGGGAACGGAAAGCACTATCACGTATGTTCATACAGTTATTCCTGGAATTATAAAACATGTCTTCAGTGGTAAAAATAACATATTTTAAGGCTAAACCTTTTTAAAATGTTGAACTTTAACCTGTAAAAATTCAGTATAGATCAGAAAAGAGGGGAAAGGAATGGTTTGGGGACTGAGGAAGGAGAAAAAGAGTTAAAAACAGGAGATGGGAGATGGGATATTTTGCTGTGTGTTCCTGTACCGTCATGTAAACGTTCAAGCCTCAGGGTCATACATGTATATAGTGGCACGTTCTTCATCAGGCAAATCAGTCAAACGCGCATTTCAAAGAAGATGAAAAGGCGGTTAAGGGTCAATTTCCTGATCAATTTCAGTCACCCAAGTATTTTAATAACAAACGAAATGGTGTGGTACAATCAGCCAAAACAATTTACACTACAAAGGAAACATAATTATCATGGTTTCTAAAACTACATAATACGAACTGAGGTAACCCACATGCCGTCCACAGGTGATCACTGTCTGACATTTGAAAAACAGTTGATTGACAAGCGATTGCCACTATCGATCAAATTTCAATCCCACCAAAAACACAGGATGCGCTCGCGACGGATGTTATAAACTCTGTCCTATTATATATTATCTTGCAGTCTATAAATCGCGCAGTTTTCAACCAGTTCCTGTCTGTAACTTCTCTGCAAGATGCTCGCAGTATTTCTGGCCGTTTTGGTTCTTGCTAAGCTTGGAGAAGGAGAGAGAAATTGTCCCGAGAAATGCCACTGCATTTTCAAGGATGAATCGACAGACGTGCGGTGCAACAAGATGGCATCTTTCCCGACTTTGGACGATTTTCCATCCAATACAAGAACCCTGTAAGTAGAGACTATTGCTTTTAATGCTGTTTCTCGCTGTTAATAACTAAACGTTGCTCTCAACTTAAGCTATTTCCTCCCTTCCTTGAACATCCATACCACAGCAGATAAACTGAATGTCATTCATTCAGCGATGTAAGTGATATGTGTATTTTTGTAGCGAGCGAGCTGGCTTCCTCGTGGCCATTTCGCAATCGCGTGCAAGGGTTTTAAAAATATCTATTGTTATTTAAAATAGCCGTGCGTAGAACGGAAGCTAGAACTTGCACATGTTAGCGCAGTCTTTATAAACTACACATTTTAGCCATTTGCGGTAAAGGCGATCTATTCTTTTGTAACATTGTTTGTTGTGGCAAGATATACAGTAATTCCATTATCACGCAAATGATATATCGGCTAAAACTACACTGAACTTTGAATGGACTTCGCACATGATTACACAACAATTGAGACCCACTTCCTCGATTCTGGAAGAGAATCGGTCTTAACTTGTTGTATCAAAGTCAGATATCTTACTCAATAGCAAGTCTTCTTTCACAATGTATTTGATTGTCAAGTGATCAGGTTTTAATCGCCCAGTAGGATTTGGCGCGCTCCCGCCAGACTGCAAGAAATTGGCGACGCAGATTACCACGTTTTGACGGTGTTTTGACTCCCCTCGGCGAGTTTTAGGAGAACAATAATAACTATTCGCAATCTTAATAACAAGTCGTTTCCTTCTTTTACCATTTGGAAAATTTGATTTATTTTCAAATTTTTATATAGTATAAAAGCAAATTTTACGAAGAGACCTTTGCACACATGACTGATGCAAAATTAGAGTGGTTAAACCTAATGTCAACATCGGTGCGATATGATATTAACCAACCTCACAGTGTTTGCACTAAATCGACTCTGAAAATTACTGGGCGATAGTCAAATAACTAGCCGTCGATATTTATATTGGGGCGGAAAAAAATTATGCTAATTACCTTTTTTGCTACCTGTAGCCAGCTGACCCACGAGTTTTTCATGTTTTTTAAAAAATGAATTAAGAAACTGAAATGTCCCCACTTTCCCATGAAAGATATGGAAAACAACAAAAACGGTTTTTTTTATTTAAAAGAAAACCATAATTGATTGCGTTTTTAGCAGGTTTTATTATGGTTGATGTGTGGGTGTTTCTCTCTGCTGTGAAACATCAAAATAAGCCATAAAGAGCAGCCCTAGTGTTTATATACGCCTCCAAACATAATATCACGTTTCGATCTTGTCGTTAATCGCATGACTTCGAGTGCAATATATTTTGACGTGCATTCACGAGTTAAATGGGTTTCCTGATTTTGGTAGGCTTTTAAAATCTGAGCAAGAGCTTTTAATAATAAAACGTATAAAGTCACGGAAAAAAAAGATATGAAAGCAAATTTTATTGATGTATCCGCTCGATGAAAAAAACCATTGTTTTTCGTTAGAGAGCGCATTGAAGCACTTATCTGCAACAAAGGTTTTATTTTCTTAAAAGCTCTTTTATTTTGTCTCCGTTTTCAAGCGCTCCCACACAGTAATAATTTCTAAAGATTGGCAGGTACTTATTATGGTAGTTTTTGTACCACCCAGGCCGAGATTGATCGTGTGCAGTAATTACATACGTCCCACAAGCTCAAAATAGTTGTTCTCCTCCTTTGTTACTGATTGAGCTCTGAGTGTCGAAGGTAACATGTGTTTGCTTTGGTTTTGCTTTGGTTTTGCTTTACTACGCTCTCTGATTGGTTCGTAAAACTCGCGCCACTTTCTGAACCAATCAGATGCCAAACTAAAACCACTCATACATCGGTCGCACGCGTTTCCCGCGCTTGACGCGGGTTACATGTATTTGCTTCGAGTTCTGATTGGTTCCTTGTGCTGTTTTGGTCTGTTGTTGATGGTTTTCTCTATTCTCCTCAAGTCTGTCTGACGATATACTGATGCTGAGAGGAGAAATTAGCCCTTCATAAAATTTTCTCTCAGTTAAATAATATCATCGGACACCTGTTTCTGCAAGCTACAACAACATTATCGGAACAAAGGAACGTGAATTTTCGCCGAGACCAACCGCCGAGCTTTTGAGAACGACCCGGAAAAACTGCAAAATCAATTACACTGCGGAGAAAACAAAAAATCCAGTTCTGTAATTGGCTATTAAAGTCTTTCTGTTTGTGGCTATTTTCAAAGAAAATAGATACAGTCGAAGCTCTCTGAGCGGACACTCTCGTAAGCGGACAGCTCTACTTACGACCGCCTTGACAAAACCCCGTTTGAACTCTAGCTCATACAAACTCTGTATTTACACATTCCCGTAAGCGGCCAGCTCCAGTTGCGGACACTTTTTCTGCTTCCCGAGGGTGTCCGCTTACGGAAGCTTCCACTGTATTACATTTTGTCCGTGTCTTCACAGAAGTGAAAAATAAACTGATCCATATTCTATGATCACTGGGTCCAGAAGGTAGGCGTGGAGAACTATTGTGAAAAACCCCGTGTGCGCGCACGGCGAGGAGTACACCCACGCTGCACCCACGCTGCACCCAGGAGATTCTTGTGGCTCACATTTGTGTCCGCTCGCAGCTGAAACCATAACAAGAAGCAACTAAGAATTTTGCAACTCCCCCTGGATCATTCTGTGGATGGGATGCAAGTTTATCATAAGTTGCAACAACATTTTATATTCTCTTCTAGTCCGTACAGAAATAAAATCACGAATTTGTATAATCGTAATGTTTCGAACAATATCTAGGTTTCTTTCGGTTATTGCGTTATACTGAAACAGAGACAATTTCCTTACCTTTCCATTTACGTTATTTACACGCGGTAAAGTGGTTATGTTTCGGGAAGCGAAGCTGGAACAAATCTAAGGAAATATAGCCTTGCCAGTTGGAGGGACGCGCGCGCGTCTAATAGGAGACGCATTTTTTATCGCGCATCCCATGCAACTCCCTATACAGTCGAAGCTCTCTGAACGGACACTCTCGTAAGCGGACAGCTCTACGTACGACCGCCTTGACAAAACCCCGTTTGAACTCTAGCTCACACAAACTCTGTACAGTCGAAGCTCTCTGAGTGGACACTCTCGTAAGCGGACAGCTCTACGTACGACCGCCTTGACAAAACCCCGTTTGAACTCTAGCTCATACAAACTCTGTATTTACACATTACCGTAAGCGGCCAGCTCCAGTTGCGGACACTTTTCTGCTTCCCGAGGGTGTCCGCTTGAGCTTTGACTGTATTTACTTTTGCTAGAAAAAGTCGCGAATATTAATCATTTGCACGAAGGAATGTAATGGACAGATCTGTGCGATCCTAGTACGTTGTTCCTCTCCATGTTCTTGGGACTTCTCCCTTCGTCTGTATACTGACCTTCGTGGAAACGGATTATACCTTCCCCGCGGAAACATTTAGCCTAATTTTTTCAAGTTCGCCATTCGCAATCCGTCTTAATCTTCTCCATCCTCAACCATCCTTGTTCCTGTTTGGTTTATTATTACCTCTTTGGTGTTTTTCTACCTTAGTAAACTGTTATTTTGAGGTTTCCTTCGATTTCAAGGTACTTTTGCACACCGTTAAATGACATAGCTCCTTTAAGGATAAAGGACAGTTTCGTACGTTATTTGAGTTTGTTTCTTGGAAGAATAACATTTTTTATTTTATTTCAGGCATATAATGCAGTCCACTTTCTCAAGACTTCCAGCAGGCGAGCTGAAAAAATTGAAGAAGCTATTAATATTGTATGTATTCATTCTTCTTACGTTTCGTAGTAACCATTGCGTGCCTCCATTTTCCCGTATAGTGCTTAATACTCAAACGAAGCAGAACTAACTATAGTGAATCGGAACACGGGAGGTATTAACCCTTTCACTCCCAAGAGTACTAAATTCTTGAATTTCATTTGTCAAAATTGTCAAAAAGAAACAGCGCCACATGAAAGTACTTCTCAGTAGCTTTCATTTGAATGGTCACACACTATGGTGATCCACGGACTCCAAAAGTGCAACCACATTTATTGACTCAAGGTTTGACTCTGGGAGTGAAAGGGTTAAGAGGTTAGAGGGATATGTACCCTAAAAATGCGATTTTACCTCAATTGGGCATTCGAGGCCCCTCGAGACCATCTCAGTGTCGATTATATTGACGGTTTAATTTTCATCCATTAGAAGCTTACAAAAGTCATACAGACCCTTCTTTGACGGTTACAATTTCCCTAATATATTAGATCTTGTTCTTGATGCCTAAAAGGCCCGAGACCTTCATTGCTCGTTGACGTTAAAAAACCCTCCCTTTTATAAGCAATCGCAAGCGACTGAAATAAAGCGGGTTAAAAATATTCTCTTTCGTCTTTGTTTTGCAGAATTTTGAGCAACAATAAGATAACTGACATACAAGATGGCGCATTTGATGGCCTAAAAGATCTTTATGAAATGTAAGTATTAATCGAATGATCGAATCAAATCCTCGCAACAGTTAATATCAGTTAAAATTTATTGCTAAAAATTGAAAGATTAAAACTTTCGCATTTCCGCATATTAAACGGAGGAAAAAATGTACACGACTAGACGTCCCTACCTCATTCTCAAAGATTTTCGAGCGAGAAGTTAAAAGAGAGCGGCATAAGTGGCCGCGCGCGAAATTAAAACTGGGGGCCATTTCTTTTTTTCTACTGCCTTATTTCGCTTCTTGATCAACTGTCCATGACGGAAATGAAGGAAAAGAAGGAACTGCTTGGGGTCTAAGAAAACGTATTTCAATTTACGAAGTCTCGTTTTTCTTCGAACGTAACAAATAAATAAAATTGTTTTATATCTCGCGATTTCTTGTTTTATTTCTAGAAATTTGGATGACAACAGATTGAAGAAATTTCCCGTTTTCAAGACCACATCGCCCCTGAAGCAACTGTAAGTACAAATATATATTTAACTGTAAGAGTTTCCGCTAAACTTACGCAGTCTTTTGCATAGAACTTCGTCAAACGATCCCAGATTTATCTCTAGTCAATCTCGTCCACAGGGTTTTCAGGTCAATGAAAAGCTATTTTCTGATTGGATAATAAGAATCGGAAACTCTAGATCTTCGGGTACTCTCGAGGATCCTTCGAATCATTTTAGACCGAGTGACGAGTGTGCTCGACCAGCGCGCGTTCGGAGCGTACCGGCACGACAACCGCGCGTGACGACCGCGCGTGACGACCGCGCAAAGGCTCAACTTAATACATACCTAATAGCGAATTGCCTGCAAATTTTGGTCCATAAGGTGTCGTAAAATGACCATATATGACACTTTTTTTTCAGATATCTAAACAACAACAAGATCAAAGAATTGTCGATAATGTCCCTTAAAAAACTTCCGGAGCTGATTAACTTGTAAGTATTTTAGTATATATCTCAAATGTCACTTGTGGTTGAGTTTAATTTCCTATCTTTGGAAAATGAGTTATATTCTTATGTAAACATCTCCTGCTGGAACACTAACATGGCCTCCGTAAAAACGCTCTCAGATACGCGGCGTGTACATGACGCCCCTACGCGTATATGACGCGTATATATGCCGCATATCTGACGCCCCTACGCGCCGCGTATCTGACGCCCCTACGCGCCGGGTACTTGACGCCCCTACGCGCCGCGTAAATGACGCCCCTACGCGCCGCGTACTTGACGCCCCTACGCGCCGTATCTGCCGGCCACTCAGCCTCCAGCAGGTGTCATTCCTTGGTCGGGCGCAGTCCGCATGGAATTGTGGGACTGAACCAGGAGACCGAAATGCAACGGCGCATGGGGACGAGGCGGCAACACCAAGACGAGGCGAACCTTTGCCGAGCAGATGATCGAGTGATTGTGTGATCAGTTCTCGTGTGACAATCATATGATTCGTCGCCGGTCAAAAGGAAAGAAACAAAAAAATAAATATAACCTCTACAAATCTACCTTTTGTTTCTACTTGCAGAGAATTAGACAAGACAAGTATCACAGAATTACCTGCTTATATTTTTAGCGGCAACAAAAAACTTTGGAGTTTGTAAGTACTCTGCTTTTGTTCTTTTGTGATCGTTTTGTTGTTGTTTCAGTTTGTTTTACCGTTCGTACCCAGATCTTCCCATTCCTCTCGCGGCTTCGCCACTCACGTCATTTTGCCATCGCCCGTCAACAAAACCGCCAGCAACGCAGGCTATTCCATCTCTAAGTAATTCTGTTGATTTGTTTCTTTAGGAGCTTACAGAACTCCTCGTTGACAAAAATTGACGACAACGCTTTCACAGATTCAAACCTTCAAGAACTGTAAGTATTACAAGTTACAGTCAAGTTAGTTATTCTTTTCAATTCCTAACAGTCTTTTTTGGTCGTCACGCAACACTTTCCTCCCACCAAGAGTGTGACGCAAAACTTTCCTTTTACCAAGAGAAGCGTTGCGTGACGATTCAATGAACAAGAATTAGTATATGCAGAGGACTATAACTAGTTATAGATCTATTGTATATGTTTCTCTAGCTCTGTTCTGATCACGTGTCTTCCTTGTCTTGCCAGGTTCTTACAAGGAACAAAGATCACTTCGTTACCAACAGCAGGACTTGATCGTTTAGAGAAACTAAACCTACAAGGTGTTGAAAACTTTTGGTCCATTCCACCCGGTCTGAGAAGCATCAGTGAAGTGCACGTGAGTCAATACAACTCGTTTCTGTGCTGCGCTTTCCACTTGAACACATACCAACGCAAAGTCGCCAGGCAGAGTAGGCATGGGGAGAGTTTACCTTCAACGCATTGGACTACAACAAGTTCAACAACAACAACGCGGGGACCCACGACAGTTAAAAGTGAATCTTCTACGCTTGGCCCTGTCACTTCTAAAATCTCAAGTACTACGGCTGCCATAAGCTCAAGCCAACACGGGAATTTGTCAACGCCTGCTGTGACCACCACACTTTCCCCTTGGGGAAAGAGAAAACGACGAGACTTCGTATTTGATACAGAGGCACCCACGACAAACGGAAGCTCTGGGGGAGTTACCCCAGGGGTAACTACCTCTGGCTGGATTCCCCCTACTTTTCCCGGCGGTGGGGGCGGCTTTGTAAACGGAACGGTTACGCATCCCCGTACAATCACGCATCCAAACACGCCTAACAGGAGTGCTTCCGTTGTCACAGAACCACCCCCTGAGGACGTTATTTGTTTACCAGAAAGGGACGCTTACCACCCTTGTGAGGATATCATGGGCGCCGAATGGCTTACTGGGATATCATTGATGGTGGGAAGCGTGGCACTGGTAGCGAATCTTGTCGTCGTGGTCGTCATGCTAACGAGCGATCGCCGACTGAATGTTCATCGTTTTCTAATGAGTAATTTGGCGTTTGCTGACTTCTGCCTTGGTCTATACATATTTATACTCGTATGCGTGTCGCTGGACACTTCAGGCGAATATTACAACCATGTTAAAGATTGGCAGTATGGCGCTGGATGTAAAATCGCGGGCTTCCTTGCCGTGTTCTCCACAGAACTGTCCGTGTACACCCTGACTGTCATCACAATCGAACGATTTTTCGCGATTGTGTACGCCATGGAAGTAAACACTCGCCTGTCTCTTCGTAAAGCGGTGAAAGTCATGATTGCAGGATGGTTATTATCTCTCATTATGGCTATTCTTCCACTTGTGGGCGTGAATAGCTATCACAATGTCGCCATTTGTCTGCCCTTCGATTCCGACACAAAAGGTGCCTTGGTGTACGTGGCTATGGTCTTGGTGCTAAATTTTGGGACTTTTCTGGTCATCGCGGGCTTGTACGCGAAAATGTTCCACGTCGTTGTGGGACCTGGGCCCATGGAAGGTGCCCCACAGCGAAACGACGCAAAAGTTGCTAAACGAATGGCTTTGCTAGTGTTTACCGACTTCGTCTGCTGGACTCCAATCGCGCTGTTTGGCCTTTTGGCGGCGTTTGGCACGCCCCTGATCAAAGTCGAGGAATCAAAGTTCCTGCTTGTATTTTTCTTTCCGCTAAACAGCCTGTGTAATCCATTCTTGTACGCTTTTTTCACCAAAGCGTTTAAGCGCGAGTTCTTCTCGTTGTTGAGTCGCTTTGGGTTTTGTCACACTCGTGCGTTACATTATAAAGGCACGCTCTCCTCGCTTATCTACTCACGGTCACGCACCAAGCGTTCTACCATAGCCGAGGATGACACGCGGTCGAAGCGCATCTCAACCATATCCGCGACGTCTGGCACGGAGATCAAACTGGGCAGCGGTCTTCTAAACGGTAACGTTTACGAAAATGGCCCATCTCTAGGTGCATTACACGAGTGCATCCCTATGAAAGGTGTCGGTAACCCGGGCTTTGGCGACGAATCACCTGTGAGCCCTAACGACGAGGACGTATTTTTCGACCCCACGACTGGGACAAAGAAATTATCTCCCAAGTCTGCGCTTCAGTGCGCAGGCGCGGAGAACGAAGCATCTGATTGGTCAGATCATAGCTCGCCCCAGATCTCGCGCGCACCCAGTGTCGGCAGTTTTCACGCAATCGAGGGACAGCCTGCGGAGAAACGAACCAAAAAACAGTCGGTGTCTTTTCGGGATGTCCCGCACGTCGAGATTAAAAATGAGGCAATTGGAAGGGGATAGAAACTTCAGTGACGGAGCCAAGATGGCGGACAAAATGTAATGTGTTGTGGCAGGAGCATATTACTTGAAGTACGTTGACTGTCCCGCTCCAGTCTCACGCGAGCTAGAAGGCCTGGTTGCACGTTCAATCTCAAAGAACCACTCTAACAAGAAGTTATTTAAAATATACGGTAGTCTTTAGCTAAAAGTTTTTAATATATTGAAGAAATTTGATGTTATCTTACGGGAAAACAGTTTAATGTATATAAAGACGTTTAAGTTGGGTGACATGTTTGATTCACAAGAATAAGGTTTTACTCACATTGAGGCTCGAGTATAACGATTACGTTACTATAAAATATCAGTGCAAAATTCAGTAGCCCCAGATCCCTCTCTCTCTGTTCCTATTGGGAGAACGAAAGTCCCTGCTGGTAATGAGTTATAGAACAAAATCAAAGAACAAATCTGCCTCGTTTCCAAACGTTCACGCGCATAGCACTCGCCTCATTATCATAAAGCTCTGCGCCACCTGACGAA
The DNA here is from genome assembly GCA_029204205.1 of Desmophyllum pertusum. Taxonomy (NCBI): domain Eukaryota; kingdom Metazoa; phylum Cnidaria; class Anthozoa; order Scleractinia; family Caryophylliidae; genus Desmophyllum; species Desmophyllum pertusum. The sequence goes on from MU825915.1 coordinate 292,229, forward strand.
ATGCAACGGGTAGAGGAACCTCGTCCCAGGGCCTTCTCGAAATGGACCATGGGGACGAGGCTGGAATGTTAAATTGCAGCTCATAAGTTATTAATTTTTCTTATCAGTGCATGGCGCAGAATACCTAAAAAAATGTTGACTGAACGACAAGTGCATAGCTCTTCATACGTTCCAAGTCTTGTTTATATTCAATATTACTGGCAAAACCCAGTAATCTGTGCTTTATCAGTTTCTAATTTCTCCTTACACTATCAAGACATAATCAGGGCGAGGGAAGTGATAAGATTCAAGGAAATGATCACCAGAAACGATCTCTTTTAGTAGCTGGGGGGACAGTGGTATGAGAATTTCTAGCACATCTCTTATAATTGTAGATTCGTCCAAATGAACTCTAATTAAAAAAATATATATAAATGTTCTACAAATTAAACTATTAAAAAAAAATGTTTATTGAGATTATTGCAGTCTTTTTATATGCATGGGACTTTTAGTAACAAAGGAAAGGGGTCTTGAAACTGATAAGATGGCATCACGCCATATTTCCCAACCCAAACCTTTTTAGTTCTCAGGTAACAAACTGACCCCAGAGAGCTCTTCTCTTTTGCGCAGCAGCGAAGGTCTGGGGTCGAGAATGGTTCCCAACCTCGTTCCCAGGGTCTTCTAGGTTTTGAAACCCAAGATGGCAGGTGTGGAGATTTCAACTAGACAAGGTTTATGAAGTACTCTCCATAACATTCTGGAGGTAATGCAGCAACCTCGTTCCCAGGGTCTCTCTTCTTCCCGCCAGGTGGGAAGAAGAGAGACCCTGGGAACGAGGTTGGTAATGCAGCGGGACTGAATCACAACAACAAATAATGTAAAAGCTGTTTGTTTATTTCTTTAAACAGTTTCCACAGCTGGTGAATTTAACTTTAAAATCAGATGTACAATGATTGAGAGCTTTGAACAGGCATTGTAAAATAACAAACAACTATCTAACAAGAGCATGTCTACATTACATTGAATGAAACACTTACTCTAGTCCTGGTATTAAGCCCGGGCCAAACGAGAATGACAGTTGGTGAGAGTTCAATCTCTTGCTCTCATTTCGCCTGAAACTCTAGTCTCTCATTTAGCCTATGTCACGATATTTTAAGTCATTTTTTTGCGAAGTGCAAAATCACCTTCAAAATTGAAGAAAGCCTCAAAATTATAGTTCACTGAGGTAGAAAAACACCAGAGGTGATAAAATAAACCAAACAGAAACAAGGATGGTTGAAGATGGAGAAGATTAAGATGGATTATGAATGGCACACTTGAAAGAATTGGCCAATTTTTTCAAGATGCGCCATCCGTGACATAGCTCCTTTAAACTCTTATTTTAGTGCTCTCCTCAAATTTGGATCTGCTGAAATATTTCTCGAGTTGTCAACAGCTTTCTCTCGTTTGGTCCACGCTCGATGAGAGCAGATGACCTCTCGTCCATCAACTCTCGGTGACACTACTGTAGTTCTCGTTTGGCCCGGGCTATAGAGTTACTGCTTTTCCAAACTAAAATACACAATTGAGCAAAAGGAAAAAAAACTGTACATCAAGATTGCATGCAAGGGAAACATCCATAAAATCTAGTTCTAAGTAAAAACCACTCAAGTACAAAACCTCTGACTACACTACACTACGTCTTTCTCATGTGAGAACATGGAAAGAGTTAATTTGTAGAATTCAAACAAGAATTATAATCCCCTCGCTCTCGAATTACTGTGTTTAAAAAGCAGAGATTTCGCGACAAAATCTACTCTTTTGTAAAACAATCCAATTAGCCTGTTCTCGCATTTCTTTATAAAGATGTTCAACGGAGAGGCGGTTTTAAACACGTATATTCAAGTACAACGTATAGGCAACATGAAAATGTACACAATTAAAAACAAGTGACCATGACAGGTCAAGGTGAGAAACAGTTCAACTTTACATTACAGTTACATGTAAACTGCCTGAAACATGACAATGCACATGCCATATTTGAAGCATACATACATGTATACATGTAAAATCGTCTTCAGTTTGAACACTAATAGTATAGTACATGTAGTTTGGTATGGTAGAAAAATGCCAGTGCGAATGTGTTTATACATACAGTTGTACGTTATATCAAGCTCAATATTATAATATATCGTCGAGTCTTACACCTCAACCAAAGCTTCTGCATGTCATGCGACAGGCTTATCATGTTACAGGGTTATCTTCCTGTCACCCACCCATTAAAAACAAACTAAACAGAAACAGCTAAACAAAACTATACTTCTATAACTCTAACTCCCTAACTAACACACTTCCATAATACAAGGTCGCACTTCATTTTCTCCAGACAATGTCCAACAGACAATCTAATACCCGCTACCACTGCTGCCATAACTTCCATACTGTTGTTGCTGCTGCTGTTGTTGTTGTTGTTGTTGTTGATAGCCGGCGTAGTAATTCTGGTAATTCTGGTATGCCGCTGCGGGTTGCTGCGCTGTCTGGCCATACCCCTGCTGCTGGGTGTAACCTGCTTGTTGGTAGCCTGTGGTGGCCTGGTATCCCTGGTTATAGTTGTAGTACTGGTTATACGCTGCGCTAGTGCCATACTGTTGTTGTTGTGGAGTGTATGATGCCTGTGTAGTGGTCTGCTGTTGTTGCTGGGTGTAATTCTGCTGGTAGCGAGGTCTCTGTTGCTGACTGGATTGCTGGTTTTGACGGTATGAAGACTGCTGCTGGCGGTAACCTCCACCACCACCACCGTAACTTCCCCTCCACCTGATCAACAAGTAAACATGTCAAGTCAGAAACGAAATTAAATGAAGTGTACCGTGTGGCATGAAATTTTAGCGGATTGCCAACTTTTTGCGTTTCACAGGAAAAACTTGGATTTCAGACTTTATGCTGGGAACAAATTTTTTGCGGATCTCGGGCAAGTTCCTATCCGGTATTTCACGTATGGTAATTGTATTATAACTAGGGGATGTACATGTAATGTTGTCTTGTTTATTTTATATACCATACTCGTGTCACGAATCGTACATTACAACTCAGAGCTATGGAAAGGTGTGATTTCATAATCCATCTGGGCCGGGCAAAACATGTAAAAGAATCTAAATACAAATTGAGTAAATTGCGGATTTTTTCAGCAGTTTATTTTTACGGGATCTAATTTTTGCGGATCATTGGAAAACCCGTGAAATTTGCGAAAAGTAGATCCCGCAAAAATTTCATGCCACACGGTAGTACGTCATGTACGTATGCAGCAAAGGCGATAACCAAATTTTTCTGATGTACCTATATGTACAGTGTTAAAATACAATACCTCTCCCTCCACCACGATTGTCCCTCCTGTCATTGTACCCTCCTCCTCCACCACGTCCTCCGCGGTATCCACCGCCTCCTCCTCCTCCATATGATCGGCCTCCAAACCGCTGGTAAGAGCCTCCTCCTCCACCACCCCGTCTGTAACCTCCACGGTCATCATAGCTTCTATCCCTGTACCCTCCTCCCCCTCCTCCACCGTGTCTAGGAGACCTGTCCTCAAATCTTGAGCGTTTGTAAGGAGGTTCTGACCCGGAACCTGAGCGGCTTCTGTAAGAGCGACCTTCTTTGATGTATTCATCAACAATGCTTTTAGAGTTGCTTTCAGGCTCATCGGCATACACGACTTCCTCAAAGAATTCTCCAACTTTGGGGAGAGTGAAACTCACTGAAAGAAACAACATCATAAAAATAATTTAACCTCGGCAATTACCAGAAATAATTATCATACATTAGTAACATAGACTTCACACCACTTTTCGCTTGAGTCTGAAGATGACTTCCGCTCACTGTGCTCAGGTTGTCAAAATGTCAGTCACTAGCAACGGTCCTTTTAAAGACAACCCTCACCTGGACAACTACATGTATTGTCATACATGTACATTTCTTTTAATGCTACTGTAGTTCCAAGAATTTGGTTGTACATGTAGATCAAGACTATAATCTATGCCCTGACTGTTTTATAAACCCTTTCACTCCAAAGAGAGTCAGAGCTCAAAAATGAAAATTTCATTTTGCAAGATATGGAAAAACAAACCATACTAGCTTTCATTTAGCTTTCATCACACTGGGGTTTCATCCACACACTTAAAAAGTTACAAATACATGTACAACAATTATTGAAGGGCCGAGGGCATTACCGACCTATATTGACAAAGGCTAAAGGTCATTATAATATACTCAACAAAATATGCAGCTCCTGATTGGTCAATGACGAATGCATAAATAGGTTATAGAGTGCAATACGGAATTGTGATAAACGGTACTGGACAAGTAGAGACGTTTTTGCCACTTAATGGCATTGAAATAAGCTTTCAAGTTAATGGTTAAATATTTTCTAAACTATAGTACTGTAATTATTTCAAAAGGTTCACGCTTGGTTTGCCTGCGCGTTCAAATAAAACATGTGAGCACTCTGGAAACTAGTGAAGCGTTTCGTGTGCAGAGTAGCGTGATGGCCGCAGCAAAATTTTGTTGAGAATATTATAAACAAAAAATCGCATGAACTGCTCGTGCAATTAGTGATTTATGGTCACTCGTGATGTTTTGAAAGTTCCCAAATTGCACTCGCCTAAAGGCTCGTGCAATTTTGACAACTTTCAAAACATCACTTGTGCCCATAAATCACGAATTGCACTCGCGTTCATACGATTTCCTATACATATATAGAGGTTATTCAACGGAAAGTTGTGTAATACGGCTGGGTATTTTTACGAGTCAGTTTTTATTTTTTCGAGCCTTTAGGCGAGAAAAAATAAAAACTGACGAGTAAAAATGCCCAGCCGTATTACACAACTTTCCGCTGAATAAATTGTTTATTATACGACATAATATCTTTCCTAAAATATAGGCTTTCAACAGTGTTTTCCATAGCGCGCGGTCAGGGGAACTGAGACCCGTGTAATACGGTCTCATATCTGCTCTCGTCTTTGTGCGTATTCGCACTCTAAAATGCCATGTCGTGTAATAAAGGTCGGTAATGCCCTCAGCCCTTCAATTGACTAAGTCTTGATGCTTGATTCTGGGAGTGAAAGGATTATACCATACCATGATATTGTAAGGCAAAATTAGACAAGGATAACTTGTCACTAATAAGCTGCACAACATACTTTTCATGTCACTGACAGCGTTCTCAGGCAGCTCAATGCCTTCCTTCTTTCTATCTTCTGTTCTCTTTTTAAGTTCTTCTTGACTGGGAATACACACAATAGCTTTGCGGCTAAATCCTTCAAAAGGTCGAATCTTCTTCTTTTGAGCTGAAAGGTACACATTGGTCTGGAAAGGAAAATAATAAATAAAAAAATTATAATTCAGTATAACAATGAAGCCAAGTCCTGAGACATTAAAGGAGCTATGTCACGATATTTTAAGTTATTTTTCCGAAATGCAAAATCACCTTCAAATTGAAGAAAGCCTTGAAATAACAGCTTACTAAGGTAGAAAAACACCAGAGGTAATAATAAACCAAACAGGAACAAGGATGGTTGAGGATGGAGAAGATTAAGACGGATCGCAAACGGCGAACTTGAAAAAATTGGCCAATTTTTTCAAGATGTGCCATCTGTGACATAGCTCCTTTAAAATGACAATAATCAACTTATAAAGCCTGGTATACACTTATGACGACGACACAAGCATAAGTGCAAGCAACATACATGTACGCATATGCAGTAACGTGTTGATCATTAGCAGCATTTGTCCTAACAAAAGGCACTAATGATCACCATGTTACTGCATCTGCACAGGTTTCCTGCCCTTGTGCTTGCGTGTGCTTGCGTGTGTGAACCAGGCTTTAGAGTCAGTTTACCTGGTCCAGAATGTAATTCCTCTTTTTACTTGGAGCCAGCTCAAACAAGCGGTGCAGACATTTTGCCGCCTTGTCCATCAATTTGCTGTAACCACCCACATCTCTCTTCCTGGCCACGCCCAAGATCTGAAAAATATCAGTCACAGTTTTTTTTCTCCCTGTTTTCATTTCATTTTAGTTTGCTTAAAAACCCAGCCTTCTCAAGATATTTTGAAACAGTTGGTTAGTTGACTGTAAGAGTAGGTGTACACAGTGCATACATGTACATGTCAGATTACAGCAGATAGCCGACAAGAAGTGCAAGCGTAGAAAAGCCAGTCAGAGTTCTGCTCACACGGAAACCACCTTCAAATGCAGCAAGTGCAACAAAGACTGCCACCCCCGCATGGGCCTGTACAGCCACTCCAGGTACTGCTCTTCACAGGGCACATATCCATAGTCTCCCGAGACTGAAGGAGCCCACTACAGTGTACATATTCTGACTGGAAAGAAGTGGTCATTGTTTCAGAGAAGGCAGCAGATTGAGCCTACAGCCTACTGGTTTTGAGAGGGATGATTAGACCCCTTACCTTCATTTTCTCCATGATAGAATTTGTTCCAAGCACATTGTATTTCTTGTCTGCGTTTTCGCTGACTTTCGTACTAACCCAAGTGGTTTTCCCTGATCCGGGCAATCCAACCATCATGATAACCTAAAACATACATTATAACACTCATTAATACTGTACTTCTACATTTGTACTACTAGTAATTCTAATTTGGCTACCTGACCTGACAAATTAATATAAAACGTCTGATGATTTGGTGAGGTCCACATTATCAATTGACCTGTTGCAATTCCTCATTGACACGTTGCCTTAATAAAGTGAACTGTCAGCAAAGACGTACCTCGCATTCTTTCTTAGTTGTAGGTCCTCGTGTGCCGTGTACCAACGACTCTTCACCAACAGACTGCATGAAAGTGTACCCTTCCTTTGCTGGAAACCATGGCTCTTCCTTCAAAAGAAAACAAAACCAATTGTTATACAGTACCGTGCAAATGTAAGTCGATACTCGACTTGATCCTTGATACTATTGAGTATTGTGAATCGAGCATTGAGTATCGCAAATCGAGTATTGTGTATTGTGAATCGAGTATCGAGCATAATGAGCTAACACATCGCACCTTCATGTCTCGAGGGACGTTTTTAGCGAACTCAGCTTAGCAAAGTAATATTTCTAATAATTTACTTCCTTCTCCCAGTAGGGTGGAGCCTGTTACCTGAGATCCAAAGTTGACGCTAAACTCAGCATTTTTGACGAGTATGTGAGGGTGAAGTGCTTTTTCTTCCAGATCTTCAGTCAGTTCAAAGGCTACTTCAAGGTCTTCACCATTCTTGCTGAATGAAATTGTCTTCGGATCACTCTCCAAGTCCTAGAGTCAAATCAGCAAATGAATTCATCACACAAAGTATATTGTGGCCACAACCTCTTTGTAATAATTATACATGCTTGTACAAAGCACTTGTTAAAATAATTTTCCTGAGTTGATCAAATACTTGATTCTCTTGACCTGCCTTCTTGATTTTGTATAAAATAGGTAAAGAGAATTTAGGAATTTTTCCCTGTTGGACATTCAAGTTTTAAAACTTTATTAATGTACATGTATACGTACAAATACAGGCAAGACAATGCTTTACATCAAGGAGCCCAAAAGTGTGACCACTTTTAATTACTTCACATTCTTTGTGCACGCAAACTATCCAATCAGAAGCCGAGGATAGCTATACATGTATTTGGCTTCTGATTGGATAGTCTGCATGCATGAAAGAATGTGAATTAATTAAAAGTGGTCACACTTTTGGGCTCCTTGCTATTTTAATAATATAACCCATAGTTTTAACAACAAGATTACAGTTTAGATCGATGGCAGTCGCAGCAATCCCTCATGGCCAGAGGACGATGCAGCTTTGATTCACCGAGAGTGGTTGCGCAGAACAAATCACAAATCACAATTGTTAGTTGTAGCTAGTACATGTACATGTAGAAAACAAGGCTATTTACATTCAGTTTACTTACTAAGTAACACCCAATTACATCATCAGCACCAAATGTTTGTCCATAGTCTGTAAACTCTGAGTCAAGCGCTTTCTTGCCAGATGAGTCATAACCGTATGATATCTTGTCTTCTCCTAAGGACAAAATAGGCAACACAAGTTGTTAACTACAAGTAAAACAAACCAAGTGTGCAATTGCTGATTCAATTCACTGATTTCTAAGAAGTGGCATAAAATTCTCAAGAAATTGCTTCTGGTAGCATGCTATCAGAGATGGCAGTAAATGTAGAAGTGTTAACATGCAAATACTTTTTCTCCTGTGCTCCCAATATTAGTACATGTGTTTACCTATAATAAAAAAAAAAGAACAGGCCATGATGTTTCAAAAACTCACCAAGCTGAAGACTGGCAGCATCAGTTGACCAGCCAATTCTCACCACATTCTTGGGATCCTCGGCTTCAGGCAGCTCTACAGACACAAACGATGTCACCTTGCATTCAAAGCAGACTTTTCCTTTTGTAACACCCCAGGTAGCTTTAGCGCCAGCAAGGAGATAGGAAAACCCTTCATCCTCCAATGGTTTTCCACTCAGACCATCTGGGGCAACTTTTAGATGCAAGTCGCAAATGTCTGAAAATAAAACAAAACACACAGAAAGTGAAAAAGAAGTCTTCCAAAAAGTGTGCATGACTCTAGTAGCCAAGCACATGTATTTTTACAAGTATCTTAGTGTAAATTAATTATCTCTCGTGAGTCTAGTTTTGAAGTGCTCCTTTAGAATCTTACTTGTTTACAAGTGTATCTAACACATTGTACTCGCCGTTGCTTCCAACTTACATTTATCCAAGACGACTAACGAGTCGTCAAGCTGAATCTCTTCTTCCTCAGGTTCAACACTACTGGAGGGAAAAAATGAAATGTAGAAAACTCAGATGTGATCCTTGCAGTGCGATCTGCATCTAGCAGACGCTGCCGCCGACTGTCAATCAATCTCCTGGTGGTGACATAAGCATATAGAGTCATTCCAGTGATCACTTTGAAATTATGCTGCAGATTATTGGTTGTTTCCTGCGCTAGGAAACCCTTTGGAAGTTTAACCCTTTCACTCCCAAGAGTGCTAAGTTCAAAACAGGGGAAAACATTTTTGAATTTCGTTTTTGCAAAATTGTCAAAAGCAAACAGTACCACAGGAAAGTACTGCTCAATAGCTTTCATTTGAATGGTCACACATTAACTCATTGCCGTTATCCAAAAACAGTGAAATTTGATACTAGTGATTGTTTATTTATTTTCTCAACAGCCATTTACAATTGCATGGAAAGCTATATCTCTTTTGAAAGGGTAGTAAATAAACTTTCTGGAAAATATTGTTTTCCCAAAGAAACCCATAATATATTAATTAGTTAATTATTAACTAGCATAAATTAATATTAATAGCCGCAAAATTTGGACAAAAAAGCAACTTATTTCAAAATGATGACTGGTTATAAAGGAAAAGTTAAAAGCAAAAATGTTACTTGTTATATTGGCAACATATCCTGAAAATTTGGCTGAAAATGGTAAGTATAGAATAAATTAGTATTTTTTAGTTTGGTGTCAAATTCTAATTTATGCAGGAATTTGACCCCAAACATTGTGTCAACACTCCACTCGAAATTTATCTCTGTCGTTCCATAAGAACGTTTTGTCCTCTCCCTTTACTGAAATATGAATCCTAACATGTATTCAAAGCATCAAACAAGGTTTTCAAATGTAAAAAGCGAATCAAAATATGATTTCAGTTGCATTTGCGATCGATCGATCGATCGATGAAATATTTCGTAACACTTATCTTGGTTCGTCGCTCAATTTTCGAGCTCCAGATGCAATTAAATTTCCTCACTGCTTGGCATCCCTTCTGGATCACTTTCCTCGTCCAAAACTCTTGTTAAAACGTCCTCAACAACGCCTGTAACGGATTGCGAACGCTTCACAAATTGCGGCCATGTGTTACATCAGAAGGCTTTTCTGAAAAAGCCGTCATATAAGACCAACTAGGGTATACCTGTTCAAACTTGCTGGGGGAATGGGTTAGACTATTCCCAGTCCACCCAGAAAAAAATGAACGAAATCGGCCAAAAGATAAAATTTTACCAATTTTTTTCCCGACCCGACGTGTGAGTCGGGTGAGCCCCGTGTGATAACGGCAAAGAGTTAAGGTTTCATTCGCAGACTTAAAATTTAGAACCAAATTTATTGACTCAAGGTTTGACTCTGGGAGTGAAAGGGTTAAGACTGCAGCCGAGTTGGACTACAATAAATTACCTGGCCTCTGCGTCAATCTTTACATCGTCATCACCGTCTTTCTCTTTATCTCCTGAAAACAACCCAAAGTATACAACATCAAAAGGGACCCTAGTAAAAGCTACAGTGTACATATCTGGGAGTGATAGATACACTTACATTCATGTACTGTATATGTTCTAAGTTAGGTTTGCTTTTAATGTGTTAGTAACATCTTAAATATTTGTCGGCAATGATATCGCTTCAATCAATCGAATGCACACAGTGCAATGATACTCTCCACCAGCTGAGATCGGATAAATATCTAATTTATCCAAGTCGCTATCCTCAATTCTCATGTTCTGTTCAATGATGTTTCCACTCCTGTCTGTGTTCCATTCAAGGTGTTGATCCATAATTTCTTTAACAAATGGTAGAACTTTGCATCTGTGGTTCTCTAAGTTTGTTAAGTAACCATTAACTTTCTTTAAACTGTGTCACCATCCACTGAGATCTCCACATCACATCTTCAGAATCTATCCTCAGATGTGCGGCTACTTGTTGCACTGCTTTGCTTATACAGCAGTGTGACTCATGTTTAGATTACGTATCTTCAATCGATTCTCTGCATTTCTCAGAGATACAGTAGTTTGCACTTGCACTGCAAGGCTTGTTCGACAGCTCATGAGCTGCGATTGTTGTTTTTTTCGTACACAAGTGGGAAAGGTTTGCCCTTCCCCTGTTATGTACAGCAGAACTGGAGTGATAAACTGCTACCTTAAACACCAAGAGACTTGTCAGACAACAATCCGGCATGTCAAGCGAGGAGCAGCTCTGACGAAGGGCTGTGCCTAGAATTTTGAACAAAGTTGGCGCAACACTGGTGAAAACAGAGAACACACGGCACAAGATAACAATGAACGCAGCTTGCTGCACCTGGAATGTTTGCCCTGCTCTGTTTTAGCATTTAATTAAGTTATTAATCAGGGTTCTCAGTAGATTTTTTCCGACCCGATGGCTAAAGATATACGGGAAGCTGCAGAAAACAAAGTCTTGAATATTCAAGCATCAACAGCCGGTGGAAATCCGCCTGTTGTCACCTTCCACTGAGAACCCTGTCAATACATTAAATAACAGCTAAAGCAAATAATATCTAGGGCTTTCAACTTCATTTGCGGAGTGTCTTTCCTCTCAAGCATTTGACTGAAAAATCAAGACAATCCAGCTTTTTGCACATCTCCTCGACTCCACAATGAAGATGACACTGCTGCATGTACATGTAACTCATGAGAGTCATCGGAAACTTTAAGTGGGAAGGCTTATAAATTTTTACAGAAAAAACAATATCTTTAACACAGTCCCTAGTGTACAGTACAAGACAATAATAACAAAAACAAATTGGAAAGCAAGACTTGAATCACAGTTTCTAATGCAAAACCAATAATATTATCAATACAAAAAAAAAAGTTAGACAACAAAAATTGCTGGTACACGTACGTGTATATTACAATCATGGTAATTGGATTCTCGCTGTACATGTAGTAGTTGCTTTAAATTTGTTATTGTAACTTCGCAACAAATTACAGCAGATTTGTACATGTACAGTGTACATGTAGCTGAATAAATAAACCATTTGTGTGACCTGTAAAGTGAGTAAGGTTGCTTCTGAAGACAAGTTCAACAAGTGCTCTTATTGCTTATTTATCAATAGTGAGTCCAAAAATGGCAATCAAACAAAATGGGTTTCTTCTCCATTTGCTAATATACAGTATAACAATGTTTATAACCTTATTGAGTGACATGCATGTCACAATAAAACACTCCTTTGTAAATAATATAGTTCAATATCATCACCATTATTTATTTCTGACCACTGTACATGTACAAAACAGCTAACGCAATTAAAACATCTAGACCTGTGATTTCTGCATACTTTTTTACATGTATTGTTGAAAATTATACACATTTTATGATTTCAAATGAAACATAGTTTCTCTCTGCCTTAGTTACATTCTGGTACTATTATTTTGACAATAAATATCTTATGTCATACAGTGTGCAATGTTGCAGTAAATTGGACCATTCTATAGCTGTAACCCATGGTTCACATAGTCATTTCGGATGATCCTCGAATCCTTTTGAGGGATACACAGTCATGTGTACATGTATATACGCAAGGCATATTTTCTACAGGTAAAGGATAAAATCAGCTATTTTCAGGTTTAGGGGGAGTAGTGTTATGTTGGAAGATTGGATCTTTATTATTTTAGGTGTCAAATGACTAGAGCTGAATAGCGCTGCGCGGTAATGACGTCACAAAATTTTGACCCCCGGTGTGACTCAGACAACGAAACCGATTTCCGTAAGATCAATGTATGGCAAAATGAGGTTGGCGAGCACTTTGGTGCCATATTTAGCGATCGTTAGGTCTGCCTGACTCAGAATTCGAGAGAAAACCTAAAATATGTGACTTAGAACAGCTAAAACGTTGGTTAAAAACAAAGGTTTGTCAAACAGAGCACTAAAATGTGATGTTTAATACGACATTCCCTACATTTATTGTACCCGATTTAATACTGATAAGAAAATATTTATTTGTATGAGAAATTCAGGAGATTCACACAGTCCTAAGAGGTTCATCGTGCAAACACAACAGAGCTGAACCATGTTGCTGAACTAAGCTATCATGCCAGGGAAAACAATCGCATAAAGAAACACCAGTCCGAACGGTCGCCTTGCCGTGACCCGGACAAAGAGGTCAATTTCATTACACAAATTAAGCCGCTGCGAAATAAGAAGACTATAGCTGCAGTCTGTTATATTTATGGGGATGACAAACGGAAAAAATCCAAGTCCTCCAAACTGTAATGGTAGATCTGATTCATACAATAGCATAATATTTTCGCCCTCTATCCTCAACCAGGATTCTATCATTTGTCGGAGCAGATCACTTTGCTTGTGCCGTCAAATTCGGGAATCCGTCTGGCAATCGACCTTCTTTCCAGGACCTGAATGAAGCGAACACACTGAACACAGTATTCTTCGAAATACGTTTCTCTGTATTATCATGGCAAGCCGCTATCTGCCGCTAAAATTTCACGGCATCCTGAATAGTTTTGCTCAGCGCCCGGCTGAGCGGGAATCAAGATGTCATTGCCAGATCTTCGAATAATTTATCAATTTTAGGCCATTTTCTGGATCCCTTGAATCTGTTTTACACTACCAACAGCAACAGTATTTGGTATCTACCATTATTTAAGCCTATCAAAAGTCTAGGCCACAAATATTGACTTTTTCGCCTTTTTTTCTTGTCTAGAATACGTCACGTTCATACAAACTCTTTAGCCTGACTGCAATGTTTGTCTGAGTCATGTGGGGGGTCTAAGGTGACGTGAGCTATTTTTAGAAATGGCGCGCAGCGCTATTGGTTACAAGTATACATGTACTTCGCTGATGTTAGTTAGTCAAACAGTTGAATTACAGTGTACATGTAGCTGTGGTTTTTCAAGATATAACAAACGCTCACATATTGGTTGATTCATGGTGACATGAAAGAAACTCACTGTTACTCGCTATTAAAGAGATTCTTGGGAAACAAATCTCATCATTTCACTTGGGCCAAGTCATTCAAGTGTTTATTATTTTTCCTCAAAATCAAGTTAATATCGAGAGCTTTAGAGAGAGAAACTTGGGACTGTTCACATCTACAATGTCTTTAGTACATTGTCAAAGATGTATTTAAGATTACTTTTTACTCTCTACCACTGAAACAAAAGCATTGTAAAACTTAGTGCAGAAAAACTACATGTAGTCTGCTGATAGCTTAATTCTATATCAAAGGCAAGAAACATTACACATTCAAAGTTCAAGTAGAATAAATAAGCTTTAAAAACTGATTCCTTTTCCCTTTCCAGAATACTTCACTTTCACTGGTTTACTATTTTATATTCGTTAATATTACTACGTACACACAGTACGCTGTTGATTAATGAATTATTTACACAATGTAAACACTATAAAAGTCTTTTGAATAAAGAAAGATACACGAAGGTTTGGAATAAAAATTCTATGTTAGCGATCTCTGACAAGGACAACAACATAAGCTTAATCAAAAGCGCGTACATATTAAAAAAAAACATGGGGGAACAATATAAAGAAAGTTTAAAACAAGCTAAATCAAGGAAATAGATGTAACTAACAAACTGCGTTATCGTATTTAAGCTTATTTAAATTTTCCAAAATTGAATAAAACAGATAACGTAAAATTGCAAATGTAAAATTATACCTTCGGTTCCTTGTGTTGTTGATCCAGCTTCTTTGTCCGTCTCCATTGGTTCGTCTGCTTGTTTAACGTCTTCTTTCTTATCTGCTGCACTTTCTTCTTTCTCAGCCGTTTCAGGAGCTTGATCTGTCACCTGAGATTTATCTTCGGAAGGTTTTTCTTCTGGGACGGCGTCTTTGTCCACCGAGGTATCTTCGCTCACCGGCAATGTTTCTTCCACCTTCGCTTCTTCTTTTTCGTCACCGTCTTCTTGATTTTCTTCAGCAGGAGGTTCTACTTTCTCTTCTGCGGCACCTTCTTCAGGTTCCGCGACGCTTTCTTCCATAGCTTCATCGCCGTTTTCTGCAGTGACCGTTGAAATCGCCTCGAGCAAGCGCTCGACTAGCACGGGTTTATTCCCCTTCGAATCTAAACCTCGCGTTTGTAATTCTGCTCGTAATTCTGCTACCTTGAGCTTCTTAATCGCAGCCTCGTCCAAATCACTCATTCTGCAAGCTGTTTTAGGCGATAACTCGAGCTAAAATCGCAGATAAATCTCAAACAACTTCTTCACACGTGCAGCCGTTGGAAGAGTGATGGCGGCGTACCCCCCACGATGCTCTAATACGCATGCGCTTCAGCGCGAAATCTCAGTAATTTTACTTCGAACAAATGGCTCAGAAATTTGCTCAAATTTTCCACCGTACGAAACTCATAACTGAAGTTAAGTTACATAAATGTTTAGAAACTATATTTTTGAACAAACTGTAAAGTGTATTGCGAAAATTTTCAAGAAATAACAGAAATATGCCAAATTTAAGACTTGCATGAGCCTACGACTAGTTGTTATTTTAATCAGCGGTTAACTTTAGGAGAACAGTCCGCCATGTTGTCTCATTTCTTCATTTTGTCATCTCGAGGAGATACGCTGATATTTCGAGATTGTATCCTTTTTTGTGCTTCTATTTAAATGTGGCTGGTACCAGAGCTCTAGCACTTATTCGAGCTCAAGCAGGGGCATCCATTATCTTGATATTCCTAGTCAAATGCTTTTAAAAGTAAGCCTTGTAGCTACTTCCGGAAATTCCCTTCAGTTTTTTAGTTTCATTTATTTTCTCCCGGGATTTTCTTTCTTGAAATTTTTTATGTTATGTTCTACTGAATTTATGCAATATTTACCTTAAGTCATTTTCAAGATAGAGGGGATGGCGTGAAAGGGACAACGGATATCTTCTATCGCAAAATCAAATCTGACAAAGAAAGTCTTCCTCCTATATTTGTGAGTGACATAAACTTATTACAGTTGAACCTCTCTATAACGGCCACCTTGGGGCCAAAATAACTGGCCGTTGTAGAGAGGTGGCCGTTGTAGAGACGTGGCCGTTGTAGGGAGGTTTCAATTAGAGTAAAGTGTATGTATCAGTGTACGGTTGGGATGAAAAATCCTGGCCGTTGTAGAGAGGTGGCCGTTAGTGGAGGTTCGACTGTATATCATTATAATAAGTATTACTACCTTCAATTTGGTACAAAAATATGCACGGATATAATTTTGTCCATGGACATAATTTGTTCTGAGAACTGATCGCGAACAACTTAACTGTGAGCTTCGAGGAACAGAACATTGAATAGTCCCAAGCAAAAATAGCTGTCCATATTTTTGTTCCAAATAAAGGCTATTGTGAGTGTTTATATTTCAAATACTTTCTGCCAAGGCCTCTCTGTTTGGGAGATCTTAGAGATCACATGAAGCTGTCAAATGTCAAAGTCAAAATCTTTCTAAAGGCCCGATCAAACGGTCACAACATTTGTCACAACATTCTCACAGTA
The DNA here is from genome assembly GCA_029204205.1 of Desmophyllum pertusum. Taxonomy (NCBI): domain Eukaryota; kingdom Metazoa; phylum Cnidaria; class Anthozoa; order Scleractinia; family Caryophylliidae; genus Desmophyllum; species Desmophyllum pertusum. The sequence continues at coordinate 308,461 of MU825915.1, forward strand.
TTTGTTGTGAGCCGATGTTGAGACCGTTTGACCACCCCTCACAACAATGTTGTGAGGTGTTGTGGCATGTTGTGACGAGTTTGAATTCTTTTAAACTTTGTCTCAACATCGTCACAACATTTATTTTGTTCTTTAAATGTTGAGAGGTTGTTGTGGCCGTTTGACCGGGCATGGTCACAACATGTCACAACAAATGTTGTGAGAATGTTGTGACAAATGTTGTGACTGTTTGATCGGGCCTTAAGTGTTAGGGTTACCCTATAGCTAAACTTTGTCTCCCTGGGTCCCCGAGACTCTGGGTCTCTGGGTCTTTGAGACCCAGAGACCCAGAGTCGCTCTGGTTTCTACCAAAGATTTATAATTCAAAAAGTACCAGAAAATACCTTGCACCTCCTGACATTTTTATCCTTGAGTGCCCCTCCCGTTCTCTGGGATTCTGTCCAAACTAGAGAACCCAGGGGATTGCCCATATAAAAGTGTCAGGAGTGATCGTCATACCTTTCAGGGGTTAAGAGTTATCTCAGTACAGGAACCGACTTGCCGTTGTAATTTATACCTCGTAGGGCTGAAAATGAATTTGTGCCATGCCCACAAAATGATAGTCAGGTGTGCATGTCTTGAAAGGGGTTCTTTTCAAAATTTCTTATGATCACCCCCATCACTTCCTAACAGTATAAAAATGTAAGAAAGCCACCTTCTTTCTAATACCTTTATTGCCTCTACAGAATGTTGATGGTGTCAATTTTATCTTCATTAAAAGAAATGGACTTTATTTTGTTTGCACTACAAAGTTCAATATTTCACCAGCTTTTGCAGTTGAAGTGCTGACAAGGTACACAGTGTTATTATTATTAGTTATGCATTAATTAAAAGCACTAAAAGCGAAAAACATTTATTTTTATATTAGTATAAATAACATCAGCGCTTTCACTTCACAACGCGTGACGCGCGAGCGACTGGAGCGCGAAGCTGTGTATGGCTGGAGTGTTTAAAAGCTGAAGCAGATGTAGTACTTACCCCCCCCCCCCCCCCTCCCTTACCTATATTGTCTCGTCACAGGAGATCACAGGTTGTCCAAGCTACCCTATGTTGGTCTACCTGTGGTCTTGTCAGGAGACCACAGGTAGACAAATATATCCTTTGTTGGTAGACCTGTGGTCTTGTCAGGAGAGAACAGGTAGACCAAGCTACCCTTTCTTGGATACCTGTGGTCTTGTCAGGAGAGCACAGGTTGACCAAGCTACCCTATGTTGGTCCACCTGTAGACCAAGCTACCCTATGTTGGTCCACCTGTGGTCTTGTCAGGAGACCACAGGTTGACCAAGCTACCCTATGTTGGTGCACCTGTGGTCTTGACAGGAGACCACAGGTTTACCAAGCTATCCTATGTTGGTTTACCTGTGGGTTTGTCACAAATGTCAACTGATATTTTGTCTTTATTACTCTTACTAGAGTTTCCGATCTTTGTAAGGATTACTGCGGAGTTCTTGATGAGCAATCAATCAAGTGTAACTTTCCTCTTATTTATGAGCTGCTGGATGAAGTATTGGTAAGCTACACATGAATGTTTTGAATGTTTTAGATCTTATCCAAAACATGTTTTGGGGGGTTCTTCCAGTCTGATGAGATTACTAATACACAAGATTAAGACGTGTGAAAATAAATATGCGTTGATCGATAAAAAGAAGGCTTGTCTTACTTAATTCAACAGAGTTCATATCAAATACAAATGACCTCAAATGCGCACTTCTTATGGCCAGAGGTTTCAGTTCTCTGTGGGATATTCGCCCACGTACATGGATATGCAATGTAACCGCAAGCGATTTTCAAGTTGTCCTAATCAGTGATGCGATCCGGTGTCACTTGAGACCCGGTTGAGACGTGTGCTTCAGTTCAATTCTTACCGAACAATTTCCCATTTCAGTATATTCTTACTTGAAAATGCAGACACAGTCTCTTATGTTTCTACGAACATTGAAAGATAGGTCAAGATGCGGCTTTCGAAGTTTGGGTGAATCTACAAACACGTCGGCCCTCATGTTACGTGATTTTTAATACGTACTGATAACTTCAGTGCAATTTCGCCGGGCCAAAAAGAGGTGGCTGTAATAATGGGGTGGCTGTATTAACAGGGTGGCTGTAAGGCAGGGTTCCACTATACCTACAGGTACAGGGTGCAAAGAAAATCAATTATCCAGCTTGCCCGCAAGCTGTAACTAGGATGTACTAGCCCAAAAGTCATTCTCACTAGCCCGAAAAAAAAATTCACTCGCACGGTTATTGAATTAGTATAGGTAATCGCATGGGGCCGAGTAAAATTAAGGATTAATATCACGCATGTTTTCAGAAATTTGCAGTAATTGCCAGAGTCACGTAGCGACAAGGGCAATTTGAAAATTCTGAAATCACAAGTGATATTAATCCTTAATTTTACAAGGAATCATGCGAATACTTGTTTAAAATAACATAAAGGCAAAATTAGTGTGATTAATACGACGGGTGGTCTTCGGCAATCTTCGAGAGACTATCAGAAATAGGTTCTGACGATACGATCACGTTCAAAAATCTTCGAAAGACTTCAGGTGAAATCTTCGGTTCATCTTCAGAAATATTTGGAAGGGTTCGGGTCATCTTCGGAAATTGTCGGGGTAAACTTTACATTCTTCGGAAGTCTCGATCTTCGGAAATCTGGACCAATGCCCGCCCTCAATGTGCGTCCACTTTTGTGGGTCCACTTTTGTGGGTCCACTTTTGTGGGTCCACTTTTGTGGTCCACTTTTGTGGGTCCACTTTTGTGGGTCCACTTTTGTGGGTCCACTTTTGTGGGTCCACTTTTGTGGGTCCACTTTTGTGGGTCCACTTTTGTGGGTCCACTTTTGTGGGTCCACTTTTGTGGGTCCACTTTCGTGGGTCCACTTTTGTGGGTCCACTTTTGTGGGTCCACTTTTGTGGGTCCACTTTTGTGGGTCCACTTTTCGTGGGTCCACTTTTGTGGGTCCACTTTTTGTGGGTCCACTTTTGTGGGTCCACTTTTGTGGGTCCACTTTTGTGGGTTTGTCCACTTTTGTGGGTCCACTTTTGTGGGTCCACTTTTGTGGGTCCTTTCCACCAACCACCCCCCACCTCCTTAGGTAGACTGTTCTTATATTTCTTTCTTTCCTCCTCTTTCTTCATTGTGGTACAACATTGCACAACATTCTTACAGATCTTCCATAATTGAAATTTCTTTACTTTTTCCACAAACTAAATGCCCCCTAAAAACTTAACTTGCACGTCCAACAACGGATAGAATCCACTAGCCCGACAAGAAGATTCACTAGCCCCGGGCTATTGGACAGGACTTTCTTTCAAGTGTCAGTTGATAGTGAAATCTTGCCTCCGAGACTAGACTGAGCCTGTGGTTTTTGTCCTGAAGTTGCTTAGCAACATGATGTATCCTTTTTACGCTATACTGGCGTGATTGCTTTCGGAGTACAGTACTCATGAGTGGTCACACTAGTTTTTTATTGGATACCCGGAGCGAGCAACTCCCGTATTACGCCTATATCACAGCGTTTTGACAGACCGGTTTATTTTTAGATTCCTTATTTGATCTTATTTCTGGGAAAATATGTGTTTCTGGTCACGTGAGTATTATGTTATGAAATAAAAGAAAAGAAAAAATGGCGACCTAATTGCGTCCTTTGTTATGCGGTGACGCCAATTAATAATTACAGAGTCGAATAACTTTTGATTGTCTAGCTGGAATAGGAATTCGCGGGAAAAGCGAATCTAAAAATAAACCAGTCTGTTAAAACGCTGTGACACAAATCTATTACAGTTGCTCACTCCGGGTAATGGGCTCCTGCTTAGAGTGGGAAACTCTTTGATTGCTTCAACAAATATTTTCCAAACAAAGCACTAATTATTCCCCCGGCTGGTAATTGGTTAGAGGTTTCATTTGACAGGGGCTCTCCTCGTAAAGGGTTTGCTGAGAGCTCCTGCCCAAGTATTACTTTTCCATGATACTTCTTGTTAAATTGAAAAGGGCAAATAAAATGATTGATTGATTGATTGATTGATTGATTTCATTGCTCTCTCTTTGGCAGGATCTTGGTTACGTCCAGGTCACATCAACAGAAAACCTCAAAGCATATGTTTGTAACCGGCCTGAGGTGGTGACGACATCTGAGGAACCATTATGGCAATGCACTGGAAGAACAGTGGTATGTGGTAATGTTGGTCCAATTATTGAACCAACATTATTGGTCCAATTATTGAACCAATAAAGTTGGTCCAATTATTAAACCAATAATGTTGGTCCAATGTTTGAACCAATAATGTTGGTCCAATCGGTGGTTGTGACTTGTTGGTTGGTGGTAGTCACTTGTTGGTTGGTGGTAGTCACTTGGTGGTTGGTGGTAGTCACTTGGTGGTCAATGGTAGTCACTTGGTGGTTGGTGGTAGTCACTTGGTGGCAGTGGTAGTCACTTGGTGGCCGGTTTTAGTCACTTGTTGGCCGGTGGGTCCCTGGGTCTCAGACCCACTGACCCGGATCTCTGGATCTCTGGGTCTCAGACCCACAGACCCAGGTCTCCCTGGGTCTCAGACCCAGCGACCCGGGTCTCTGAGTCTCAGACCCACAGACCCAGGTCTCCCTGGGTCTCAGACCCAGTGACCCAGGTCTCTGGGTCTCAGACCCACAGACCCAGGTCCCTGGTTCACAGACTCACAGACCCTTGGGCACGCCCAACCATCCTTTTTCATCTGAGCTTAAAGCCATGAATAATTATTTGAATTTTTTATTCTTCCATATTCTTTAAATAGTATGGCACAGATAAGATGTCGTTACCAAGCACTGCTGCAAATAAGCCAGTGGTTCTTCCAAAGATGGGAACGGTTAGTTTTATGCTGAATTGTTGCACTATTTATTAACCCTTTCAACAGTAATTTATTATTAGATTATGAGCTCGAGATTTCATGATGTGATAGTTGATGAGTTTGTAGGCCAAATCAATATTGTCACTCAGAGGAATTGAGAGCAAATAATTATTCTTTTAGTCAAAGTTATAATAAAGCGCGACTCATGCGTCAGAAAAAATATTGCTGCAATTGCAAATACTAGTAGATAGTTACTAATACATGTTATAATATACAAACCATGGGATAATGCATTTTCAAGCAATTTGATTGGTTCCCTACTCATGGTCTCAGAGGCAATATACCCTCTCTACCTTATTTGGAAATGCCGTGAAGTTCAAATGTTTTTGTCTCTAGGAAAAAATGGTGGAACTTTTTCGTTTTTTCCTATTTTCCTTGGAGAAATTCGACCTTTTCCTGTAATTTGTATATTATAAATCAATTCGCCTCAAGCTCGTGAATATTGGTGATTCACCAATATTCACTTCGCCTTCGGCGAATAATAATAAATTCTATAATTTGTTAATTATTCTTCTTATGTACATGTAGAGAGGCAACAAGCGGGAAGTGTTTCTGGATTTATTAGAGAGACTGACAGTGTTGATTGGTACAAATGTAAGTAGTTCATTCAAATATTTATTATTAACCGTTTCACTCCCGTGCCTTTTAAGTCTGTGGATGATACCCTAGTGTGTGAACATTCAAATTCAAAGCTGCTTTTTATGTAGCCTGCAGAACAGGCGTTATTTTTTTGCGTTTTTTTAGGCGAGCGCGAGGCGAGTCACGCGCGACGGGAAGGTCGCTACTTTTTATGCTGTACAAGGTGGTTCCAACTTTTTAGTCTGTGGATGAAACCCTAATGTGTGACCATTCAAATGAAAGCTATTGAGCAGTACTTCCATGTGGTATTGTTTGTTATACTGTACAAGCTGGTTCTAACTTTTAAGTCTGTGGATGAAACCCTAGTGTGTGACCATTCAAATGAAACTATTGAACAGTACTTTCATGTGGTGCTGTTTGTTTTTGACAATTTCGCAAAGTGAAATTCAAGATTTTTTCTCAGTTTTGAACTTAGCACTTTTGGGAGTGAAGGGGTTGAGGAGATAAAGTGTTGTTTTTATTATAGCATCCCCTTCACTCTGTGTAGCATTATAGAGCTCGAGCGCATTACACAATGCACGTAAAGATCAAACCTTAGTATATACAGTTTTTTGACGGCCTCTCGCGAGAAACGAGTCATTTCGGGAGAAATGAGGTGCATCTCGCGAGACGGTGGTAACTTTGTACTGGGTACTGTAGACTGTAGTGTATGTCCACTTATTTTGTACAATTAGTCTGGTTTTTACAGGGGGAACGAAGTCGTTACTTTCAAGTGGTCGCTATTTTCGGAGGGGTCGTTTCTTTCGAGTATTACTAGAAGGTTGACAAACTCGTCGTTACTTTTGAGGGTCGTTACTTACAGGGATCACTAGGCAGCTCGAGATTGGATTCTACAGTGTATCTTCCACTGTCATTCAAGCTTAGACTACGAGCGGGCGAGCGCGCGCGAAGTGCGTGGAAATCACCTCCCGCGTTGCGTTTTCTCGCGGGAGGTGATTTCCACGCGCGGAGGTGATTTCCGCGAGCGTTTTCCACGCGCTTCGCGCGCGCTCCCCTGAGAAAAATGAGCGACTACTCGTGGTCTAATTCAAGCTAACTGTAACCATCCAATTTGTTTTGTTTTAAAAGGGAAACATTTTAAGGAGCGAAATTGACGGCTGTATCCAAATGAAAAACTTTGTTGTTGGTTACCCTGAAGTTAAGATTGCGCTCAGTGAAGATTTTTTTGTTGGAAAATCTGATGTTGTGTCACGAGGTATGTTGGCGATCTCCAGTTTGAAAATAAAATATACAATGTAATTAAAGTGTATACAGTGGAACCCCGCCTTACAGCCACCCAGTTAATACGGCCACCCCGTGATTACGGCCACCTCTTTTTGGCCCGGCGAAATCGCACTTAATCTCTTGTATAAAAACCGCTTTAATACGGCCGCCTCGTAATACGGCCAACGGCCAGATTTTGCGATCCCCGTGCGCCTATTTTCTTTGTAATTTTACCTCGCATTACGGCCACAAACTCGGCGATGGATTGAATATTGCACATCATTGACACAATAACTCCGTATAAGCAGGTTTTCGTAAGCCGGTTTTCATTGTTTTAACGAATTTGTGTCTGTTTTCGGATCTTCCTGTAAATTGGTTCAGGCTGCCTTTAGTGCTCGTTCAGTCGCTTTTGTTGCACATTTACAATGGCCCCACAATTACCCCGTATTACGGTCGGCCAGCTTTTTTTGGCCCGTATTAATGGGGTTCCACTGTATATGGCTATCATCATAATAATAATTTATTTATTCATCACTATCTTCTAAATGGTGACATTTTGATTTCCACAATAAATAGTCACAGTATATTTCTTGCTAGTCGAGTCTAGGAGAAGGCATTATACTCTTGTGCATGAAATCTTATTCTGAATAATCACCCATCTCTCTTCACGGGCTCAATTTTTCCCCCGCTCGAGAGAGGTCTGAGATTCGACCTAAAAAATTCCATAAGGCAAGGCACATTCAAACTTGAAAGGTTTAGTCGCCAATCACGTTACGTTTCTTTAAGTTACGTTTCGTTACGTTACGTTACGTTTCGTTACGTTACGTTTCGTTACATTTCGTTACGTTTCGTTACGTTACGTTACGTTTCGTTACGTTACGTAACGTTACATTTGATGACCACCAGGTAATGTTTTCATGCCACATGTTCACGCTTAGATGCAACCAAGGGTAGTTTAAAATTTGTTTATTTCTTACACTAATTAACACAGCATACAATTTTGTTTCTATCTACAGTTGACAGTGTAGCAGTGAGACTTGATAACTGTACATTCCACGAGTCTGTCGACTTATCCAACTTTGAAACGACAAGGACACTTGTTGTCAGCCCACCGGAAGGAGAGGTTCAAACTAAATATTATTTTACATTGCATAGAGCGGTTTTCAATTGAGTGTCGTAAAACCAAAACCAAAGCAATAATTATTACTAACAATGGCCAATCACAAGAAACGAAACAACAAAACGAACCAATGAGAACTCGAAGCAAATACACCTAACCGGCGCCAATATTTCAATTTGTTTTTTCTTTAAATTCTTCTATGTAATTAATGGGTAAATAAAGTTGTTGTTGTTTGTTGTTGCCAAGCGCGGGAAAACGCGTATGAACAAGTCGCGTTTGGTTTTGGTTTTGCATCTGATTGGTTGAGTAGGTGGCGCGAGTTTTTTTAAATCATAGAGTGTAGCAGAGCAAAACCAAAGCAATTCCGGATTACTTTCGATACTCAATTGAAAACAGCTCTAACTGCATTATTGTTATCACTATTAAAGGCTTCCTTCCAAATACAGACTGATGTTGTGTTCTTGTCTTGCAGTTTATTGTCATGAAATACAGACTTTCCGAGGCTCCGCAATCAAGTCTTCCATTCACTTTGATTGCTTTCGTTGACGAAAATGAAGACTCAAAGTAAGTGTTCTTCTATGTCAGTTAAATTGCTTTACAGTCAAACCTCCACTAACGCTGGACCACCTCTCTACAACGGCCAGGATTTTTCGTCCCGACCGTGCGTCGATCCATACACTGTACTCTTATTGAAACCTCCCTACAACGGCCATCTCTCTACCACGGCCAGGATTTTTCGCCCCGACCGTGCGCCGATCTCTTATTGATTTAAAACCTACATACAAAGGCCACCTCAACAGCCAGGATTTTTCATCCCGCCGGCCGTGCGCTGGTCCCCGGCCTTTTCATCCCGACCATGCGCCGATCCATATACTTTCTCTTATTGAAACCTCTCTACAAAGGCCACCTATGTACATTCTAAATTCTTAACATTTACCTTTTAGGATTCTTGAGGTAGTGCTCAAGCTAAGATGCAATGTTCCTTCATCGAGGTAATTTAACGAACAGAACAACAGAGCGTTTAGAACCAACTATTCTTAAAGACATTGACTGAACTTTTATATCACATAATTTACCTTTATGAACTTCAAGTTGATAATCCGTAACTAAGATTTTTTGCAACCAGACTTTAGTTTACTTACTATTCCGCTTTTGTGTTTTCTCTGTAGCTGCGCCAATAACATTGTCGTTAAGCTGCCTGTTCCAAAGTCAACAGACAGGTGTGGTATTACTGTGTAATTATATAATAATAACAGAAATTCTGAAATCTGATTGGTGCGCCCCATATTGATGACTTTATCAAAAGCCGTTTACGATCCTATGCTTTTTTTCTCGTCACCAGTGTCTCGCATAACATAACATCCGGGACACAAACAGGAGAGTTCAAGTCATCCGAGAAAGCCTGGTACTGGAACATAAAGAAGCTACAAGGAGGTTCTGAGATATCAGCGTCTGTCAAGGTTAGCGCTGTTACGCGTACAAAAAACTGAGTGAATTACCAAAACCATGTCCTTGAAAGCTAACTAAATAATCTTCATAGTATAGGGTTCGGACCAATCAGAACTCAATGCAACAACACATAACTGTCGGAAAGCGCGGGAAAACATGTCAATATTTTCCCGCGCTTGTTGACGGTTATGTGTTGTTGCTTTGAGTCTGATTGGTTGCGTCAATATTTTCCCGCGCTCTGCACCGGTTAAGCATAGTTTTCACTAGCGACGCGGTCTCAAGCTTTACGCTTGTTTTCCCGCGCTTGGTATCGGTTCACGTTTCTCGTGGAAGGCGTAAATCATTATATATTATAATCATTTCCTGGCTGTTCCAGATTGATTAAATTTCTCACATTGTGTTTCATATCGTGTTGTCAGGTTCACATGAGTGAAAAACGAAAATCTGCAAGAAAAGAAGTCGGTCCCATCAGGTGAGTACCATGAGTGATCAAAATCTAATTTCTCCTAAAAGTATCAATACATTTTCAAGCAGACAGGTGATGAGAATAATGAAAATCATCAACTAGAGGATATCGTGTTGATGTAACACCAAATTCTCATAACTGAGATTAAGATAAATGTGTGGGAATAAGTAGAGAGAATTCATATGAAAGAAGTAACGTGAAAGCTGATTGTTCTTCATTCTGTTCATTCAATCAGTTTGGAAGACAATCCCATCGCAGAGAGAACATTTGCCAACTAAAACCGAGTTTGGATCATTCGTCCGTTGTCTTTAGCTCAAACGTCTTGGGCGTTTGTCAGTAGTCAGATAGAAACTTAACCCTTTCACTCCCAGAGTCAAACTTTGAGTCAATAAATGCGGTTCTAACTTTTAAGTCTGTGGATGAAACCCTAGTGTGTGACCATTCAAATGAAAGCTATTGAGCAGTACTTTCAAGTGGTGCTGTTTGTTGTTGACAATTTTGCAAAATGAAATTCCAGATTTTCCCCTCAGTCTTGAACTTGGCACTTTTTGAATGAGCAACTGACGGCAACCGGAAGTCGAATGTTCTCTTCTTTGGTGCGTACTATCCACTTTCCGTTGGTAACGTCAAGTTGTAAATGCTAAAACGACAGCTTTCCAACTACTGGGTGGGAGTGAAAGCGCGCCAAAAACAAGAACTTTATTCACCTTCCAGTCGCCGTCCATGGCTTAAAAATGTCTCCCGCAGCTCGCAGTTTATGGGATTGGAATTAATTTTATGATGTTAGTGTTACTGAAATATTTTGTTTCGTTATTTCAGTTTGGAGTTCGAAATACCGATGCATATCTGCTCCGGGCTACAAATCCGATATGTGCGTGTGCAGGATCGCGAGAAAACTCATAACCCCTTCCGCTGGGTCCGTTACATCACTCATAGGTGAGATATCTAATTTATTACCCTGCACCCCGCAAAATAACGAACCTCGATACAACTACAGCTCCACTACGTGAAAGAAAGAATTCTGCTTTGCTAAAAGAGGATGATCTGTAAAGAGAAGGATTCCCCGTGCCCCATGATCATTTTTTGAAATATATTAATAGTTTCTCGCCGTGCTGTGAAAGTTATTTTTATTTCCTTCTGACCGAGGCTCTGGCATCACGTTACTCAAACTGACCAATCAGATTGCGCTCTTAAATTAAAATAGCTCAGCTATGGACTGAAAATTAAAAATAGCTTTCGAAAAAATTAACATTGGAAGAGACCCATGTATGGCGGATTGCTTCTCTTATATGATCCTCTCTTTGCTTTATTTACTGACAAAAGTTTGTGCTTTCCTTTTCAGTGACTCATACGTCATTCGGATATAATGGAGAGTAAATTATAACAAACAGAGGTTTTGCTTCTCTCTCTGGTGTGTGACGTTATACGTGTGTGACGTCATGTGTTTGCGAGAAGGGAGCGCCTTATTAGTTGTTGGTTGAGAAGTGTTTCAAGGATGGCATTGTATCAGAGCAGTCAGGAAAAAGACAAGTTCACGATCATCACCGAAGCGATATTCAACCAGCCGCCATCTTGAAAAACGAGAAGACCCTGGGAACGAGGTTGATACCAGTGATGTGTCAAGAAAAAGCAGTCACGGAGAAACCAGCCTCCGACGCAGTTACGCAGACGCTCTTTGGGCTCGTCACGCAATCTTTCCTCCCTCACGTTTGTAAATGAGGAGATATTGCGTGACCTGGCAAAGATACACAGAATGGTCATAGAATATTCAGTTGCTTTTAACCAGGCATATGCGAGTTGCTGGAATAAATTTTGAATTTACAAAACTACTAAGTAAAGATTGAGAGTTTTGAAAAACTCTTTCATATCGCATTGTAAAACATCTAGGTTGGTTTTTCTTCTGCTCCGACGAAGGGCTAACGCTCGAAACGTCAGCTTTCTCAAATTGACCTTTATCACCGTCAAGTTGATAATCGACTAAGTGTTTCACTTGCCAGCTGACGCAGCACAAAAAGTTTATTTAGAAACTAATCACCTTTCTTACCGACATCGTCAGTAATAGAACGGTGCAATATTCCAAAAAGAAACATACTATGTCGTATAATAAAATACAATGCATTGCCCCTCTTCACCCAGTAGGATAAATGAGTACTGGCACAAGGGCATCCTAACAAAATGCTGGGGGGGGGGGGGGGAGGGGGGGTGACCTGCGATGGACTAGCGTCCCATCCAGGGGGAGTAGTAATAGTTATACTCCTTCCTAGTCGCTTCATGCTACAGAAACCGGGATAAGCTCTGGCTGTTGTAGGCCACTAGGCTCGTGAAGACTTTGCCTTTACCAATCGCAATCTCCTTTGTTTTTAATATGGAAGAACTGTTTTACTGGCAGGTAATGGTGTGTTTTGTAAAGGATAAGGATAACAAGGCTTTAGCTTTAATTTTTTGAAAATATTTTTTGAAAATCGGCGACACCACCCAGCACCGGCAAACACAATAAAGAAGGAAGCCATTAAAAAGCTAGCGCGTGCACGTGCTCGGATTTTCAACCAATCAGGAAGCGCGCTGGTTCGTTTTTTACGCGTCAAGTAAGAACCACAACAAATTCCATGGAAACGATTAGAAACGTTCTGAAAATTTATAACATGGCGAGAGTTTCTCTCCTGTCACCAGTAGATCTTCAATCCACTGGCAGTTCTACTATGCTAGCCTTTCCTGAGAAGTTATGGTTAATTGTTAACAATCCTCGATGCGAGGAAATTCAGTGGAACGATGAAGGAACAAGCGTTATTATTCCTAGCACTCGGAAATTTATTTCGGAGATTCTAAGCAATCCATCGAGCGCGCTTTTCAAGACGAAGAACTTTGCGAGTTTTGTTCGACAGTTGAACTTGTATGGATTTCGTAAAATATCTGAAAATGCACACAGGACGTCTTCTTTACCGTTACCAGTGTCTTCAAAATGCGAATTCAAACATCCTTATTTTCGGAAGGGAAAGCGAGGTAAGATTTAAAAAATCATTTTACTGAGGTGTGTTGCAAATCGTTTTGAGCTTTGTAGATAATGTTTTTATAGTAGTTCGTTGTAAAGGCAACTTTTAGTGAGTTTATCAAAACATTTGCACATTTAGTTCAAGAAAAAGGCAGCATTTAACTTTAATATTGAGGTCAAGCGTGTTCTTTTCTCAACGGTATTTTCGAGTATTTTAAAAATGGCGAACACGCTCAACCATATTAAATTATAATGAGAATTTTATCGAGTATTTTATTAATTATATAAAGCCTTATACTCTAGATATCTCTAGATATTAAGATCAAAGTTTTTCCTTCAGTTTATATAAGTCTCGAAGTTTATAGTCGAACATTTTTAAAATTCGATCCTTGACTTACATACACGAGGAAGCCACTAAAAGGGAAAAAAAATAATTAATTTTCTCACCAACAGATCTGTTAGTTTACGTTAAAAGACATCTACACTCTGTCAAGAAAACATACCAACCGAAAACAGAAAAACCGCACCCCACCCCGGACAGAAAAGCAGTTTGATCAAACCTGGATCCACCTCAGTTAGCGCCACATGGAACCCTACGTTATATACACCTATGCCATTTGTCCCTTGGCAAACAGCGCTTCAAATGCCATTCGCTCTGTATGCACCGTTTTGCAATCCTTACCAGTTAGCACAAATGCACCAAGGACCTGTGGGAAGTCTACCGAACTTTCAGGGGCTCGGACTGGCGGGACAGTTTAAACAAAGCGCTGCGAGCCCCTCCTTGACGTGGGCTCAGAGTTTGGGATCTTGTGAGGCTGTTTATCCGCCAGTATCAATGCGACAAGGGACTGTAAGTGCTGGAGTGACATCTCTCCCGATAGCCATACAAACAGAGGCTGTTGAAAGTGAGTGTCTGTGTTTCGTTGAGAACAAAAAAAACATTCTGACTGACTGACGACCGACGGACGGACAGACGGACTGACTGATGGATCGACTGACTGACTGACCGACTGACTCATGGACGGACTGACTGATTGATGACTGACTGTCTGACTCACTGACTGACTCACTGACGGACGGACTGACTGACTGACAGAAACTGTTGACTGACGGACGGACGGACGGACAGATTGCTGGCTCACAGACAGACAGACAGACAGACAGACTGACTGCATAGCTGACGGATGACTGACTGACTGACAGACAAAAACAGACTGACAGACTGACGGAGGGATGGACTTATTAATGGACTGACTGTCTGACTGACTAATTGATTGATTGATTGATTGATTTATAAACTGCGCGTACTCGCTCAGTTAGGTCTGAATAGTCTTTACTATATCTCGAAAACAAAATTAATAAACATTCTATAAATCTCGACTCCAAACGTCATAACAAAGCGTTGAATCCAAAAGCTATGGAAATCTCGTAACCAAAGACTACAGCAATGTCGGTAAGTGGTTAGAACCAGGTAGAATGGGTACGAGATCGTTGCTAATGACTAATGCAATACAATATGGCTTTGTTACAGGGCATACAAGCGGTGCCCGCGATACCAAGTTGACGTCATCTGCGGACAACCGTGACTCTGAGTCATCACGAGGAGAAACGCATGCATGGGAATCCGCTGAACTTTCTGTCTCGGGCTCGCAATCTTTCACGACGCATTCGTTTACTGGGGAGTCCACTGACCCCTCTATTTCATGCTCGCCGTCTGCCATGCTAAAGCGAAACGAAGAGAGTTGGAACGGCGAAGAAAGAATGGAGCAGAATGTATTTATACCAAAAAATGTTCAGTTTCGCTGCCGAAAAATCGTCCGCCAATGTAGCAAAGATATAGTTAATAGAGTTAATATTGGGACATTTTTTTTTTTTTTTTTTTCAGTTTGTGTTAAGTTGAAATGATCTGAAATTAAACGCCAAGTTAAAAAGTTCACACTTCTATAAGTTCAATAAACAGAAGAGAGACTTTCTCGGGAGTGTAAAAGAACGATTCATTTTTGTATCGTTTTTCTGCAGCCTTGTCGTTAAACGTTGAATAAACTAATATTTCCGAGGACCTGCCTTGCGATAAAATTATAAACTCGCTCAACGAAATTTCAGCTTGCTCTGAACGGTATATTATTAGGGACAGGGGTCTGCGGGACTTCCCGCTTCCCGTACGTTTACTTCCGGTTCCCGTCCCTTCCGTACATTTTACTTCGATCCCGCCCATCCCGTCCTTCTTTTTTACTTCCGGTTCCCGTCCCTTCTTTACTGGCTCCCACTTCTTTGCAATTGTGCTTTATCTATTGCGAAATATTACGACATTTTTGTGAATTTCTTTTCCTATTTGTCCCAGTTCCCGCCACCTTGGAATCCCCCTTCCCGCCCTCTCTTTTGCTCAGTCCCTCTCGCCCGGGCCTCTCGTAGACTTCCTATCCCCCTTAGATCCCGGGTTCCCTGTAACACTCCATCCCACCCTCCACATTGTGCGACACCGTGCACGAGAGGAAGAAGAAGCGAAGAAAATCCGTAGGGTTTCAAGAAATGGGCGAGTCTCCCGCCCCCCCCCCCCCCGGATCTCCCCATTCCAACTTTAAAACTCACAGGAGTACTCAGAGTGCCGGGGTGGAGGCAACCTCGTTCCCAGGGTCTCTCTTCTTCCCGCCAAAAGCGACAGGCGGGAAGCCGAGAGACCCTGGGAACGAGGTTGGGGTGGAGGGGTAGCACATTCAAACAACAGACTTCTTACGTCAGGTGATATTTCATTTAACAACTGATATGTTTGACGAGGCATCTGCAGTTCAATTCAATGCTGCGTCTTTGAGACACGATAATACTTTACATTTCAGGAGAATTGTTTACGCTAAATGCACTAATAAATAAATAAATATAATAGCTTAATAACGGACAATTTGCGTCAGAACTTGGTCGAAATATCGAGATCTTCTAGTGTTAGTTTTTGCTTCACGAACCGTTTTCTCTACATTGTTTTCATTCATTCTGTATTAATTGTCTTTACATCCAGTTTCCTACGCTCCGTAGCACCTTTGACATGAACATGATTTAGCGTGAAAAATTTTCTGAACTCTTCCGCCGGGACAGGATATATCCTCTTGCGTAAATCTCGTACTTTTACAACACTCGCATATCGTCTCGTACCATGGAAAAGCGCTTAGAATTTTGCTAATCGACTGGCATGTCCCTCGGCACCTTTTAACTGGAACTTTACCCAGTCCCCCACAAATTTGTATCGTCTCGTCCTCGAGTTCGCACGTGACGCCCATTTGTTTCCACGTTGTGCAAGTCACGTGACTTATCAGCAATATGGCGATGGCGATACAAAGATAATTTGTCATTGTTCTGAAAAGAAGAAGAACAGAAGAAATTAAAAGCTGGCACAATGTTTCTTTGTCTCTGTCCGAGAGGGGGACTTATAAAAGGGAGAGATTTTACGGGGAAAATAGGGGAGTTCCCCGCGTGTTCTATATCCCCTCTCTCTAATCTCCCTACGTCTTTGGATCCCTCTCCCCAATCCCTCCAACTGCGCTCAAAGCGAAATCTTAACCTCGTTACCAGGGTCCGCTCGTTTTTCAAGGTGTTGTTCAGCCGCCATCTTGGAAAACGAGAAGACCCTGGGAACAAACTTGGCGAATCTGGAGAGGAGAGAGTTATTCGTTAACGGGGCTAAGGTCATTATTATGCTATTTTAGGTGATTCTGTTACTATGGAAACTGAAGGCCGAGTTTAGAAAACGCTAGCCATGCTCTAAATTGATAACCTCGATCGCCGCCCTCTCTTCTCCCGCCTCCCGTAAACTCCCCACACCCCCCCCCCCCCCCCTTCTCCCCACTAAGCGATCATAAACCTATAAAGTATTTTTAAGCCAGCAATCAAGAATAAAGTTTTCTCTTTTGATGCCGATTCTTAATCAAAGCCTCCTATGGGCTCTCGTGAATGAATCAATTAATATTTTTACAATAACTGTCAAAATTCTCGCGCGCCCATTGGCTAATTTTTATTGTCAATAAGAGGACAGACACATGAATGACGTAATCACGCGCGGAAAGGCTTCAAATTTCGCCAAAATGGCAGCGTTGTCAGTTCGATAAAGTGGAAAATTACATCTGAACAGGAGTTCCTTTGAGAAGTAAATCATGAAAAGTCGTTCACAGGTGCTTTTAAATCGGCAGACTGAGAATTAATTCAACGATAAGCGAAAGAGAACAATATTCTAGTTTATCGTTGCATGAAGTTGACAGGAATGGAAATTATGGAATCCGTTTATTTTGCCGCGTGTAACTTCAAAAACAACTGATAAGAATGGACTGAACTTGCGAATATTTCAGCGGGTTTGCAAGAATTTCCAAATGGAATAAAGGTTAGTTTCAGAAAATCTGTCTAAGAAATTTATTATCGAGTTATTTTACGTAGTTTGAAGTTCACGAAGCTGTGATTCTCGGAATCGTTTTCAGTTCACTTTTACTTGGTTCCCCTTGATCGTTTTGGCCTGTTGTTATTGTAAAAACAAATGGACGTCAGTTTTAATGCGTCTGTCCTGTTATTGATCATGAATTTCGTCATAACATTGTCAAGGAGTCTGCGGATCCACTCGGCTTCGCCTCGTGGATCCACAGCTACTTTGACAATGTTATGACGCAATTCATGATCAATAACAGGACAGACGCATAAAAAACTGACGTCCATTTGTTAAGTATACAAATTAATAGCGCGGTCCATCGACCGTACAAGCGAGTGAAATTTGCCGCCAAATCCTATAACTCGTTCATTTCTTTCGCATTCACGAGTTAAAAATCGATTTAATACAAATGAACGGGAAAATATTAGTTTGAAAAGACCAGTGAAATTAAACCTCAAGTGCGATCATTGATCTAAATATTTCGCCATGTATGTTTTCAGTTTACAGATTCTCTTACAAGCACATGGCAATGACGAGATATTGCGGGTGTTCTCTATGTGCGTATGAAAGACACATCAAAATATGATGGATTCTGCTAGAAAATCAGAACGATTTTGTTCAAAAGAAATAGTGTACCATCTAGCAACACCGGTACACCTTCAGACAGTTGAAGCTCCCGTAAGCGGACACCCTCGTGAAGCTGAAAAAGTGTTCGCAACTGGAGCTGGCCGCTTACGGGAATGTGTAAATACAGAGTTTGTATGAGCTAGAGTTCAAACGGGGTTTTGTCAAGGCGGCCTTAAGTAGAGCTGTCCGCTTACGAGAGTGTCCGCTCAAAGAGCTTCGACTGTATACGTACGAATGAAAATATTAATTGTGACCAAATTGATAATTTGTACCTTAAAGATATTATCTCCATTGTAAACTTGGTTTTCTCTATAGCTCTCCCCACGTAAGCCTCTACTCACTAGTACTGATACAGATAAGTACTCACTTACATACACCACGCGCGTTTTATATATACAGTCCTCCAGCGAGTGTCAAGTGTAGCATTTGCATCCATTTAAGGCAAATATACACCTGTAGCCTATTGTTATCTCGCAACATCAAAGCTTAATGAGTTTTATTTATTTGTTGATGTTAGTTTCCGCAAAAGTGGCTCCGTTCAGGAAGTACATTCATGATATAGTGGCGGGACCCCGCGTGGAGACGTTTCACAAATGAGGCTTTCTTTTTTTATTTATTTCCGATTAGTTAGAGTCTCCGGTCTATATTAACTCGACTTTAATTCAGTCATGAAAGGGATCAAAATCTAATTTCTCCTTACAATATCAATACAATGTCAAGCAGGCTGGTGATGAGAATATAGAAAATCATCAACTAGGAGAAACTTTCTTGATGTAACACCAAATTCTCACAAGTGATATTAAACGAAATGTGTTGTTATGAGTAAAGAGAATTGATAGCTTGAGTTTAGAACTGAAAATGATAGTTCTCTTTTATCGCGTGAAGTAACTAAATGAAGTTTGATATATAAATGATTTCAAAGTAAAATTGAGTTAAGTCAAAAAACACACGTGTATGTCTAAAAACTAACAGATCATTTCATTTAGCAAGTTTTCAATAAAAAGTTCGACAAATGAAAAAAAAATAATAATAACATTGACAACAAAAGTTGAGCAAATTGTTTTTTTCTTTGTCATTACTAATAATCAAAAGTTTGAACGAGTTTCCTTTCATTGTATAGCTAGAAACTGCGCACTACAGTCAGTTACGTGGGCTGCAAGCTAGCTATGATGCTTTTGTGACCAAAGTAAATTACGACTGAACCATTTGTCGAGAGATTTGTATGTTTATAATATATATGTGGGAGCCTGAAGTACGTGCTGTTGATCAAATATTTATTCCATGTATACGAGCACGCTTTTGAAGTCATTCAAATAAAAAATTTATTGAGTGGAGAAAGAATCATGTTGGCTTTTTCTTTTTGAATTTATGTTAAAATTTGAAGCGATTTTCTTAATGAACTGATAGAAAATGTCATCAAATGTATTTTATAGAATAAAAGTAAGGTTTTGGTACAAATTGCTTATGCGTTTTGCCCTGTAGTTTCAAAAATGTTATCAAATTTGATCAAATGATTTTGTGAGTCCCTAGAACTGAGAAAAATGATCAATCACATTTAAATAATAAAGTCCTGACCATATGTAAAAGTTAGACATTAAAGAGAAACCTTTAAGATAAGAATTTATTAGTTTTATTATTCAATGAGATGCAAAAAATGATATAAAGTAAAAACCATGTAATTGTAAGATAGTGATCAAATCGCTTCAGATATTTCAGTATCACTTAAATGAAAAACTAAAAGTTAATTTGAAAGTTTCTCTCAATTTCATATTACGATTTATTACCCGCATATAGTTTTAAAGTGTCGTAGCTGACTGTTGAACTATAATTTAGTTCTATTTTACGTTTATTTGTATAGGGGAAAGACGCCTTTTTCATTGAATTTCACGGACGAGGATAAAAGTTTAAATTAATAAAACGAAATCTTGAAAAAAATGCATTGATGAACTTTCTTTGGGTGACTAAAAACGCAACACAAATCATGACATGTGTTTAGAAATTTTTCAACGCAAGATTGAAGTTTAGAGAACTGAAAAGTTTCGGACGTTTTGACATTTCATTATTTGTTTGTTTAAAAGCACATGGTTACAATTCTAGTTCCTTACCTTAGTTTTGACGGCTTTGAGTTCATTCGCAACTGTTTCGGATGGTTACTCTGCTTTCGGTGGTTTTCTTCCCAGTTATTTATCTGAAGTTAAATGGCGTCTCCAACAGAAGGCCTTGCTCTCTGGGAACGCTAGCTTCTGTTAAAAGAAAAGTTTTAACATTTGAACAAAGAAAACTTTAGCATTTGTACAGTTGAATGACGTGTTTGTCCTACAACGGAAGACGCCAGATGAAATGAAAGCACGATTAACCGAGGGCGGATTGAATGTCTTACAATACAGCGGAAACCGGATTAATACGATCTGTTAAAAATTACAATTTCATTTTGATGACATGAAGGAAAACATTGCCAAGAAAGTAGGACATGCATTACTTAATTTAGTAACTGAAAGCTAGCCGGAAAGCGCGCGCGTGTCCGACACGCGTACGCGTGCAAATTACGCGTGCAAATCAAGGAAAAATGAGACGCCCCGCGCTAAAAGGCGTTAGTCTTTGATGTAAGTTCTTTATACAGCGTCGTCAGTAAAATATGAATTCATAAATTAACAGGCGCGATAAAACAAAGCCTTTTTATAAGTCGAAGAAGGAAATGAAGGCAAGCATCACTTAGTTTAGTAAAGCGAGGAAGCGCGTTGTCGCTTAGTTCTTAACATTGTACTTAAGACGCGTTCAAATCAAGGGGAAAGGAGACGCCTTCTCGCTAAAACGCGTCGCTCTTTGTTTTAACTTCTTACCAGCGTCGTAAAATATAAATTCATCAAATTCATCAAATTTACAACAACAACAAAAATTTACAAAAAAAAAAAAAATTCACAGGCGTGATAACACAAAGACTTTTTTTATTAGTCGAAGAAGTGAATTTCCAACTAAATGCTCTTGAAATTAACGCCGGATCAACGCTATTCTCAATGGTCTACCTTCTTCACAATTTGGTGATATTCCCATTCACTAAACAAAAGAGCGCAACTTTCTAATCAAAATTAAATTAAAAACGCATCAAGTATGACTGGAACAGGTGAAATATCCGCGTTGTTCTTCTAACCTCCGCTTTCGCAGCTTATTTTTTCCGATTCCGCAACTCATCCCACGTCGTAGTTCCCTTTTCTGTATCTAAATTTAAATTATTAATTAATAATATACTACATTCACATTTTAACTTAACGGTTGTATGGAGCCAAAACCTGCTTTGGAAAACTCATCATGTTGATATGATTTAGATGTCCTGGAGTTTGAACACGCTATAGTGACTTCAAGTTGTTGTACACGTCTTTAAGCCCGTATATATGAACAATTTTATAAGCAACGCAATATTTAACAAATACAGTACGTGATGTATTTTTTCAAATAACTGACTTTCAACGCAAAGCACTTAGAATTTGGCGGTTGACATGTTGTTAAGACTCCCCAAACAACTCAATCAATTTTTAATGGAGTTCAAGTTAATTACTTATTGGAAACGCAAAATAAAAATTGATTTCAACAAAGATGGCAGTTCTAAGTTGGTACTTCTTTTTCCGGACTTTTATTCACATCGAAAACAAACGGGGGGCGTTTTTTTTTTTAAACAAAAGATAAGAATGAATGGAGTTCATTTAAGAACCACGAGTTTTATGCTTGCAATTAAACACACCTGTCGTGAGAGAAAATTTAAGCTTCGGACGTGCGGGCATCCTTGTTTGAAAATCGACCAAAAGCCAGAAAACGGAGGTGAATACAAACGACTTAGAAGACGTCCTCATAGGTAAGTCGTGTAAATACAACAAAATTACAAATGTTACAATTTTATAATCTTTGAAATCTACCCGCGTACACTCACACTGGGCAAACCATTTGAATTTTCCTTGTAATAATACTGCGTCGATCCTATAACTTTGCCTTTAGATATTAAGGCAAAATGCTTTCTTATATAGTGAAGAGTTCTTCTCTGAAACCATATTAAACTGAACGAACTTAAAGAAAACTTGAACACTTTAACACTTTTCGAAATTAAAACGTTGTAACTTTTAGTATATTATCCAAATTTAGTGAAATTAAGAATAACCTATATTTCGGTCGACCAGTTTATTAATTTGAAATTTAACTTAAAGTTTGTTAAAATAGGAATACTTTAAACCTTGAGACATTATGGAAAGTACAAAGATTATTTTCATTTATTGCTTATTAATATGAGGTCTTGTGAAAGAAACTGAGTTACACCAAGATTTTCTTTCCGAGTAGCTCAGTTGTGTCTCACTGATCAACATCTTTCTAAAACTAAGCTTAGTTTAGTAATATATGTCCACCGTCATTGTTTTCGAATATTTTTAATCTTAAAGAAATTCTCAACAGGGGCACCCAACGACGGTTTTCTCCCAAATGCTTTAAAACACTATTTTAGGCTGTCTGGTGTGCTTTAAATATCTATAAATGAATTCTAAGCTGCGCTATGAAATTTATATCTGTTCGGTCATTCTAGGGGAACTTTAGACTTCACGAATTTATTAGGGCTTTTTAGTCATTTCCAGAAAACCTCAGCTCTTCCTTGCTGATTTTTCCTTTCCGAAAATCCTAGCTGACCTTTTTTTGTACCCAAAACGAAATTTTTATCTCTCCGAAAATAATAGGCATTAATTTTCCAATATTAAGAAAGTTCGAGATGATATTTCCCTAAAGAAAACTCCAAACTTTAATCCGAACATGATATCTGAGGCGATTATAGGCCTTCCGAACAGATATTTCACCGAAACGATCCGTTGGGTGCTCCTGCAGTCTCAAGATACTAAACCGATACAAGACAAGATTGTCTGTATTATTTAAATTTCCTTTCTCTTTTCCATGGTTCTTTTCAAATTTCTCGGCAAAGATAAGCGTCATTTTATGCTTAATTTTGAAGCTCTACTAATCTATGTCAGTGTGATATCTGTAGCAAAGGTTCTTTACATATAAAGTTTACAGTTTAAAGGAGCTACGTCACGGTTGGCGCATCTTGAAAAAAATGGCCAATTTTTTCAAGTTTGCCATTCACAATCCGTCTTAATCTTCTCCATCCTCAACCATCCTTGTTCCTGTTTGGTTTATTATTACCTCTTTGGTGTTTTTCTACCTTAGTAAACTATTATTTTTAGGCTTTCTTCAATTTGAAGGTGATTTTGCACTTTGCAAAAATTACTTAAAATATTATGACATAGCTCCTTTAAAGTTAGACGCGCTGGAAATGTATTTATATTGTAGTTCTTTTGACTTATTCGTCTAACTCTTGGCAAGCATCATCAATTGTTAATGGCGTGAACAATCTCGAACCCAAATTGGTCTAAAAAATAATTAAATTAAAAAAGTTGCCGGTGATAATTGAAAGCAATAAATTTCAGCCGGGTAATGAATGTCCTTTGCGAGCTAAATCTATACCCAAATAATCAAAATTAGAAAAGGGCATGTCACGAACTTTGAACGTAGCGTAGGAAGTGTATAGGAAAATATTTATAATAAGCTGACTTTTGATTAGAATTATCGAGAATCGGTTATGAAAAAAAAGTATTTAGCTGGAAAGAAATGATGGTATATTTTAAGCTTGGTAGAAATATGAGAGAGATATTATTCTGTCAGTGACACAAGCTATTTTTTCCGAGTTCGCCCAACAGGAGTTTTTTTCCGAGTAGCTTGTGTCACTGACAGAATAATATCTCTCTCAAGTATTTAGCTGTTGCGAAAATTACATAAAAAGGAAACCCATCTAATAAAGATCTGAAATTGCAACACGAAACGGTATCGCTTTTTAAAAGAAATGAATTCGAACGATTTGCTGTAAAAAAATATGAGCAAAAGCAAAACCAAATTGTTGTAAATAAAGAACGTTTTTGTTGTCTCGTGGTATCAAGTTTATAGACCTACTTTGGTCAGAGAAAATTTACTTTAAATTCCATCAACATTCTGATTTAATATAAACGTTTCTAGCTAAAAGCGTTTACGGACAGTTGCACTATTAAAAGTCATCTTAATAAGCAGTATACATTTTAATTTTTTCACACGAAAATTGTATCTCTATTTAGTAGCTAAAAACGTCGGTCAACAGATTAAGTGTCGAACTTTATGTTTTTTATCATTAGTTTCAGTTTAAAGAGTATTTAATAAAAATACTGCTCTTCATTTTTGCACGTACCATTAAGTAATAAAAATAAAAATAAACTAAAATTTCCCATTTCCTTTAACACTGACAATAATATGAACTAACGAGTTTCCAGATGTCTTAGAGCAGAGAGTTCACAATACGTCCGAAAATGTATTTCTTTGTGTAACCACTGCCATATAAAACAAATTACTATTAAAAACGCATGTATGCCAAACTGGCAAGTTTTATATAAATCCCGTTAATGGACATAAAAACAAAAGAGATCTATTTGTGAAAACCCAAAGACAAATGGAAATTCATCTCTGGTGAGCATAAAACATGAAATTTAGCGAGATCAATGACTTTCCGCGCTTTTCAACTGGCCGCCTTACTTTTGATGATGTGTTGCGAAAGTGTGGCTTTTTACATAAGTAGATTACAATAGTCGCAAACTGTGACCAACTAACCAACAAATATTACCTGGATAAAACTATTGAAAATTAATACAGATTAGTATATATCTGTACCTGTACCGCGATCAGTGAGTGTAGTCTCGCTCAGTTCAAACGCCGTGAAACTAAAAAGGAACGAAAAAAATCTACATGAAAAGCCACTTATCGCATCATTCGCCAACGAAGGAAGTGATTTTCTTGGCATTGCCGGATGTGATACCAATCGCAGTGACGTTCGAAAATAAATTAACACGATAAGATCTATTCTAGTGATATTTCCAGTTAAAAGCTTCCTGGGGCTTTAATGTACTTTTGTGATATTAATAACGATATAATTAAAAGCTCATGATCATTTTATACGTTGGCGGTGGAATAGCTTCCCGCACTACTCGAATACAAAGAATGAAGTTCAGTTTACTCTGAATATAACACCATCAACTGGTACAACTACACTAACAGGTAACAATTTTAATTTTTACTGAAAAAATATTTTATTTCTTTGAATGTATTTTAGACGAGAAATATTATTTTTATTGCCAGTATTTTTTTTGTCGTGGCTGCAAGAACCCTTTCACAAAGAAAATGTTGGATTACATTTTAGTGGTTTAGTTTGTGTCAGCAGTATACAAGTCTAGGCCACAAGTGCTTTATCCATTTCACTCCCAGAAGCAAGCATCAAGTCAATTATTTTGTACGTTTCTAACTTTTAAGTCTGTGGATAAAACCCTAGTGTGTGTGACCATTCAAATGAAAGCTACTGAGCAGTACTTTCATGTGGTACTATTTATTATGCTGTACAAGGTGGTTGTAACTTTTATGTCTGTGGATGAAACCCTAGTGTGTGACCATTCAAATGAAAGCTGCTGAGCAGTACTTTCATGTGGTACTGTTTGTTTTTCCATACCTTTCAAAATGAAATTTGGGATTTTTTTTTTTTCAATTTTGAGTATCATTGACACACTTGGGAGTGAAAGGGTTAAAGGGTAGAATGATTTTATTTTTAGCTACGTAATCAAAAGCAGATAAATTATTTACGTAAAAGTAAGTAACCAGTGACAAATTCAGCGTCAAATATATAAAAATGATATATATACTATGAAAGACTTTAAATTCATTTTTGAAAGAGCAAAACGTTTTTCTTGGGGATGTCGAATATTTCTGTGAATATTTTCATAAAAAAAATAAAGTTAGTATGGTAGATTTGAAAATAAAGGTTTTAGCTATAAAATAGTTTAACTCTCACAATTCTAAGAATGATCAAATTCTCGTTTCTCCTAACAATACCAGTTTCATTTTAGAGTAGATAGGTAGTATCTCATACCTGAGATTAAGAGAAATGTATGGGAATCCTTAATGAGAATTGACACTTTCATCTTGTAGCTTCTATAGATACGCCCTTTAGAGTCAGACATATATTGTTCAAGTTCATTTGCCTGAAAACATAACGATGACAAAGTCTTATCGAAACCTTCACTTCTAAGTGCATTATGTGTTTTAAAAACACACATCTTGTTTTTGAAATAGGAAGTAATGCCAAAAAATATCAACCAGATTGCTTGACTAGTGATAACAGCTAATGCATCATGCAACTAGGTGGTCTAAAACGCAAAACTGACAAAATTAGATGGAAATTTTATCTTTCAAACTTACACCCTCATGCAGGGAGATTAGCCGATTTTTTCTGAAAATCACTTACTTGCCAACGCAGTGCAGTGCATTAAACACGAAAGTTATGACTTGACAAAATTAAATTTATAAAAGTTGCGATTTACAGATCGATGAGTCAGCTTTTCAAAACGGCGTTTGAAAAAAGTATTGACAAAGATTTAGCTCAGAAACTCACTAAAACCTCCCACTAAACCATGAAACCTGAATTTCTTTTGTCAGATCTTTTAATACCGACAGACGAGCTACGAAGATTTCCTATCAGAAGTAAGGGAGCATATTTTCTTCGTCTTCAAATAATGGTCTAGTCACTGACAGGCTAGCTGTGCGCAAGAAAATTCGTGATAAATATCGCCAAGAGAGTATAATCTCTCTTGATATCGAGTGTTTTGACACAACACATCTTATATGGAATTCACCAGGAAACATTCAACTAAATTTTCTGAGTAATTCAATGACGCACGTTTTTTTGAATAAATATACCGGGATGTTACACAAAAACTCTTGGCAAATAATTATGGATAAACTGGGTTTTTGCAGCTTATAATTTCCAAAAGCAAACAGGACTCGTATTTCAAGAAATCTACTAGCTCTCCCCCGGATAAAACGTCCATCGAAAGACGTAGTATTAAAATATCGTAGGGCAGGCGTAGGGTAAAAAAATTGCTTCTTCAAATGAAATACGCCTTCATATACGTCACACTGAAAAGTGACACTGCATGCTCTAGGCGGCCATTTTCAACATCTCTCTGAGATAAAGAAATCATTAGATCTCGGTGATGTTTCGCGTCATTATTCAGATTAGATCAACATAAATGTTAAACTGAATTCTGCACACCTATTTAAAATTATTCGCACGCAATTTTTCAAAATTTATGATTTGTTCCGTAATTTGTCAAATGCCCACACGTTGAGTCTGTGTAGAGACAACAGATTCTTCCTACGTCGGAAGAAATTTGACATCGCGCGACTATCTGTTTGAAAGCAAGCTAACAACACGTAAGTGGAGATCACATAATAAAATAGCTGCGTCAAGGATGTCACATCTTGAAAATTTCGACAAATTATTTCCTACATTGTCGTTCGTTTTCCATCTCAATCTTGCTATGTCATTATATATTTTGTCATTTTTTTTTTTGCGCTGTATAAAATTTATCTTCCAATCGAAGAAAAACAATAGAATAACAGTTTATTAGGTTAGAAAAATACCAAAGATGCAATAATAAACAAGAAAGGAACAAGGATGGTTATGATTGCAGAATGTCAAGGCGGATCGAAAAAGAAGAATTTAAAAAATGTAGGCCAAATATTTCAAGATGCGCCATCCGTGACGTATTAAATATCAGCAAGTGAATAGTGAATCATGTTAGTATAATAGTGCTTTTCGCGCGCTCTGATTGGCTACTCAAACTCCGGATATCCTTTGCTATTCACCTCCGAGCAAAAAAAAAAAGCTTCCATGCACGAGTTTTTGCCCAATTTGTCACAATTTTACTTGTGTGGCATATACTAAAACAATTATTCACCTCAGTGTCGGAGAAAAGTGGTGGATATTTACCTCCACCACTATTCACCTTCACTTCGGTGAATAATTGTTAATTGGTACCTTTTTTTCCTTTTTTTCCCCCTTATTAAACTATTATTATGAAGTTTTCTCCAAATTGAAAGGTTTTTTTAAGACGCTAGCCCTTTTCACGGTTAACTTGCGATATTTGCATAACAATACACTTGAACATAGAAGCGAGGCAATTTCGGGCACAAGCTGCAAAACATCGTGTTTTTCTTGAACTCCTTCAACTCTTTTAGTATAAAAACAGTTTTAAAATGTAGAAGAACTACAATTCTTTTAGTTTACGTTGTTTTTAGAAAAAAATGTAAAACGACTTTTCTCTAATAATAAAGAGTACACTCGCATAAGCAACAGGGAGATCAGATTACGATCTTTACGGCAAACTTTAACTAAAATAGTTGCATATTTAGTTATTCTCCGTTTTAAAACTATTTTTATGCTAACATAGTTTAAGGAGCTCAAGAAATCACGATGTTTTACAGCTTGTGCCCGAAATTGCCTCGCTTCTATGTTTAGCTGTATTGTTATACAAATATTTCAGGTTAACCGTGAAAAGGGCTATTACGCTGGAATCAACTTCGATCCCAGGCTTCTCTCCTAGAGAGTCTGGGATCGAGCGGCGCAGGAATCTACGTCACGATGTATAAATCGTCCCAGTCCTCTAAAAAATCCTGAGCACTGTTCAGAACTCAAACACGTCTGGAAAGGTTTTATAACGTCTGAGACGTTAACTGCGTCTGGACGACTTTAAAAAATAAAATAAATAAAAAACTTTATTTAAGTGTCAGAGGATTTAGCACTGCTGTACTAATTGTGGACACTGTAAATGAACAAACAAATATTGTAAATATAACATAAACTTATTAAGAATCCCAACTGGTGGGAGGCTGTCCAGTTGGCTATTTACAAGTGGCCGAGGAGTTGAACTCGGGACTATCGAGAACAAATCCAGCAAGTGGCAGGGTGGAGGATTTGAACGAGGGACCTCTAGATTTCAAATCAAGCACCCAGTAGCATAAAAGCTGTTTTCTAATCAGTTTAACCTTGTTACATCAACAGAAGCATGAAATCACAAACGCTACTCCTCCAGGCCACTCTCTTACTCGTCCTAGTAGCCTGTCAAGTGCTGGCTGCAAAGTATTATGGGATACACAAGGAGGTGTGCGAGCCGGCATCGCTTCCAGTTACAATAAAAGTCCTAAACTGCCAAGCGAGGGAAGTGAATCTAAAGCAATGTGCAGGAACGTGTCTCTCTGTGCATTCGTACAATGATAAAACGTGTGGGTGCTGCAAGCCGATCAAGAAAGAGCCAGTTGAAGTAGAAATCATCTGCGGAGGATATCGCAAAAATCATAAAGTGTATGAACACGTACACTGCTCTTGTTCAAGATGTTTATCCCACTAAGGCATGACTCTTAGACACGATATCATCGCCATTCGGTTTTCTTTTGTGATGTAAATGAACACGTGTATTTAATATATTTTCAGTTTTAAGACCAGGAATGAAAAACTATTTAGTAGCTACTCAAAATGAGATGAATTCCCCACACCGCCACCAACAATACTGTTTTAAAAAGTTTTGAGGTGAAAGCAAATAATATTGATGTTAGAATCTACTTTACTTTATGGCCGCCATATTGGTACCTGACTCGTTCCCAGCCGTCTCTCAGTCTCGTATTAAGCGCGGCCGAGCAGAACGCGAGGGGTTCCCATCATCCCCTTCGTCGAGTTTTCCCCAGTCCCCACGACTCTCGCCTTTCTCCAAACGGATAAAAGACGACTGGGGATGAGTCAGAAGAAGGGCATCAACATGGTGGCTGTATACCGAATGCTGTAATATCTGACTATTAAAAACACTACAAAGCTATAATTTGGACAAAATGTTCCCTTCGCCTACTCTATAACATTGTTTGACTTCCAGAGTCAAACCTCGAGTCAATATAAATGTGGTTGTACCTTTTGAGTCTGTGTGTGACCATTCAAATGAAACAAGAGTCTCTGCAAGTGTGATACTATAAATCTCTAACACAGCATTGTAATATTTCTGTTTTAGTAAAATACTTCTTGTAGTCGATTTTTGTGTGATTCTAGCTTTCTTGAGTATATATTCTCTCAGTAACGACCACCCCCCCCCCCCCCGAAAGTAACGTCAAAAATTTGTGGCTGCTAATAAATCCCGAAAGTAGCGAGACCAAGGGTTTTTCAATTATACAATCAATATACATTTTTTTCAATCAATAGTCATAAATAATATCCGTGCAGTATCATAACTTGATCAGGATTTCTCAAACTCATTAATAATTCATCAAGTTAAAACAAAGGAAATCATAACCGTGTCGGTGGTTTGGAAACCCGGTCTTAATTAGCATAGATTTTTACGATTTTATTTCTCCGTTTACTCCTTAGTTTTTTGTTTCGATTGAGAAGATATATCAAACACTCGAGACAGTGTTTCATCGGCTATCCAAACACCTCGAATTTCGTCAAAAATACTCCGCTGCGCGTCGTATTTTCAACACCATTCTCGGTGTTTGGATATCCTGATGAAACACTGTCTCTCGTGTTTGATATATTACATAAGGCACTTTACTACAAAGGAAGCTATCGCTTATGCCACAAAGCATTTAATGTCCATGCGGGGCCCAGCCTGACTCGTCCCCAGTCGTCTCTCTTGTCTCCCAACAAAGGAGACAAGAGAGACGACTGGAGACGAGTCAGGGGCCCAGCCATGTGGCATTAATAAGCATTTTCTCATTATGTAATCTTAATATTTAAAATTTTAATGTATTAAGTTTATTTAGCTCAATTATTACTGTTATAATGTACATAGGTTTTTTTTTATTAGAATCATAATTACTTTGTAGTAGGTGTCCCCAATTAGCTCTATTAGCTAAACACATTGACACATTAATAAAGATATTATTATTATTATTATTATTATTATTATAGTAACATGAATTGCAACCCCTGATGTCGTCTCATTTTTCAGCAACAATTGTTTTTCGAATTTCTGTCTTTTATTTCGAAAAAAGAGCTCGCACCAGCTTTAATTTATTTAACGGTTTCCCCGAACGAAACGACACCGAAAGTAGCGACGTCTATTCCCATCATGCACACCCCACGCGCCTTACACTAGTATCCAATCCCTACTCAACCAATAAATCACAAGTAACGACTGGGTACGAGTCTGGTGGAAGGAGAGAGTGGGAAGAAATAGGCGCCGTTCTTGCCAAATCTTCATTTCCGATTCTACCAACCAATCAGAAAATAGCGCCAGTTCCCCCACGTTTTCCGAAAGCTGACGCGTCCGGATATATCATGTTGCTTAGCAACAGTACCCAGCGAAAATCGTGGGCTCAAATTAACTTCTCTTGTCACACCGGCACATGCAATAAATTGCAATATGTTGCGAAAGAAAGAAAGGAGAAAACGTATGCTGTGAGGTCCTGTAACGAACCTCGATAATTTGTTTTAAAATCTGCGTTTCTTACTAGTTTCTCCAACGATGTAGAGGGAAACAATGTTTCCTGTTCGGAGTGTCCCATAAACAAACTAGATAGGTGTCAGTTAAACAGATATATAACAACCACCTTCCTTGTTCCAGTAAAACATCAATAAAACCTGAATGCGGGTTAAATTCAATGCAGTGGCAATTTCATTTGCGATCATCTTAATTGAGCTAAATAACGATGAGAATGTTATCGCCTTGAAATCAAATCTTTATCTGTAAGGTTGTTTTTTAAACAATTTCAACGCAAGATTGCTTTCCGTCGTCTATAAAACAAACGCCCACACATAACCACGGTTTATAGACTATGCTTTTTATCAGTCTTGATACAACTCAGAAACAAAACAAATTAACATGAACTGTTCTAAATCTCAATCTACACAAACTCTTTCTCCAAGAAAATTCCGCGGCGTAAATTCACGGACAGGAAAATCTCCAAGCTGACGAAAACAGCCGTGATATTACGGAGCCATTTTCGTCGCATTGTCAATAACACCCGTTGTGTAATTTACATTCACTGAACAATTACATCAGAGTTTTGGCGTGTTAATAAAATATTACCGGCTGTTTCGCTATACGACGGCTGAGGTCACAAGATTCGATATAAGAGTTTGAAGTCTCGTTCGTGAAAAAAATCAAGTTTTTTGAGGATTTTCTTCGTATAACAGTCGCAGTTCTTTCTGCGGACGTCACAAGTAAAAGGTAAGATTAATTTGGATGTGTTTTGTACATTTATTTGCGTTTTTGATCTGTGCGGGGAAATATGGAACAAGAAACATAGCGAGTACTACATGTACTTTAGCTTCCACACTCATATACCCGCCATGTTGTTTGCCGAGACTTTGCCTATAGTTGCAAAAACTGATCGAATATTTTGTAGTTTTCTTTCTGCAATTTGAAAAGGGAATGTTTAAAGTGTTGGGTCCATAGCTGTAGAAAGTCCTCCTACTCTTGTGGTGGTATTGTTCAGTGAATTGTCGGATCAAAACATAATGATAAATGATTTAGAGTTTTAGCAGGTCCATGTCAACATGTCGGATGCACTAAGAACAGAGAATCTCTTCGCCGAAAAAAAAAATTCCTATATTTTCAAAAAATTAAGATAGAATTAAGTTCTAGATTATACAGATAGAAGATTTACCTTCCATCTTCTGTTTATATTAATAGAACTTAACTGTCTGCTAACAAAAACACGGTGTCGTTTTTTGGTAATCTAGTAATTGATGCTCGCCGGGTCGGTCAGCTTCACTCGTGTGATCAAGGGGCGAGAGAGCTAACTGTCAATTTTCAAAGCCAAGCATATTTCAGTTAATTTCAATTCCATGATGTTGATATTTCCACTTAGATTAATTTTATGATTCAAACGCAAACTAGACTTGCAGCTAATGTCATAAGCTAGGCAGCTAGGGAAAAGTTTGTATCATTCCATCAAATTCTTACCGATTATCCATGTTATAACCATTCGTAACAATAAAGAAAGATTGTAGAAATTTTTCCATCGCGAAGCTAGTCGGAACTTTCCGACACTACGTAAAAATATAAACATTTAGCCAGCCAAACTTTTCAGGCTTTAATTAAGGAAGGCCCTCATGATACTCAGGTTCACTGAGTTAGCCAAAGTACACTTAGGCTAGACTGGTCGAGTCCTCCAGGAATTTTTTATCTGCTAACTATGGTTTTGAAAAGGAGCTTAAATTCGTAGAAGTGACGATGTTAATAAATATATATATACATATCGCCTGTATTTGCTTGACATTTTTATTGTTCTAACTTAAAATGTCGCCGTAAGATCGATAGAAAATATATCAATTTGCTCACTTTATGTTGTTTCTTTAACGGTAACTTAATTTCCGCCGAGGTTATCCAACTTTATTTATTCATCGCTAAATTGGATAACCTCGAGGGTTATTGTCAATTTATCGAAAATAAGATGGATAACAACTTGGGAAATTCCCTTTAAACTGATAATGTAAAGTTTGCGCATGCTGATAAACAACAGCTACTTATTGGTCCATATATTTACTTGTTACTGCACGTCCAAAGTGACAACCCTATACCCTGTAACAACCCTTTATCAACCCTGTGCTAATCCTGCATCGACCCAGTATATCGACCATATACCAAACATGTACGTACCAACCCTGCACCAACCTTCTACCGAACTTGTACCAACCCTTTATCAACCTTGTACCTTCTACCAACCTGCACCGTCCCTGTACCAAACTTGTACCAACCCTAAGTACTCTGTGCCAAAATTGTACCACTGTACCGATCCTGTACCAATACGGTACCAACCCTGTAAGAACGCTGTACCAACCCTATACCAACCCTGTACCAACCCTGCACCGACCCTGTCAAACTTGTACCAACCCTGTACCAACGCTGCACCAACCCTATACCAACCCTGTACCAACCTGACCCTACCAAAATGTGCCAACCCTGTTCTTTAATATGAACACACTATTATATAGGTATCCATTCGGTTTGTTTAATAACTAATACAAGTTCAAATTTATCCTGTTTTCCAGGGATGCGTTTGAGTCTCCCATTTCTGCTGTGTGTCCTTGTCGCCTCGTTGCACTACAGCACAGAGGCAGAGCGATTCTCCGACTCCAGATACCAACTGGGAAGGGCACTTCTTAGAAGAGCAAGGGAGATCAATGAAACGACAAATAATGCTGATGAGTTAGAGGATGAAAAAGAGGATGATATGTCAGAAGAAGAAAGAGAGAGAGTCCAACAGATAGACGCTGCGGAAGACATTTTCGTTGGCTCCGGAAATCACGTGTACGAAAGCCAGGGGAAATCGGACAATTCCGGTTCCAAGCGAGGGGATACTTCCGGTGATGAAGACAGCGAGGCTGAGGAACCGGAAGCGAAAACGGATGAGGATGACAACAGCCCCACTTCCGGTGATAGCAATGAGGGTGATGATGAAAGTGATGACGATGACGACGAGAAAAGTGATGACGATGACGATGACGATGGAACAGAGACGAAAAAAGACCAGGAAGCTACAGAAGACGAGGACGCTAGCGGCTCAGGGCTGATTGAAAATGAAAACGCCGCAAGACGCTCCTCGGACGAATCCGCTTCAGGTTCCGGAAGTGAGCAGCAAGATGATGAAACTGACCAATCAGGTTCGGGAGAAAGCACCATTCAAGAGCTGACGCCCACAGCTGCATCACAAGATGAGCTCAGCGGAGATCAAAGCATCAATAGCGGCGAGGAGGAAACCGCTGACTACAAAAAATCGGACATTGAAACAGTTTCCGGCGACAGTGACGACGAAGAGGAAGACAGCGGAAGTGCTGACGTCATCAAAAAGGGAATTGAAAGCTTGAGCCGACTTCTCACGCCAGTGGCCAGCGGTTATGATTTTGAGTTGTTCAGCGGTAATGCTGCGAAAAATGATAAAGAAGAGGAAACCGAAGCAGACGGAGAAAGCGAGAAAGGATTCAACTCCAATACAGAAGGAGTACATGTCAAGAAATGTAAAAGGGTTTGTGAAGATCCCATGACTTACGAGCAATGCGCCGTGCCGCGCTGTGACTACAAAATGGGAACCATCAAGACTTGTGTGTTTATCTGTGTAAACACCAGACCCCCGTATGTAGTCAACAATGCGAGTAAGTAACGCCTTGAAGAATCTTTTTCGCAATGTGAATAATCCATAACGTTTTGTCTCGACTTCATTACGAGGCTTAAAATGGACGCCAGTTGAACTGGATCATTCTCGGTCCCAGGTCCTTGAGTAATTTATTAGTAAAATTCATTAAAGAGAGACTGGAACCGAGAATGGTTTTAATTTATGAGGATAGTAATCCTATCGCTGGCTTTAACAAGGACAGTCTAAAATTGATTGACTGAATAAATAAATAAATAAATAAATACACAAACTAACTACAAACGTGCGAAATTGACAGAAAGACGAAAGTAAAAAGTTATCACTTGAGTATAGTTGAAACCTATTTTAAACTTCGTAAATATGTCGCTTTTTTGACAAATAACATCAGGAAAATCCTGAATGACTAACCGGCTTTTACTAAGTACAAAACGACAAACAATTGATTACAAGCTCCATATATGACTAAGGACAATATATAAACACGTGAACAAGTATGAACCTGACAATTTAACTCAACTTTGATACGCGAACTGTATAAATTATATAACTTAACTGAGAAACAATGCTAGTAAACGACAAAGTCACAGAGAACGTCAGAATTCGTCTCTTAAGAAGCGAGAAGCAATCAGGGGCGAGTCGCATCTCGCAGTTGCTTGTGGGACCGTTACTTGGGGACTAAATGGCGGCCTGCGCTTGATGTCGCGTCTCCAGTAACGGTCCCACAAGCAACTGCGAGATGCGACTCGCCCCAGATTGCTACTCGTTTCCAAAGTGGCGAATTTAACATCAACTCAACAAGCAAATTATAATGTTTTAGTTCTCTAAAACTATGCTATTTAATTATAAGACAAATTGAATCAGCAATCATAAGTTGATCGTTTATATTAATTTCAAGGTGTTGACAACAACCTGTTAAACTTGTTTATCGGGTGGTCTATAGTATTTTAAACCGCCACCTATGGTGGATGTCTTTTTGAACGATCTTGAAATAAAACTAACCTCCTCCGAAAGCAACTCCAATGGGAGACTGGGAACCAGGAATATGGCCGAAGGGGGAACTGGAGACGAGAAAGTTTTCCTCTCCCCCAGTTTTTTCTCTTTCTCGTCCCCAGACTCCCAACTTGCCTGCGGAGGAGGTTAGTGTATAACTTGAAAGTGTTTCATCGTTTTCGTATACGAAATGTTAACAATAGAAATGAAGCATTGAGATTTTTTACAATCAAATCTATAGAAATAACACACGCGGACTTACGTCGGGAAGGCGGGAAATCGCATTTGGCGGGAAAACGCGTAGGGTCAAACTGATCAGTACTACAAATAGTATTCTAGACTTCGTTTAATTAAGCGGATTTTAGATCGTCTTACATAGAAAAGACTTCTTAGAAAAGCGTTTCTACAGGTTTTGCATTAGGAAGCAAAAGGTACCGACCTATATAAGCTTCTAACATACAAGTAGTTACTAGAGCTTTGGGAGGCTCGTTTTAATCAGTTCCCACCTACCAATCAAATCTTTATACCTTGTAAATTTATCATCAATAGGTAATGAAACTCTGAATAGGTTATAGCTGTACCATTCAGAAATGGACCTAACAAACTGTAAAAAATCTCCGTGTTGAATAAAATCATAGTAAATATCAAGTTTTGTGTATTCTTGCTTTTGCCGATATCTTCTAGTTGTTTCATAATTGCTTTTCG